>VWZD01001711.1:445909-521709 GCA_013396695.1 Sakesphorus luctuosus
CACCCCCAAAAACCCCCACCCTCCCAGCAAACCCCACAACAACAAAACCTCCCGAACAATCACCAAGGCTGTTGCTTCCAAATGATTGCAACTCCAAGAACACTATTCATGTAGTTGTTGGTTGTCCTGAACAGGCACACAGCTATTTCCAATCCTTGCAGATGAGAACTATGGAAAAATCAGTTCCACACCACTATTTTGCTCCCACAACTGCTACAGTTCCTTCCCTTTCCTCCCTTCCTTCCCTTTCCTCCCTTCCTTCCTTGACATAAGCAAGGAATCCTGTTATAGTTTCCACTTACCTGTTTCAGTGTTGACTCATTTATTTCAAAAGAACTATGATTTCATATACTCTTTTCTCCTAGGTTCTCATTTTTTATCTGATCTGGATGCAATATAAAGAGTATTTCTCCCAGCTGATTATTTTGTCAAAACCAAGATGATTTAGATACTGAAATTTATGTAACATTATGATACATCAGTATCTTATCAGGCTTCTCTCAAATCAAGGCATTTAACTGAATGTATTTATGAAAAAAACCCCACAGAGCATTTTTGAAGTAAGTCAAAAATAAGTTATTTACAAGTAATATATATATAATAAACTACCATGATAGGCCTTTATATACTCTAACTGCAGTCAATTTTTGCATTGTTTAAAAAAATTTCCTTAAACAGAAACTGTTCAGAATTATTTGTTTGTACATACATATGCACGTTATGAGAAGCACAACAGCTTTTCACATTTTTAAAATTATCAGTGTAATTTACACTTCCCCCCCCCCCAATATCGAGTGAAGATTTAAAAATGGTGCAAACTGGAACACAAAGACAAGTAGCTATGAATGTTCAAATCTAATCATTTTGGAATGCATTTGTGTTTTAAATTACAAATCCATGAGAAAAATCCCTAACATTTGGAATGATGCCCCACCATCCACACCTAAAATGTCAAAGCAAGACAGCCTTTTAAAGTAATGGTGATTATTGCATATTATATCTTTGGAGAAGCAGTTTTAACCAAAAATATTTTTAATGTAGTTGAAATACAGACATATTTAGCTCAGGAAGGAAAGAAAAGTAGAACACTTAGTAAGTAATATTATCAAATCAATCCAGTTAATTTGTTCCATCCTTGCTTTGAGTTAATCCCCCATACCTCAGATAATCCAGTTGAGTCAATGGGTACTTCAGCAAGCGCAAGAGCAACAATCCAGTTTTACATGACCAAGTTTTCATTCTGCAGAAGTCCTTTAAGAATCTTGGTCCTTAACTTATATTAGCCCCTCATTTAAGTGCTGACAGGTAAATTAACACATATTTCAAACTGATAACAGGGATAACATTTACCTTTTTTAAACCAGGATATACAAAAGACAATTTGCATAGTTACAATTCAAGCACAAAGTCACTGTAAATAAGTACAAAAGCATTTATAAATTTACTAAATTTGCTGCTGCTTGTGCCAGCCAAATTAGATAGGTATGAATGTAAACTTGAAGGGACTGAGGAGAACAGTCAGTGTTTTTGCTTAAAAAATATGTAGAGAATGCTTTTAAAAAATATTTTCTGCAGCAGGAACAAACAGTTCAAATCCCAAAGAAAGCCATCCAAAATGCCCAAATTCCTCCTATACAGCAGAGAAAGTCAGTTCATAGGTTTCAAACCTACATACAAAACGAGGCACTAGTTATGCTATTTTGGAACATGTCCACAACCCTAACATTTCAGTTCACCCCCAAACTTCCAAAACATTCTTTGCTTCTAACTTCCTAGGAAAACATATCTTCAGAAGGTGGTGCGTAAGAAAATCCAACAAATGCATCATCTGCCTCTAGGACACTGGCATTAACGATGTTGTAATCAGAAGAAACACAAACTGAATATGGGACCATTTCTTCTGTGAACACTGCATCAAAATTCCCAATATCATCTGGTCCAACCTAGAAAACAGAATGATCTGTTAGTTGTCATATTAATACGGTGTTTTAAACTTGTCCTTTAGATTCCAAATTTAATTCTCAAGGCTATCTACTCTGTATCATTCTTTCCTATTTAAGAACAGGAAATTTAAAGAAGCATACTGCAGTATCCTTGAATATAACTACTAAAAGTCTGCTTTTTTATTTTTAGGCTGGAGTTGGGACCAAACTTTACATATCTTTATGATCTGATAAACCTAAAAGATATGAGAAATATCTCTTTCTTAAATGATTGTTAGGGAGATGGAAGCACTAACAACCTCCCTCCAATCCCCCTCCCCCCCGCAAAACACAACAAACGAGCCAACAAAAAAACAACCCCAAAACCCATTAAAAAACCCCCTAATCATACTGAGTTCTTTTACTCCCTTTTCCATCAATAATATTTTAAAATGCTAAATTCTACTAAGAACTCAAGCATAGTAATATTTAGTCACAGAGAGAAGCAACAAGACAGGTAATGCTTCTTCACCAAACAGGCACAGGCTCAACAAAAAGTGATCCCCTGATGTGACTGTAGGAAGGATTTCCTTCCCACTGCCATTCCCCCTCGCCCTGAATTTTTGGACAAGTAGTCACAGGCTGACCCAGTTTCAACTGATGGGAGGATAAAAAAAATCTGCAAGTAAGATTTAAAAACTTTAAAAAAAGTAGGAAATCACTCTTCTGGGAAGTCTTTGAATAAGTTATCTGTACTTTTATTTTGGTCTTCAGACCCCACAAAAATTGGCAGGACTTTCTTTGAAGGAACAGGGATCTGTCAAACCAAGTTTTAATTAAAAAAGATGGTATCATTGCTCAAAAGTCTGACTGCTCAAAAGGCCAGCCAGCACTGAGCAGGACAACCCCATTCTTCAGCATTCTGAAACAAACGCTCATTGCAAACAGATGAGCAGTCAAAGGCAAAAACTTGGCATGTACGAACTAAACCAGTACCAGGCACTTACCACATTAGGATTAAATGGTGGCGGAATCTTCTTCTGAAGAAGATCAGTCCAGCTGAGAGATTCGAAGAACGGGTGCTTTTGAATTTCAAGCTGCAATAAGAGATAAATATTTGAGATATTTCAGAAATCCATCCTATGCATCACAGTAACTACTACTTCAGACTTGCCCATAAGCAGGTCCTTTGTCAGTTTGCTTACTTATAGTTTACTTGCCAACAAAAACTGTAGTTGGTGAAAACAGTAATTAAAATTTTCAGCCTGCCTCTATAAACTGGCTTCATTTTAAGATCATACTTTCTGCTTTTAAGCTGTCAAATAATGACCTTGAAGTCTACCATAGAGCAAGGATGCTTTCTATTGGTTCCTGCCTTAGAGTTTTGTTAGTTTTTGTAGAGCATATCACTGTCTGAGAAGCAGCTGCTTCAACAACTCTGCAATACACTTACTAGTTTTGAAGCAGGAAACAGCTGTGCTAAATGCTATACCATCAATTCATCTGGCTCCACTCTGTAAAAAGGTACAGTGACATAGTCTAAATGCTCAGTTATAAGGTCAACAGAATATCTAACATTAAGACTGCAAACAAAAGACTACAAAGACCTCATAATTACTGGATGGTGTACATCCTTCAAGATAATTCCTCATTGCACAGTTCTGAAGACACCTATACTTCCTCACATCAAGTCTTGCAAACAAAGTCTTTGTTGTTACATTGGGAAAACGTTTGCCATGATTTTAAGGCTAAAAAAGAGCTGCTGTTTGCATGGAATGAGTGTTCCTCTTTATCCGAAGGGTGGTATCCAAGTCATTTGTTAATATTACCAAGTGACAGCCTTTTCATTATTTCCCTGTTTCATTATGAACAGGGAAACCTACCTTTGTATACCTTAGTGACTACTACACCAGCAACTGTGTTTCCTTGGCTGGCAGGTACAGCAGCAGTAAAGCTCAAAATAGCCCCCAAAAATCACCTTTCTCTTATCCCCTGAATCTTTCAGGGATTGACTCCACTGGTGTCTTTAACAAAGAAATAAAAAGGAGGGGAAAAGAGACAGACATAGCAGTACAATCTCCATCTTCAACTAGTAATCCTGTGCTGTGCACATAAATTTGGTGATGGCCCTTCAGGGCTTGATAAATTAGGACATTACATACAAAATCTTCCCTTGCTCCAAGTCTGCTTTGCCGATCTTTCTCCAAAAGTTCTTCCAAGATAGACCACGCTGTGAGACTGATTCCTGGGCGCAAAACCAGGGGTTTATGAAGAATATTATCATACATCTCGGCAACATCACGGCAGTAAAAAGGAGGCTAAAAAATAAAAATTCTACATGAAATTGAAATGACACACAACATTGTTTTGTGTTTATGATAGGTAAATGATTCTGTTAGACATACAAGCTGCTAGCAGTGGAGAAATCTACTACTTCTTACACACTGTTGACTTCTAATTCAATCATCACCATTGCCAGAACTTTACACTTGATAACTTCCCACCCACACACCTGCTCTCCTGCTAACATGTTTTCACACTTGCAAATAGCCATAGATGCCATCCAACTTCCAAGCTCCCATTGAACTTGCCTGAAAAGGAGAGTGGAAAATCAAATCTATCTCCCTATTTAAGGTCCTATGGGAGGAGATAAAAATGAAGAAAACTAAAAGAACAGATTGTTACTGGAGTAATTACATATGGGGCAGTCCCATGGTGTAATGGGGAGCACTCAGGACTCTGAATCCCAAGGTCAAGAGTTTAAGCCTCAGAGGGGACCATCCCCTGGCAGTTCAATGCCTCCCTGCCATCCGATCCCATCACATCTTGGATGCTGAGCAGGGTCAGCCCCAGTTAGTACCGGGTGCTGTGACAGTCCCAAGGACTTCACTGTCACTGTCCAAGCTCACTCGGCCGTGGCAAATGGACCTCAGGACTGAAACGGTGGGGCCAGTTCTGCGCATGCTGTGCCTCACCTAAAAAATTCACTGCACAGGCTGGAAGGGCACACCCATGTAGGGAGAGCCCTGCCCAAATCTTCGTTTGCGAAGTATGGCCATACATAATTACATATGACTAGAAGAAGCATAGCAGGATTTTTTTTTAAATGCTGCATCAAAAGCTATGAAAAAAACTGGGAGATCTAAGTAAAAAAAATTCTTTTAATTTTATTTATTCCAGTATTTGACCAAATTTTACTTATAATTTGAGATTTTCATTGGATATTATCACTATTCATTCAGTTTACTCTCATGTTCCCTCAAAGTGATGACTACTTGTCTTCAATGGAGCTGATGTCTACCATTTTGCTTTTTGGTGAACTGCTGGACACCAAGAGGTAAAATGTAAAATTCAAAAGAGAAAAACATGTGCTATGTTAAGTACAAGATAATCTGCTCATCCATTTCAGTGGAATATTTCAACATTATGCAAAAAGTTAGCATCTTTAACAACACTCAAGGGTTACTTCAAACAAAGGGGGAGAGAGGAGGAAAGCAACTCCTTACCCACCATGTATCAGGTACATACCAGCCCATAAAGCATTTCATAAAGAACTGCACCAAGGCACCACCAGTCAACTGTGTTGTCATAGGGCTGCTTTTTAATGACTTCTGGTGCAAGATACTAAAATAAAAAATATAAAGTATTTTAGAGCATCAGGCTAGCATGAATAAAACCTAGCTTTTAGTCACATCATAGTAAACATCTTCAGGAAAAGCTCCTTCATAATAATTGCAAGACTGTGAAGTATTTATCTCCTTCAACAAACCTAGCAAATAACTTCGTCATCATCTGGTTGTTTATCAAGTAGAACAGCAGTTTTCCAAATTGAAACAATACTTCCCACACACTATTATATTTTCAAATTTCTTTGCCACTTCTATTATGAAACTTGTTTTACTTTTCAGATAGGTTGCTGCACTGTTGCAGAGGGAACATCTCTCAGCAAGCTGGATAACTTGCCATACCTATTCTACCATCCTAAGCCTGTATGCTTCCCATCCATACATAAAAATGAAATAAGATATTAATTCTGCCTCAAATCTATCACTATTGAGAAACTGTGTGACCTATATTAAGTTTCATTGTAAATCCTGATGAGGGCATGAGTTGAGTGTTGTTAAGTTAGAGATTTCTGTCAAGTAGGTATCACTTGACTGATTTATGATGAACATCCAATTCAGCAAACACTGAATGACAATATCAACCTGTTTCTATCTGCCTTGCACAAAATCTACTCGGTATCTCTGAGCTTACTAACTTACATCACAAGGATATCCTCTTCAAGACCATTCCTTGTGAGTATATATAGTATTAAAATTACTATGGTTGGATCATCAGCATCATCTCAGTCCTAATGTAAAGTACATGGTTTCTAACCTCTCAAAACAAGAGGACCAGAGGACAACCTCTCAAACTATCATTCAAGCATCCAGATTCTAAAATTAATTTACAAATACATGATAGCATAGTCTGACAAGGCATAGACTGAAATGAATTATAGATTAATTAGATCAGTACTTCCCAAACTTTCTATATATGTGAGTGCACTTGTCTGTAGGTAGGCCTGCAAAACAAGAAGAGCGGCTGAAGTATTCAGAAATCAACTACTTAAGCTTTTTCTAACCCTTCACAACCTCCTATAAGCTTTTTAGGTGTTGGAACTCTGTCATTCAACTCAAAATGTTTAGAAACACAGGAGACCGTTACAATCTTAGAAAGATTATGAAAAATTTGGATTTAAATCTTGGACTAGACAGGCTAATACACTACTTCTCTGTTTAGTCTTGATATTTTAAAGACATATGAAGTGACTGCATTAGCATCCTCTTATGCTGAAATTTCATGCAAGTCCAAGTGTGAAGACTAAGCCTCTGAACTTGAGAAAAAAACCCAGGTTTTCTCAAATGGATCTAAAGTTACAAGTGTTCTATACCCTGCCCTTTGAATTTTCCACGATATTCAAACATTCTCCCATTTACCACTCTGCTTCATGGATTCCCACTGTGATCATAACCTGGCTGAGCTGGCACATGTTGCTGCCTAACTATTTTTTTCTTTTTGGTTCAAATGTTTCTGCTAAATACTACACCTTACTCATCCTTCACTGCTTTCAAAAGTCTTTTCTGTAATTTAAAGCATGCTTATCAAATTACTAAAGCTACCTATCCTGGCATTTCAGTGAATCCCTCATATACGTTCAAGACTTCCAGGTTCTAAGTTTTCCAGTGCAGTTTTCCCAGTAAAAAGACAACTGAGTTCAGTAACTCAATCAGCAAGTTCAAAGTTTCATGCATACGCAATAATTTGCTCAAGAGTCACGATACTAATTCCCTATAAACTTACTAAAAATCAGTGGCAGGATATGGTAAGCAGACTCAAACTGACAAATCTGCAGCTGCTGTTGGACCAGCTAACTGTCCTGTGTCTAGCCAGCAATTAGGAGACATGGGAGCAAACAATGTTCAAAAAGGGCTGGAAAAACAGAGGAAGGAAGAGATGAGTTATGGTGATGCGGGCAGGAAGTGGTAGACCCCTATTACTGCATATTAGTAAAAAAAACAAAGAATAGATCTGCAGAAAACTTGCCTTTGGCTTGGTTTCATGGAAGAGTGTGTTAAAAGAATCCAAATCTCCCAACAGTACAAAACACAATATTCGATCTTCCAGTTACACAAATACTAATAGTCAACAGCCAATAATTACTATAAAAAACCCCCACAAAAGTTGTCAACATACTTCTGGGGTCCCACAGAAAGTTGCAGTGGTATCAGAAGTTGCAATCCCTTCTTTACAAAGTCCAAAGTCTGTCAACACAACATGACCCTGTTTAAGAAAAAGTGGTATTTTAAAAACAGAACACACCCAGTGTGTGGATACACAGAAGTGTCAGTTTTATGAGAGAACACAGAAAACCAAAAATGACTTTGCATACTTACTAGTGAATCTAGGAGAATGTTTTCTGGTTTTAAATCCCTATTAAACAAAAAAAAGGTATTAATTCAAAACAGCAGTCACAAGAGCTACGGAGACAGAGTGTTTCATCCTTCAGCTGAAAGCTTCAGGTTTTGATGAAATTGTTATGTTCAGGTTTCCCATAAGATGATTTCATACAGTAATTTTCATTTGGTAATTTGTTATGTTTTGAACATCTTCAGGAGAAGAATACATTTCAGAAACTTACCTGTACACTATATTTATGGAGTGTAAGTAGCCCAGTGCACTGGCTATTTCAGCAGCATAAAATCTGGCTCTGTGCTCAGGAAAGGAACGTTCTCTTTGTAAGTGAAAGAACAGCTGTAAATATGCAAATAGTAAGAACATTACACAGACAAAAAAATCAGGATAATAACACGTAATTTTAACAGTGAAAAGTAACTTTGTTGTCAACTGAAAAAAAAGTAAAATGAAATAAAATTGGGTTTGCTGCATGACTTAGTCATTGCTTTACTCTCTCTCTCTCTTTTCTTTTGTAGCTCAGAAACAGATTGGTAACAAACTCATTCCCCTAAAACCAGGACTAGTCAAAAGGAACTAGAATAAATCACTAAGCTATGAATAGAAGTTGGCAAGACTAAATCATGCAACTATAGAGAGTTATCTGTCTTCAAATAATTTAAGTGGATACAAAAATCTAGCTAAAGATTAAATCACTAACATACAGATTAAACTATACTACAAATTCAACTTCTAAATATTTTAAAAAAATAGAAATTTTCTGGTTTCTGCTTACAAAGTTTGGGAAAAAATAAAAGCCACCCTAGCTTTCCAAGTACTTCATTCAAATCTGAAAACTCTTTTGAACTGTATTTTGGTTTGCCTGGAACAAATAAAAATCTAAGTTGTGGCCAGAAATTCAGAGCAGAACTAATGCGGAGTTTGCTAATACAGTCTACATACAATGACAGTAAATTAGACAAGAGAAGGGCCCATCTCGTCCCAACTATGACACAATGTAATAAATTCAGCTGTCAGTTTCCTTCCTTCCCCTTCTGAAATATAAGCACTTCAGCTAATGCAGATGCAAGGAAGAGAAAGTGTTACATGGTGAAAAATGTCAATGTAATATTAATTTGCAATAAAGGTAAATTTATTTAACTCTAAAATACATTGTTTGTATCTGACAACCATGAATAAATTTGGATTAATGTTGTCAATAAAAGGAACAGAGTCTGTACAACTACAGAAGTCTGTAGCCACAGCAGATAATAACAGGATTTTCAAATTTGGGAGAATGCTGACCACAGCCCATTGCAAAGGATCATTTCCCTCCTCCCACCTAGAATTAGCAAAATAGACAGACTCAAATGCAAACAAAACCACCACATACCTCTCCTCCATTAACAAAATCCAGGACAAAGTAAAGCTTTTCCGTTGTTTGGAATGAGTAATGTAATCCAACCAAAAATGGATGTTTCACATTTTTCAAAAGCACATTACGTTCAGCCATAATATGTTTTTGCTATAAGAAGAGAAAGATCAATAAGTAAACAGGAATGATTTTGTAATTAAAGGAGAAAAGAAGGGAGGTGGGTGGAGAAAGACTATTTCTTTTAACCTCTTTCCTATTGAGAACAATTTTTTTCTGCAACACTTTGACAGCATAGTATTTCCCATCCAGTTTTCGTTTTGCAAGAAGAACCTATGAAATAAAAAAAAAATGAAGAAGTGTGATTGTCACATTTCATATTCTATTAGTAATGATTTCATCATTTCAGCATAACTGGAAAGTGTTCATGCTACTTTTTTCACAATACAGTTTCTTTGCTTCTAATACAGTCTATGAACAATATAATTGCCAATGGAGTGACCTTACAGTTCAATAAAAATGTGTCACGATAGTGGGATCATCAAAGACTGAATTATAATATTTATTTTCCATGACATTCTAAACTCTATCAAGATCAATTTCAGCTTTTTTTGTTTTGAACAAATTTTAAAGATAATTTAATGAAAAACCACAAATTGAAAAATAGCCCAAAAGCAGAGACTTCAAGAGGGATTCTCTGCAGCATCTTTGTAAATATTTCAGTCACTTTTCAATGGGCTGTTGCATACAGTACTCTACAGTATCAGGGGTTTCACAACACAGTCCATGACAACAAGCGGAAAAGCATGATTCGCACTCCAGCTGCTGGATAAGCACAGGGGTACCTCCCTTCCTCTCTGGGGAAACAGAGGATCCCTACTGCTCTTGATGAGAAAGGGAAACACTCCCTTTTGTTACTCCCTTTGAAGCAGCCAACAGCCGCACTAGGGGAAAAAATGGCAGGGCCATAAAGCAGCAGCAACAGAGATCCAATGCAACAGTTTATGTGCCACCCTAGACTGACACTACTTCTGAAACCTCTGGCTAAGTCTCCAGCCAACAGTCACTATGCAGGAGGAAACAGCCAGCATCCTTGCACCAGGATAAGACACAGTAATAAAAGCTCACCTTGCCAAAGCTGCCTTTCCCAATAACTTTCAGGAAATCAAAGTCTGTTGGTTTAGCGCTGGAAGATATTTAGGAAGGAGACAGGTCACCTGGGTAGAAATTACAAGCTGTACAGCAGTCTACTATAGCACTCAAGCTGTAATGTGAGGACAATGGCCTGTTAGTACCCTCCTTTTCTTCATTCCACCGAACACTTAGGCTTCTGCAGACCTGGCCTCGGAGACAATGACTCTGCTTCATTTTGCAATTCCATTTTCCTCCAGGGAATATGTTTGAGTTGCATCCTTTGAGTTTATTTTATTTACTAAGTGTAGCCTTAAGATGTAAAGGAGAAGCAAGACTGATCTTGTATTCTCCACAGCCTAGTTTCTTGTAATTTTTCAGTCTCCATTTCTCCATGACTCTTCCTGGAGCTTATTTCTTATTTCCAGAGGTCCAAATGGATTCTCAAGTTTACATGAGGGAAGGAAGGACCAAGTTTGTTATCTACTTCCTCTTGTTTTTTCCATTCTTCCCTCCATCCATTCCTCCCTCATTTTAAATTTCAGTACAAGGAGGGAGTTCTTAACACCTGCCACTTCTGTGTGTGTATGTATGAATTCACTCTCAGTATCTCCACTTCCCAGATCACCACTTCTTTCAGTTTTTCCCAGGATTCCCTTACTCTTTCCTGAATACAATTCTGTCACCAAAACAATTATCCATGTTTTCAAATTCCAAAACAAGTTACATCACCATATACCTCCCCATTTATTGCCCTTGAAGGGAAGTGCTCTTAAAATTGATTTCTTACTGCAATCTATTGAACACTTCCTCTTGCTAGGCCAGAACTAATCTGTGAGGAAAGCAAAACCAAAACAGCAGTCATCTCCTAGATGAGAAAAGCAGATTCACACTGAACTGAGAAGAGAAAGTGTACAGAAGACACCAAATAGAGAAGCAAGATACCATTGCAGTAGCTGGGTTTGTAGCATCAACAAGCCAAGCTGGTCCCTTGTCATGCATTAAAACAAACTTGTTTTCAGAAGCTGTTCACATTCTCAAGCTATGGGACTGTTCCCAAGGTAAGTCTAACTTTTCAGGTTTTAAAATGAATTTTAATCCAATTTAGTCACAATAAAAAATTTACATTAAATTGAATTATGTTTTAATTCTATTTAATTGAAACCTACTGAGGGTTTCCAGATGGTCCCAAGTTGATATTCTGTGAGGTAGAGTTTAACTGTTGGGAGAAAAAAAGAAGTTTATTTATAATACCTTTTATTTTCATTCTTCCTTATATTTCAACCAATACTAATTTCAAAATACTCTACTAATTTGCACAATCCATACTTTTACACTTCTTACATTAGACATTTAAAGAGATATAACATCCAGATTGGGAACTTGAAGTTGAAATATTTGGCCATTTTCACCTTGCCATAAATTATTTCTGCACACCCCTGATTCAAGGCTGAAGGTTGTAAAGTAATTGTGTCCAGATACAGAGGACAAAATCAGAAACAAAAATTTAAGAGTGTTTCAACAGACAACTCATTCCTCATTCAGAACTTCACACTTTCTGTATTTGCTCTATGAATATTTTTTTCTGCTTTTTATTCCAAACTTTCCAAGACCCTACAAATAAAATAATTTTAAAGCCACTGTTTGTATTATAATTAACAAAAGACACAGTGCTTTTAACAACACAATAGTGAACATTTGTCCCACCCCAAGAAAAACAGTACCAACCTTTTCTATCCTGACATTTAAGGTTAAATAACTCAATTCCTGGAATGCCATGAATCTTACCAGTACACACCCAACGAGTATTTGTAAATTACAGGGAGCGAAGGAAGCCGCTGTCATTTAGGTAATTTTCTCCATTTTGTTTTTGATTGTAAAAAAGCAGTATTTGTACCCTCACTGTGGTTCTAGACTTTATCAGAGAAGGATAAACTGCACTCACACACAAGTTACCTGGGGCCAGGCTGGCCAGCAGCACAAAACCAGAACTCCAACAGAAGCAGTGAATGGCCCAATAGCAGCAGCAGATGCTACTACTCACTAGTAAGAGGCAGTCATACCAGAGAGTTTTAAAACAGCTACTGTACAGAGGAAGGGTTTTTTAAGGCTTGTTTTTGATCCTTTTTTGTTTGGCATTATCATTTACAGTAACTAGAAAGTGGTGAATTTTCTACCAGAAAGTATGGAGTCCAAACCACTATGCACTAGCTCTCTTCTTATTTTGGAATTTGTTCTGGCATGACACATCAGTAATTTTCCACAGAGGGCTAAGATCATTTCACATTACTTAAAATACCTTTCAAAGGAGGAGGAAAATGGTATCATAAACCAGTCTCTTTGGAAATGAAACTTTCAGAACACACCAAATCTGCTCAGAATCACACACAAACCAAAACAACTCTTATATCTTTAACAGGGGCTGAATAAGAAGTCCTAAGATCACATCTGTAGGCCAAGTAGTAAGTCATTGAGAAAACAAGCTTAAATATGGCACTTCTGTGTTCCTAGAAACACTGCTTTTTTTCAAACAGCACTGTTCCTGGAGGCTGTAAACTAATTTTCAGAGAATACATCCAGCCATATAGTGGCTTTTGTGACAAAAGAAGCCTCAGACCTCACACAGTGTTACATGTAAAATGAAATCAAATCTGTTCCTGCTCCTGAGTGACTTTTTAGAAAGGCTGCATTTTCTCCCCTGAGAGTATTCTATTTCTCCCCTTCTTTAAGAAAGAGGAACACACAAGCAAACAAAAAGACAATTAAACGTTCAATCTCCCTTGCTCCTTGCCAGATGTTCTTAGCAAGAGCCTTTGAAGAGATTATAAAAACTATGACAGCTAAGCTACGACTAAAGTTGTGTTTCTTTAACCCACATCGTGCTTCTTCCCCACATAGCAAGTGGGGAAGAAGCAAGACAAAGCCAGCAATCACTTTTTACCCTTTTCCACAATTAACATCTGACAGAAAAACAGCTTACAGGCCACAGTGGAACTGAGTCATTTAAAAAGGCAGGGAGGGTATTTATTGCAAAACTTACCAGTTATTTTCAGAAAATAATATTCCTGAGATGGCCCTTAAGCAGCCAAAATTTAAAAGACTTCTGTTTCATTACCTTTCGACTGCTCCTTTCATCTTCATCTTCAGATGGATCTGACTGGTGTTTTGGGTTATCCATCTGAAGAAATGCTCTGACATCTGGGCTAGAAACATAGTTAACTTCATTAGCACTCCAATAATCTGCATGACTGTTAGCCAGAACCACAGAACACAGGATTAAACAGCAGCATACAGGGAAGTTACTGATCACAAAGTTTTATATTTAAGTTCTGGTAACTAAGGACTGTGAACAAGAAAGGCTTTTATAGCAACATAATTCAACTGCCAAGTGTGCTACATACAACACATCGAATTTTTCACTTGCAAAAACCTAGGATGTTCCAGTATATGTATGTGCAGACTTCATAAGGAAATGCTCTGTAAAACTGCATCAAAAGGTAATTATCAGAAGAAAGTATGAGTTTTAACTGGCTATCAACCACCAGGAAACCAACTTTCTTTCAAAAACTAGAGTTTAAAACTTTGTTGGGTATAATTAATTAAATACGAAGTCCAGTACAATACAGAATGAAATACATCATCTGTATCCCAAAGAAAGACCATGTCCCAAGAGATACACAGCAGTAACATTCCTGTCCCCATTCACTTTAAAGTGAATGATTTTGATCTTGCATGCAGAATATATTCTTGCTGGGCACTCACAGTGCCAAGACAAGGCGCCCAGTGACATAACAGTGTTTAGAAATCTTTCCAGTCAGCTGCAGGACACAAATGCTTCAGGAATATACAGGCACCCACCCCACAGTGCCTAAGAAGATGCATTTTATCTTCAGCACCAGTTTCTAGCTCTGTCTTGGAGAGGTTGGGGGACCAAGGACTGAGAGAAAGGTGGAAAAGTAAGAGAACTCGGAGAATCTGCTCCAAGGAAGCAAGGCCCATCCAACAGTTCAAAAGTATGTAAGGTCTTTCTTAACCACAGCACAGTGGGTGAGTAAAGAATAACACAGTACAGCTGAGGAAAAATTACTCCCTAAACAAATGGGTATCATGTATGGCCTAAATACCACTTGAAGAGATGACTGAAGTTCTTCAGTTCACTAAAAAAGAACCTTCTTATGGAACCTTCTTACCTAAATTTCAGAGATAAAACTCTTTGAGAAGGACTCAAGGCAGTCACTGATAGGAAACTCCATGAACTGTTCAGCACAAGAAAAGCACTCACTTACCATGGAGCTGCTTTTTTTATCCTGTCCCAAGTTTATATAAAATAGGGTG
Organism: Sakesphorus luctuosus; assembly: GCA_013396695.1. NCBI lineage: Eukaryota > Metazoa > Chordata > Aves > Passeriformes > Thamnophilidae > Sakesphorus > Sakesphorus luctuosus. The sequence goes on from VWZD01001711.1 coordinate 460,607, forward strand.
GGTTCACGTAAGAAACACATATACTCGCTTTGCTGTTTTCAATTAATTTCACCCTCCATCCTTATGTACAGTGAGGATCAGAAGTATGAGATGAGCTGTTTCTGACACTTGTCCAGCTCCTGTATTTCATATCAGCATTACTGAGCCTACCTCATGTCCTATGCTATCTGGGGCTCTCAGTCTCCACTGCTTACATTCTGTGTTCCTAAGTCCTGTTTGAAACCCGTTTCAGTTACCTTCAGCTTTTCAAGTACAGGAACAAGACTGTTCACAACATTTCCCACCATTTCACTTCAGTTTAATTCTTCCCATCTTATATGGGCTCCAAATTCTGATCTATTTCAGAATGTGTCTTGTATCCTGAGGCCCAGGAAGAAAAAAGTCACTGTGGTATTGAATATTGTAGTAATACTGGGTCCCAATGCAACAATTTAAGTTTCAGAACCTTTGTATATCATAAAATCAAGAATAAGAACCTATGGTTCATGCTTTCCACTAGACAGAACAACAGAACCAGACCTTAACTACCCTTCACTATTAATTTTTCTGGATAACTGGCTTATTAAACAGAGCATGTTGTAATACATCTCAAATAGTTACTAGAGTAACTTTGTCCATGACTGAAATCACAGCAGGAAAAAAAATTAAAAATCAATTCACAGGAAAAGAGGCTGCTTTACCATTGCAGGGTGTTCCACAGCCCCTGCAATCCATGGTAGCTGCAGTTTTAACTGTGCAACGTTACATTGTTCACATTTGCAATTCTAAAAGAACCACAAAGAACCCGTGATTAAAAATAAAAAGTTTAATGGACCAATTTCTTAGCTAAAATTGCAGCAGATTATGCAAAATGCTATAAAGATTGATAGAAATTCTATGCTGTATTAGGTTGCATGTATTAATTAAATGTATTTTAAAATTCATGGAAACTCTTCCTAAAATAACCTTACCTATGAAATCAAAAGGATTGAGAAAACCATTCAAAAAGGGATGCTCAATATACATTGTACATATACAACGAGAAAAAGTTGGTTTTTCCTAGATATTTGTGATGGAATAAGTTTATTTTATGGATTATCTCTGAAATACACGAAGGGGTGTCAAGCTCCGCTTAAATGCAGTTGCTCCTGTAATACTTGTTCTGCATTACTCTTCCTGCAAAAACATGGTATCACACAAAATTTTGGACACACAGAGAAATATGAACAAACTCAAAAGGTGACACACATTTTGAAGCAAAATAGTAAAATTAGTAGCCAGTGACAGAAACTTAATGCTTAAGACACACATTATTTAAATAATGGTGCTCAGCTCCTTCTTCTCCACAGTATCATTTGATTTTCTTCTAGCGAAGAAGTGCAGACCTTGCTTCTCATTCACAGAACTGGTAACTCATTTCCCACCCAATGCAGGGTATTGTCATCCTTGATTTCTTCCAAGCATTATGCAAATGTTCTCATTGCCATTAAGGAGCTACTTTGCACTACTTAAAAATAACTACCTTACATCTTTAATGCATCTTCTATTTTCACAGTTGGATTCAAACAGGTTTTATTTGGAGGTGTTCTGATAGACAATTGACTGCATTAATATTTCAGTGAAGACCTGCACTGGAGGGGGTGAGCAGCCCACTTTCAGCAGCTGCACAGTGACTTAGGGAGCCTCACAGTGCTCACAAGGAACAAATCCCAGCTCCCATTAAGGACATCAGCCAGCAAGGAGGACACATTCTCAGATCTCTATCCCTTCTACCATCTTTTCTTGGAATATCTGTATTCATCCATGAGAGAGTTGTCTATCACATACAGTTAGCTCAGGAAATGCAGCTTGAAGCTCATTTAATTCCTAGTTTAGACTAAGCCAGTACTCTCACCCTGTATTCCACCTGAGAGTAACTGCAGGAAAATCCTTGTCAATCGTCACAGGGTCTCTACCTCTAACACACACAGGGCCTTCATTCACTCTAACACACTTTAGGTTTTTCTTGGGTTTTTTCTTGAGCAAAAAGGTTTGGCTTTGATACAATATTCAAGAAACACACCAGACCCAAGAACAAAGTCCACTCAAGTTAAATAAGAGCACAGGGCTGCATGTTTCAGAGAGTAATGTAAATACTATCATCTTGGACATACTGAATCTGACATTTGTGCTTTTCAATTCAGATGTTCAAGTGCCTTCCCATCCAGAAATAAGGACATTATCTTGAACCATCCTTAAGCTTTTAATGACAGAGTTTTCCTACACAGGACTTAAAATATATGACATTCTGATACTGGTTTTAATGCTTAAAAGATGCAGTAGAAGGTGGACTTCCTAATATTTTTGTGAGAATACATAACCCTCTAAGTCTTCCTTGTACATCACTAACTTTACATAAGTTATTTTACCCAGTATCAAATTTAATTAGCCCATTAAAGCAAAACTGTCTAAGAAAACAAGGATATGGACTGTGAGGGCTCAGTCATGATACATTCCTTGAGTAGTTTCTAGCAAATTTTACAAAAAATTCCCCAACCATGAAGATCAAAGATTTCCTATTTAATCACTAACAATATTCATTAGCACACAAAAAAGGTGACAGATTACACAGTTATATGACTTGCTGCATTGGAGCACTGTATAAAATAAAAGCTAACTTCAGATAACCAAGGTACCTCACGGTTAGTAAAAGAGAAACAACAGAAATTACTACAAAATAAAATGCTTTTGCACTAAGTTGTGAATTAGAGATTGCTTTTTCTCCCACATCACTGTTTCTTTAAGGGTGGGGAGAGGAGAACCGCACAAGACAAACTTAGGTCTCTATTTTGTTTTTATTGTAGAACTATGCTTAATAAGCTTCTTATTGAACACCACACAATTGGACATATTTCTTAATACTGGTTTAAGTCAGTTTTAATGGACCAGAAAAGTTAGGTACCATGTTAAAGAATATAGATTCAGCTACAGAGGCATTTGAGTGTAAAACAACTTTAAAACCTTCACAAAAATTTAAGAAGGCAAGTGGATTTGAGATTTGATGCCTTTTTGTGAAGCACACCATTTTGTTCTGTGCATAAAAAGGGTACCATTTTACCCCTGGAGAGCAAATATAGTATGCTTTAAGACAAAAATATTTGATACTTGGACACACTGACAGGCATATGGGGAGGCGATTGTGCTAAATAACCCAGTATCCTTTCCTGATGTAACAAAACAGATTAGGTTTCAATAATTTGTTATATTAATGTGCTTTCTATTATTTCCCAAAGAACCATACTATGAACACAAACCTTGTAGTATTTGTTCTGATGGAAAAGTATTCCACCATAAAGACTTTGTTACTAATTTTCCTCCACTTATCACAAAGAAGTATGTATATATTTTTTAAAGGAAAGAAAGCACGTATTTCAGGTTAACAGGACATTAAATAGTTCATTTTTTGTGAAAAAAGAAAATCTGACTGCAAACTGCAGAAATATTCTGTAACTTATTTTCTTCCTGTGGGAAATGGCCAATTTCACATGGCTATATGGTTTGGCTAATTAAATAAAGCATATGCATTACAGACATTTACTTAACACTAAAGCCAAGTATAGAGATTTATCGTTTTACTAGTTCAAGGAACAAAGAAAGCTGTATGGATTTAACTGAAACTGATTATAGATTTCAACTGAAAGAAGGCAGTTTTCCCCCAGTCAGTTCACATGCAAAGCACTGGAGCTCACTCTCTCTCCCCTGTCATTATCCCTCCATCACCACTGTCCTACTGATGGTGCTGAACACACCTGCAGCTCTTCTGCCAGAACAGTTCAGGTGCAAAGATGATTCCTTTGCTTTAGGCAGGTCATCTTCCTTATCCATCTCAGCAACCTAATCAAGCTATTTGGTTAATGAGCTTAAAACAAGTTCCAGAGTGCACCCATGAACTGCTCTAACAAAAAGGATGCAGGCGGTGAGTTACTGCCAGCAAGGCAGTACCAGGTGATAGCAGAGTACTCAAACAATACAGCCATCAGCAAAACAAACACTGTCCTACAGCAACAGAGTTCAAGTGGAATCTGTACCCCTTGAATTAAGATCAGTTAATTGCCTGCAAGTTGATTTGTATATTGGTTTTTCAGAAAACAAAAACATTTTTATACTGTTCAGTCTGTAGATTCTTCCTGAACAAATGATCATATTAAAGTCTATTTTTTATACTGAATACCTCTGAATAGATAAAATATGTTTCCTGGTTAAATACTTGATTTGCAGTTTTGTATTTAACATGTCTTTTCAACAGTCCTTAAAAAACAGAAATGAAACTACTTACTGGTTGCATAGCTCTGGCTGTCTAACTAAATTTTGAATGAATTCATTCAGTCCTGCTCTTCTCTGTTTAATAAAATCTGAAAAAAACCACATTTATTAGAATCATCAGTCAGCTTGTGAAAAAGATTTATTTTCATATTTAGGTTTTTCAGAACTTAAACAGCAGTTAAAAAAGAGACTGGTCCCTGACTGGTTCAGAACAGGATTGGTTCCACATATGAATACTGCAAGCTTAAAACATTCAACTGAGGTGAAAGAACAAATTTCAATTTCTCTGTAACACTACTTGAAAATGTAGAAAACCAAGTGGATTAAAAGTGCACTGAAGTGCTTCAAGAACAGTGTGTAATCACAGTCGGCTCACCTGTGCAGCCTTCATTGCACAGGTGAGCCCTTCAGAACCTGAGTCCACAAAATAAAAAAAAAAAAAAAAGAAAACCCATGGGCAAAATCCGACATCAGTTGCACAAGTCAAGTTTTAACATGAACAGTTCCATCAAGCAGCATATTTTCATAATATATGTATGACAGTGGGAAAGTTGCACAATTCATCCTGCCAGCGGGCCCTCAGATACAGGCATCAATGATAACTAAATTAAGTACTTTCCTTTAAGTTTGGGGCATCATCTCTAACATAAAGAAAAAATAATCCTCAGAATCTCCACCTTCATCAAAAGCTTAAGACATGTAACTCTTCTGTAGAAATAAGGAAAGATACACAACGGTTTTGGAATAGAGAGTTCTAACATGAAATAAAGCCTAAAACAGAATAATCTGGTCTTTCATTACTCATATCAACAATAATTTGTAGGGAAAAAGAATATTTAACTGGTGTATTAACTTCTAAGGCATTCTTAACATTGCCACATACAGATTAATAGCAATTATTAAAATTTTAAATTCAAATTAGGTTTTGATTAAAAGCTGTATTTGAAATATTGAGAAAAATGTACATATTGTTTCAGGGGTATAATCCCTAAGCCCTTGCTAGGGTATTTAATAATCCCAAATTATTGACAACAAACAGGAGGGTAAATTTGCATACAGATGTTATGTGAGTCATCAACACCAGCAGTTTCAGTGTGGTGGGTGTGCAGTGCCATCAGTCACTCCAAGCCTACAGAGATATCCATGCTGGTGAAGACAAAACACCTGTAACATTTGAAATTTTCAAGTTCTGTATTCTGACTGGTTTCAGTGATTCTCCTCTGACCCATTTTTTCAAGTTAATACAAGATTAGTTTTGAAATCATGTAAGTGTCAATAAAAACAGAGCCCTTAAAGGACAATCTATGCTATAACAGTATTTTTGGTTGATTTTGGGAAAAGGGATATAAAGGTTTCACTCTGCTGCATTCCAGTGCAATAGTACAATGCTGCATACCCATGGAATTATAGAAGTAAAATACTTTTCAGTATTTGTGAAATATGTGACTTGTTTCAGAAGCTAGCAGAAACATTACATCAAAGCTTCAATAAATCAGTGTTAAGATAAAGAATTATTTACATGAGCACCATGGCTCCACCTCCACCCTGCCTCCCAGCAAGACACATCTTAAGAACTACTTAGTTTCTCATGCTTTAAGGATTTCAGCATAGTTCACAGAAATTCAGAACAAGTTTGAGGACTTTGTTTTACATATTTAATTCTAATAAAGTTTTAGTTGAGGTTCTTTTTCCCATTAAAACTCTATTTTCCTAATTTTAACTCCAAGAAATCCACCTGCACTTTTGGCTGTACAGCAAACCAGATCGCATGACGTTATCTGGTCTTGAGCCAGCTTTGAGAATCCCAAGGTCAGAGAAAAGGAAAGGAACGAAAACAAAAAGTCCCTGTAGACACAATACATGTAGAACTTTTAGCAACCACTTACATCTTCATCAGAAGAGAACATCAGAGCTTGGATTATTTTGATAAAAATTAAAAGGGGATTTCACATCAAGATCCAGATAATTAACTGTAACTGCGAACAATTAGATTTGCTCATAAGAACTTCGAAAAACTCAGAAGTATACATCCTAAGAGTTCAACAGCTTTGGATCCATTTGTTCCTCAGCAAAGGAGAAAATGAAATGATTGAAAGAGGTGCAGGATAAGGTGAAGCTACAAACACAGTTTGATCACATCAGCAAGCCAAGGGAGAGTGAGAGGGTCCCAATGACCATTAGGAAAACCCTTAAGTAAAAATGGCCTGAATGAAGGATATAAATATATAGAGAAACAACCTGGCCTTCCCATTTGCCTTTTTATTTATTCATCCATGGTGCCATCTAGGTTGATTCATTTCACTTTACAAGTGACATTTTCACTAGTATTTTGCTGTGTGCACAGCAAGCTAAACTGGGACTTATCACTAGTAACTGGATCACATGTTCACATCAGACAGGCTTCCTGTTGTTGTTCCACTTACAAAAGAGGTTTGCTTTCATCTAAACTGTCCAAAGAAGCACATTTAGATACAGAGAGTTCAAAAGTCCTGAGAGAGAAATCCTTTAATTATTTCATTTTTCAGAGGTGGGGGGGTTGGAAGTCACACAAAGGAAATTTAAAATTGACTAGGCATATGCTTAGAAGAATCAGGAGTCTGGCTTTTGCTTCTGTAGGAGAGAGATTACACCTGACAGTTCATAATCTCTCACAATCCTGAATATGGGAGGGTTGGGAGGAGCTGTAGCGTTCAGTGCAAGAGGGGCATGGGGTCACTAAGCAAAACTTCATTCACTATCACAAGGCAAAATACCTACCTACACTAGTTCCTGCTCTACTGAAGCATGACTAAACTTTGGTTTAGTCACTGTTTTGAGGCCTGGTGTAACACTCATCTAAGATAGCTGCTTGTAGGCTGGAACAGATCAATTTTCATATAAAGAAACTGACAAATGAATAACAAGATGATAACTTACCAGGATCAAAATTATCTCCAAATATTCTTTTAGCCGGAATCTTCAGGTTCATGGTGGGAAATTGCTTCTTTAGCTGAAAACAAAACACATAAAATTGAATTGTGCTTCAACATCAAAGCACCTAACAGCATTTTGTTTGTTTTCTGATGAACAGTTTGAACACCTGATTATCAGTAATTCTGCTCCGCTATGTCATCTCCTCTCCTCATACACTTGAGGGGGAAAAACAAACCCAGAACAATCTGTGCTCAGCTTGTTTGCACCAGATATACCCTTTTAAATTCAAAGGCCATGTCATCTTCATCTTACAGACTACTCCAGCAATATTACCAAAATGATTATCCACTTGCCTCAGGTTAAAAAACATAAGACTAGAATTTTGGTGTTGTTTTTATTTTCCTCTCTTCTCCCTTCCTCCATCAAATCTTTATCTCTCTTGGATTTGTTTTCTCCTTGCTTGCTTTCATAGGGCTGTATGCCTGAGGTTTAGGATGGGCTGGGGATACAGGCATACAACAACATTTATGTATTAAAAAAACCCAAACAAACCTGACACAATTTATTTCAAGTGCTCCAGAAGAGCAATCTTACTCTCATGGTCTCTAAGAGCAGTATTCTAATTCAGTAGCTGGCAATTCTTCTCTCCTTAGCAACATCAGTATCTCTTCCAGTCAGCAGCACAAATTTTGTGATGTATTATATGAATTACACTGAATAGAAACTGGAATAAATGCTCTCCTGGTTCTGCTTCCCCAGGACCTCACTCTCTGCCCATGCAAGACAGACCAGCACTGAACAAACTTCATCAGAGCAATGCTAATCCAAACGGCAAGGGAATGTGGCAAAGGATCACCAACACTCCTGCGGGTGCATTCCTTTCCGTTCTATTCCTGCAAGATGCAGGCAAAGCATAGCATGGTGTATCCAGGGGCACTTCAGCTTAGACCTTGTAAAACAGCTCCAAGCTCACAGCCTGCATTTGGAGAGTAGTGCCACATGCAAACCATGCACAGTGAGGCAGAAGGAAGGAAAGCCTGACTACTTCCCATAGAGGTAGTGGAAGGGAAATGGAGGCACAGCAAAGCAGTTGGAAATATTTTCTTATGGGGAATCACAAGGGAATTATTTCCCCTTTTGTTAAAGCAAAAATCGTGGGCATGAAGAACTGAAGGAAAGCAGGGACACAAGGTAACAGACTGCATATCTGAGCAAGTATTTGCCCCTCTTGCCCGCTATGTGAAAGGAGAAAAATCTTCTAGCAACGAACCCAAGAAATCCATACTTGGTTGCTGAAGAGGTCTACTTTATTTGGAGCACTGACCACATTTTTTGTGGGGAAAAAAAAAATCAAACCTGCTATCAAACTGCAGGTATGAATTGCCATGATTGACTTCCTAGAAAATTTATATTGAGAAACAAGGAGTTGTTCACTGTTTTCAGTACTTCAAGGTAAAATGCTTATTTTAGAAGAAACATATCTATCTAGATGTTTTGTGGGGTTTTTGTCATGCACAAATGCACATTCAGATGTTTTGACAGCCACTTCACTGGAAGTTTCTCTCACTATGCTATGATCCCAAGCAACAACAAAAAAGTGATAAATAAGTGGATTTTCAGTTTGAAATTCAAACAAACGAAAGCTTAAAACCCTCACTCCATCATTTTCTGTAATCAGAGATCCTATGGCTGTTGACTGAAACTCCTCAAGAAGGGATTAACTCAAACCATAGCACTGCAAACAAGTGTTACTCTGTTATTCTGGCATGATTTCATAGCTTGTCTGTTGCTTACCGTGTTGTAGAGTTTATCAAACTCCGCATAGCGTCTTAAGACAAACCACTCATTTCTGCCAACAGAGACCAACACTTTGTAAACCTGTAGTAGCAAACATAAAGTTAATGCTCACCAAGTTTAGTAAAACCTCCAAGGTTTAACTCTGTGATGGAAATAAGGGCAAGTTGTTAAAGGTACTATGTAAATGCACTTATTGAGCTATGAATTTCCTACAGCTAAGTCACACAGACATGAACAGAAATGATTAAAGGAATGGTTAAAAAAATGTGGTACTTCACAGAAAATTTTTTAAACACCAGGTAAGCAAAAACTAACATCAAAGTTGATTTAATAGAGTTTTATAAATTAGTTCATATCCAATAAGAACACCTGGCCATCAGATAGTAGTCTATTAAAATTTACTATGAAATTTATTAACAACTTGATAATCCATAATAATGACTAATATTAAAGAAGTAAAACATTTAAATACTGAAGACTGACTTCATCGAAACCTAAAGAGAAAGTACACATGAAAGGCAGTCACAAAGACACCTGTTCCTTCCAACACCTTGAATACAGAAGGATCCTGGCAGATGACACGATTGTTTAGGGAGGAAAAAATGGTGCTGTGGCTGAAATACAGCACAGATAACATAACACATAGCACTGGGATGAAGGGAGATATAGGTGAAACCTGTTGCACAGTTCTGGCCATTCAAATCCCATGTCAGCAGGGGACTTCAGCAACTAGACAGATAGCCAGGCCCTGGATTCATAAATCTAATTGACTGTTGTGTGTCCAGAAGGCTTCTCCCATCTCTTAGGCGCTTATTTAGTTGTCCTTGCTTTTCTGCCTTCTTGTACTTCCAGAAAGAGCCTGGCTACTCCTTCAGGGGAAAGGATATGCAGAGAGAGGAAAAGAGTGCAGAAGGCTGCTGATTCAATTCCCAGCATAGAAAACTGGACCAATGCCTGAGTCTCCCTTCTGCCCTGCAACAGCAGCTTACCTCTTCTCCTTTAACGCCCACAGTGGAAGTGGCAGCCACCACACCATCAGTTCCTCAGCCTGAGATTTGCATTCATGCTATGTTCACTGCTCAAAGAAGCTGTTCTCAGCCTGAGTCCCTGAGGAACACAGGAAGCTGGATGGAAGCACCCAGCAGAATGCTGATGAGACCCTTCTAATAAAACTAGCCTTCCCTCCCACTGCTAAACAAGCCTTAGTGTAAAACCTACCTACCTACCTATCAGTGCCTCCCTACATGGTAAACCCTGAAAGCTTCAGCTGCAAAGACTTAAGTGATGTCCTCCTGAACTGGGTACCTTATACAGCAATCAAGCCCTGCAAGCAATGCTCAAGCACACATCTTCACTCCCCTGACTGCATGGCAAATCAGTACCAACACGCTTAAGCAGCGGGCCATGGAGTTCTTAAATTAGCTGGGCAGAATGCACAGACTGCAAAGCGCATGGGCAAGCACAACTCAGGATACGAGATGATATCCACCTCCATGGCAACCGCAACATTAGAACAGTTTTGTTCTCAGAGTAGCTGTGGAACAATGATACAATCAACACTTTTACACTAGAGAGTGTAAAAAAAAAACATAGGAGGCCATCCAGTTCACTCCAAAAAAGCTCTTGCATACCGAGCAAAGGAAAAGCTGCAAGTTCAACAGTTATGGAAGCACTGAGTGGTAAGAACACATGATATCCACAAAGAATCTGGTAAAACCTAAAAACATAACGTGTCTTTGGGCTGTATTACTACCTTCAGCTACACCTGTGTAATGATTAAAGAGATGTGCAATGCCTGTTTCTAAAAAGGTGGGGGGGAGGAATCTAGTCTTACTTAGATAATAACCTTTTCAAATCTAATTATTCCTAATCCAAATTTAGTCTTAGAAAACTCCTAAAACATAGATAAGATGCATTCACAACTTGTGATATGTGGATAAACAACGCAAAGCTTTGAGAAAGGAAAAAGGAAGAAAAAGAAACAGAATTCCTGAAAACATCACCAAAAACTGTCTTCCAGATACAGGCAGGAGAGGGTACAGACATTTCTGGATGTGATAGATTTCTTCACAAAACAAGCCACTGAAATTCAAAGGCTTCAGCTCTGTTGTGGTAGCTCATATTCCTGATTAAAGATTCAATTTTGACTAAGCAAAGAAAAGTAAAAAAGTAGGCTGTTTTCCCATTTCAAGAAAGCAAGTATTGAGAAAGCAAGGAAACTATCTATTCTGTGTCAACAAGTAAAAATAAAACCAAAACCACACAACTTCCACAGGGCTGGGGATTAATAGTATACATCACAGGCCTGAGATGAAATTTCCAGATTTAATCAGACTAACAGCACCCTTGAAAGAGATTTTTAATAAGCCTGTGTATGATGGGGGTGTGAAGTGAGATGAGAACAGGTCAGAAGAGAAAATTAAGCCTCAGACATCAAACAGCATAGGGATAAAAGCGAAAAATCTAAAACAAAGCTATTTGTCAAAACTGTCAAAAGAATGACCCACTATGCAGCAAGGACAGAATAGCAATTAATATACCTAGATATAACCTAAAACAAGCAAATATTTTGCTCTTCTTATGAAGAAAGTGAATATTGAATCTTCAGAAAAAGGCAGGATGGTGAACTAGTGTGGATATATGTTGAGAATGGTTACCATGAATTAAATGGAAGCAAAAAAGTTCCCCTGCCAGAACACCCCAAAAATTCAAATATTTGTCAAGAAAAAATATTGGTGATGTATATCAAAAGTATGCAAAACCCTATCAAAATATTCAAAACCAAATATCAAAACCATATCAAATATTCAATAAAAGGTCAAGAAAATACTCAGGAGAAATGAACAGTTCATTTCTAAAGACAAAACTAAAAAGCTTGATTTAATTATCAGAATGAGAACTGCACAAAGACATAATTAAAAAAAAAGCTTCACCAGAGCAAGTGTGAGGGGGAAAAAGAGCCTAGCAAACGCTAAGTTGCACATACTTGTCTTGTTTCCATGCCAGCATTGAGCGAGCCACTGAAAGATTTGAGCTGGAATTCATAGTTTCTATGAGTAAGATTATTCAAGAATAGTCTCAGAATCAGTAGTGACACGTACTGTAAGCAACAGTAAGGTGAAGACTATACAGGCACCTGAACTGTTTCCCAGCCTTTATCACTTTAGCCTTTCCTTTCACCCTAAGATTCTTACTGCTCATTGTGGAAATGGCACTAGTATGGCCATCAAAAAGAGCCAGTTACACCTCCCACAAATGTGTTAAGAACAGTTTCCCCCCATGCACCTCTCTCTCTCTCTCTCTCTTCCTGACAAAGTACTGATGGGATTCAGTCATTGCAACACAGCTACAAAAGAGGGGACACAGTAAAAGCACTGCCACATGCTGGAATTCACAGTTCCTATCATGAAGTTTACTATGATCCTCACTTCTGCTATCAAATCCTAAAATATACGTGATAATAGTTGAAAGCTTGGTTGTGAAAAGCACTTGTTGTCAAGCTGCTAATTGCTCCCTGATGCAGAAAGCAGAAGCCAGTAAGACAAAGATTACCTCTGCACAGTGTAAGCTTCGTTGGATTCATGAAACCCTCCTCCCTCACCCCCAATTTCTGAAGTTCCTACTCTTGCTCCTACAGCTTTCCAAAGGGCAGCCCAAACAAAGTGCCTTTACCTTGCCCAGGTTGTCTCACATCTTTAGGTAAAATGACCTGGAAATCACAACACCAGCACATACCACACTGGCCTATTTCAACAGCAGAACTGCCAGCACTGAGGCAACAAAACAAACCTGCTTTGCTCAGGTTTAGACTTTCACTAAGGTTTCCCTGCTCACTTGAGTTTCACCTGTATGCAGCAGTTTAAAGTATTAGTAAAGTTCTCTTTTCTTTGTTTCCTTTACCAGCAGAGTCATTCCTCAAATTACACCTTGATATACTTGTAGAACCAAATATCATTATTCTTCTCCAAGGAAGGGAGGTGAAGAGGAAAGGCACATACATAACTCATAGTAAACCTCTGTTTTGTTGTGTTCTTCAGACAGCAACTCAGTCCAAGGGTGTTTGCATTCCACATCTGAAGACTAATTCACTCAGCCAAAAAACCCCAACCTTAGAGGAAGTTGCACAAGAGCAATGAAATAGTTCAGCTTTTTAAAGGAAGTATTATGATGTTGTCATTTAGGATTATATGTAAGTAAAACAAAAATCCATACCACATAACTTTATTTTTCAGTATGCAATGTAAAGAATTTGCCCCACAATGGGAAGACTTCACAACCAGAAAGTCAAACTCAGAGGCAAAGAAAGGAAGAGGGAGGAGAATGACGAGGAGTGGAAATGGGAACAGGATAGGAAAAAACTCATAGACATTAGAATCAGAAAACAGGAAGGAAGACAGAAAGAAGGTTTTGGAAAAATTTGTTTTTTTTTTTTTTATTTTACATGAAAAATTACAATAATAGGATATTTATGAAAAATGGCTATTAAAAACAAACAAAAACTCACAAAAAACCAAATCCACACTTTACTCCTTGACAAAGTACATGTTTTCATGAAAAATCAAGTAGAATGCCAAAAACGATACCAAAATATTTTCCCTGCATTTGGACACTTAGGTATTTTATATGGAAAAATGCTGCTATTTGGGGGTAAAAATGCCAGAAATTTGTAAAGCAAAGTTCTTCTCACAGAAAGCAACACAGGTAAACATTGCAAAATAGTCCCAACTTCTCAAACTGGACTATGGTCAGTACTCACAAGAGCAAGGAAACAGATTTCCATAAACCTGCTGAAAATAATACCAAGCTTAGTAGTGGGGAAAATAAGAAAGCATCACTTCTAAGCACCAACAGCATATGAATTTGCCCACAGTGCTTAAACTTTTACATACTTACAGTAAATCTCTTTTTCTTCTCCCTGTGTTCATCAGAGCTGGGAATGCTAACGCTTGGGCAGCTTTCCTTGAGATCCATTGTATGTTTCTTTTGACAAATTTGTTCCAGGACTCTGCTTCAGTTATTGCAATCAGAAGGTATCTTCAACAGTACTGATCCAAGAAACACAGCTCTTCCTGAGAAAGTGTGAATTCCATCATGCAATCTGAAAGTGAACGCAAGAGGAAAATTAAGTGCAGGAACACCTAAATCACACTGCAAAAATCCTGTGTGACAAGAACTTTTCCTGGCATGATAATAATAATAATGGCCAATCTTCGTGAACAAAGATTTGGGAAGGGCTCACCCCACGAGTGCCCTTCCAGCCTGCACAGTGGATTTTTTAGGTGAGGCTCAGCGTGCGCAGAACTGGCCCCACCGTTTAAGTCCTAAGGTCCATTTGCCACAGCCGAGCAAGCTTGGACAGTGACAGTGAAGTCCTTAGGACTATCTACAGCACCCGGTACTAACCGGGGCTGACCCTGCTTGGCATCCGAGATCTGACGGGATGGGATGGCAGGGAGGCATTGAACTGCCGGGGACGGTCCGTACTGAGACTCGAACTCGCGACCTTGGGAGTCTGAGACCGGAGTGCATGAAATGCACTTCAATATGCACATATATAAAGCCTCAATCATTACTTTGTTGTAAACTTTCATGCTTGTGGTCCTTCGTTGTTTCACTGAAATCACTCACATTCTTCAAGGACACAAGTGCATCCAAAAAGTCACTGAGCTGTGCAGACATACTGAAAACAGATCTGGGCTCACAACAGACAATACTCTGAAGAACCAAAGAGAGGGCATGGAGAAAATAACAGAAGATGACAACATAGTATCAGACATCTGAGAAATGCCACCAACTTGTACATTCAGAACAGTTTATTTGAAAACCAAAAGGTTTTCAACTGCACAAATACGTACCAGAGGGCACTTTAGATTTGTCAGAACATGCTGAGGGCATTTAAATATCACATCAGAGATTAAAGACGACATGACAAAAACTAATTTTTCCTGTGAATTTTAGAGACAAACACAGGTAGCACCATGTGTCTGTCTGAATATTTACGTTCTCTGCCCTTCTTTCCCCATACTTGACATACTTTGTGCTTAGCAGAACACGGGGTGTAAGGTCACCCATTCCCTTCAGCAGAACACTTAAGTTTCCTTGCAGAATGTGAGAAGGGCACAATACAAGAGACGGAGAATAAAGCCATCAAAAAGGCAGAGAGCTTAGTATTAACTCGATGTCTCTTCACTCAATGAGGGATGCTACTCTCCACACCTGCCTTGAGCACAAGCAAATTGTTTACTGGACCCCACAGGAACTTCAGCAGTGCGTAAGAGCAGCCAGAATGAATGCTGCACAGCTACAACCCTTTGTTCAGGCCTGCACAGCACAGCCACCTCAAGTGCTTTACTGAATGCAGAACAATTTCTAGGAAAACATGTGTCTGAAAACTTACAAACATGAGAAAAGTGTTTTAGAAAGAGGGGACCCCCAGCTCCCTTCAAAATAGCCACAGGAAAAAGGAGTGCCCAGTTCAACATTACCTCCCTATTTTCTTATAACAAGGAAGTATAAAAGTGAACTCTATATTTCATATCATAAATTTCCGAAAAGCACAAACTAATCCCCTGCAATTCTGCTATTAGAGAGACACCCATATTTATGTTGGCAAAAAGGCCAAAGCCCTGGAATCCATTGAAAAGACTTGTTCTTGATACCCAAGTAGTCTCAGTCAGTCAAGTAACTATTTTTCTTGCTCTCAAAACCCAGGTCATCAAACTTTATGTTGTTATTCCTCCTGTAGCCATTTAAAACTGAGTAATTTTCAAAGGTCTATCTGGTGACTTTAAACAAAAAAGGAATGTTTAAACCCACTGTAATCACAACTAAGTGATAGATGATCCACACTGCAACAGGTTCAGAAAAGTATTTTTAGTTACTTGTGCATTTACCTTAATTTGATTGTTACCTGGACCTCACCAATTAGGTAATTGTAGGGCTGAGGAGGGTTAAGCTTCTCCCTCACCTTTATTGGACTACAACACAGCTCATCCAAGCTAGTTACACAGATCTTGAGTTTCAAATTGATTTCTCTTTTCATCTGGCAAGCCACTGTTAAAAGCTTTATTACAACAAGGCACAGTTCCCATTTCCCTCAGTTTTATACCGGCATGAGATTAAGAGTGTTCTTCACCCATTGCCACAGTAAAATTGGGATCTAAAGGTTAACTGAGCTCTCTTCTCCATCCACTTAAACTGTCAATAGGCACCATCCAGTAAGTGTTTCACTAAGTTTACACTTTACTAAGCACTTGTGTCAATCTTTAGCCACTTCAGGTCCAGCATCAGGAAGTGAGCACAAGTCCCTGTGTATTATCAGTCTTCCTGCTCATCACAGAAAAACAAGCAAAGCTTTAAAATGGATTAGGTGTTCCCTGATTAACATCATTCACTGTCTTGCTCCTCTTGTAAACTGACATTCATTACAAAGATTCCTCACACGTCTGCACTCATTCTCACAATATAGGCTGTATTCTCTTGTCCCATCCCATTTTATTCTTAGTGTCAGAGTTTTAATGCCAGTACAGGAACAGTATGGATTCAAAGCTGTAGTCTTAGAAGACTGAGCTTTATTTCAGATCTAAAGTTGAAACATCTCTGAAAAACAAAAGGAGGAAGTGTCAACCAGATTAACTCAGGAATAGTTTATTCATCTTACTGGGGAGAAGAAGAATAAATCATCCGAGAAGCTGAAATTGTTATGTTCATATTTCTTTCTTTAAGCTGCTTGGAAGATCACTGGCTGTTGCTATTTTCTTTCCCTGAGGCATCTCCTCTGAGCTGTGCCTGGGTCACCAACACTAAACTGAACTGACAAACTTGGAAGAAATGCATTTTCAGTTTGTCACTAAGCTCCAGTGGATCAGAGCTTTCTTTCAATTTCCATTTGCCTTGAGCACATCAGCTCTTGGGAGCTTCTTATATCTGAACTGTAAGTCTGACTGCAGATGGATGGATAGACTTGCCTTAATCCTTACCATGCTGTAGTTAGGAACACAGCTGTAGTTTTAGTAGCAAGTAAAACCACTAATGCTGTGGTAACTACATGAAGTTATAATGGAGAGAAAAGAGTAGATACATACTTTTATCCACAGCTTCTAAACTGGAAACTGCAGTGTCCTAAAGGATGTCAGATATGAGTGAATTTAACAGAAACTGTCAGCTGAGAAGTCTCTGCCTCTGGTTATAACTTTTCCTGTAACTAAGAAGGAGCCCCTGGCCTCAACTTTGATAACAGGCAGAAAGGAAAGAAACTTTAGAAAACCATGTATAAATCCCCTCAAATCATACTTTGGCACTAGTGAAAGAGCATACGGGTAATGCAGGACCACTGTTGTTTAGAAACAGTTTTAGGCTGCTACAGTATCTAGGCCTGGAAGAGGGGAAGGCACAAAGTTAGAAGGGTATAGAAGCCACTGGTCCTCTTGGCACAGTTTCAAGCAACAGACACACTGTCCAGTCTCTCCATGGAGGCTGTCAAAAGCAAGCCGTATTTTCACCATTTCCTGCAGGAAGCCACAACAACATCAAATTTCAGGCTGACCCCTGGCTCTGGTGAAGCAAGAGCACAGCAATAACAGAACTCTGGCACCATGAGAACATATAGAAATCTACTGCACCCACAAACAAATGCCTTACAATAAAATTTGTTGTGCTGCCTCACAATAGCTGCATGCAACATGCAAGTACCACATAGTTTAGCGATACATGACAACCTCTTTTTACTCTTTTCTATATACACTTGGCTCGAACTGTATTAGAAAGTTTCTGAAGTTTAATCAGACTATTTTATTCTGTACTCAAACATTTTGTTTTCTTTTATCCACAGTAAAGACATGAAGATGATACCATGGCGTAACCAAAGACCCTTGTTCCGGGTGTTTATGCTTCAGTCTCTGCCCAGAATGTTCAAAACCAGTTTAGAAAGCTGTGTGCTCACCTGCTGCCTCCCTGGCTGCAGACAAAATGCCTTAAATGCCTCTAAGACCAGTGCAAATCAGCTATCATAATCTGACTCTGAGTAACACAAGGGAAGCAGAAACAAGAACAGTAAAAAAAGCCAAAAGACTGTCTCCCTGCAAGAACTCTTGGAGGAATCACCAGGATCCATAATCATCCACAGGACCACAACAGGCATTTCCCTAGACACTACTGTCTGCCTAGAGAGACTTATACTGTGACTGAGTCACCAATAAAAACAACTGCTGAAAGTGCCACCTGTAATTCCAGTTACAGAAGGAACTTGCATGTAAAGAAACAGAAAGCAAGATACAGGAGACAGTCCTATTATTCTCTATAAACAATACCCTATTTCCTCTAACTATAGAGAAAGCATCAACTTTGTCATATTTTTCATCACTTCCTCAGTCTTCTCCACAAATACCCTGATAATAGCTCAGTATATCACTGGACCTTACACAATCTTGAAGAAAACACAGAAAATCAACTTTTTCTCAACTTGGATATGAAGAAATAGTGTCCCACTCCTGTTGCCAGACAGGCAGCTGACAAAAAAGAAGTGGGAGGCTAGATATTCAGAATCTAATGCAACAGAAACACAGGATGAGTAGAACCAAGGACTGTACATGAATTCAGATACTTTAGAAAAAGCCAAAAGCAAAACACAGATTGCTAATCCATAAAGAGAGAGGGATGGCCAGAAGCAGTTGAATAACTGTGTTCTGAAAAAAACCAGGTTTCATTCACAAAGCCATCTTTTCAAATATCATATACATTCAATTTTTAATATTGGGACACTAAACACCACTATCATATACATTCAATTTTTAATATTGTGACACTAAACACCAGTATCATATACATTCAATTTTTAATATTGGGACACTAAACACCAGTGTAGGCCCCTAGATGTATTCAAGCTGAAGAAAAAAAAGAGAGACCACTAACCAAAATACTCTGGTCAATCCTTGGCTTATCTCCACATTCTCTTCTAACTACCATTTCAGAGAATTGAGAATTCAGCTGTTGGTATAAAGGAAGAAGCCTGCTCCCTGTTTACACCTCCACCCACTACCTAGCAGCTTGAAAAATCTCTAGTAGCACCACTATGGAAAGCAAACCACTACTCTGCAGCAACATGGGCAAAGTCCAATTCAACTGAATCTTTCTACTTGAAGACAGCAGGTAAAGTGACAACTCAACCAAGGGAAAGAAATAAGTAACGACTCTCTTTTTGTCTCCATCAAATTTACTTTGGAGAAGTCAGGCAAGCATTATCATCCCACAATTGTACTGCACTCAAGAACATCCTTTATGCCCCAACTCCCAAAAGAAGCTCCAGTAAATTACTCTAACTGGCACATAACAAGATCCATACTTTCGACTAGAGCTATTTGCATGACAGAACACAAGTTCTCTGCTGTGGTAACCAAACCCTGAATAATAAAATGGCTCTTAAGAACAAATGCTGCTAATAAGAGGCAGCTGCCTTTCAATCCTGAACGCAGGTCCATAATGATTTCAACTTTAGCCTGTGTCCATAGTATCCAGAAGGATCACTATGAGCCTCAGACAGTACAACTTACACAAACAACAGGGCACATAAAAAAATACAGTCTGCATTACACTTGCTACCTGCACATTTCTTGGTGTGCTTTCTCAGCCTGCCTACACACCAGGTCCAATCAAAGCTTCACTCTAGATGTCTAAGGATAGCACAGCTCAAGGGTTGTAGCAACCCCACCGGGAGCTACTTTCAAGAAGTCTTACAGACAGCTGACCGCAGCCACCTGCATCATAATCAGTTCTACATAAGAGGGCAGTCAGACTTCAGTAAACACAAAGCAAATAATCCCAGCCTCATTTTATCCCTCTTGATGAAAACTAAATGAGAGTACACCACATTTCAACTCCACATATACTGGACATGTCTCTACATGAAGTACAGAAGTCACCAACTGCTCTCCCTCTGTTTCACCACACAAATACAGGCAAATTCCAAACTATTTAAGATTGATGTTATTGCTAATGCATTGAAGATGGAGAGAGTTACTGGATTTTTTGTTCTAAACTTGACAAAAAAGGTAAATCCATACAACAGAATAAAGCTGTATAATAATGTCATGAAATATGAAAATCCAAGCTTGAGTTCACAATCCAGAAAACAAACTTTCAAAGTCTGTGCTTTACAGAATTCATGGCTGCCTAGAACAATAAAGCTGTTGGATAATTAAAAGGCAACAACTTAAATATTGGAATATAAAAGGCAAGTAAGAGAAAGAGCCTTTAACAACATACAAACTGCATGTCCGGTTCACCACCAGTTCATTCATTGCATTACATCGGTGGAAGTCCTGCTGATATTTTATGTCCGTTCTTCAAGAACAGTTTACAGATCTCTGCAGGTAAGAGCATACACTGACCTCTCACATATTTCTGTGCTGCACAGAGAATGAGAAGGTTCAATTCCATAAGGATTCACAGATCAGTTGTTTATGCACATATAACAGAATCTGGTGAAGTAACTTCAGATGTGGTGAGGCCATAATTTACATCACAGGTGGGAATTGGAGGCTAGAAAGCAATTTAAACACATTATGTTGTTATTATTATTAAGTTATATTATCATGTAACCACTAGTGCCTATTTCTTCAGCTTTAAGACTGTCAAGGTTGTTAAAACAACCAGTACTTTTCACTGACATGGGCAAGTCAATCATGCTGCATTTCTGATCTAAACGAGGATCTCAAAGCATCATGTAAGAAATGTCAGTTTTCTAACTTGAAGTTATTAGAAATACCATGCATGGAGATTACTTTAACAACAGCGAACTTTCCAAAATGCTTTCCAAAAGCTAGTAATAATTTTTCCTGCAATCCAAAGTATCTTAAAACCTTCAGGAGAACACTCCTCCATACACAGCTTCTGTTTTTACCATTAGTTCGTATTACAGTCATTGAAGAGATTGATGTGCAGGTGAAGACAAAAAAAAATCAGAACTATATTTAGACATTGAGACTGCAACAACACTGACATTAAGACTCGAAAATAAAGTAACAGCAATCTTTAAAAATACAGATTCATTCTCTATGTGTCTATGAAAACATTTAAAATGTCTGAAAGGAGTGATAAAAAAAGACTTAGCTACAAGAATACTGCAGCAAGTGATATTCACAGAAATCTTCAGTACTAAATAATAGGAAAAACCGTAAGGGCACTCAGGTGACATTGCTGTGTTGTAATGAAATGCAGTACCAGGATGACAACATCTCTTAAGTTTATAGGGGAGTAAGAAAGGCACATCCCATCCTGCAAAATCACTGCATGTCCACAAGCAGCACAGTTACACCTTTATGAGCTGCAAGAGAAGGAAAATTCACAGNACAACTGCCTTTTAATTAACCTCCACAAAATTGACTTCCTCAAGACTACCTGAATCCCGACAAGACAGCGCTGCCTAAAAAGCTTCAGTTTCCCAGGACCAGACCCCAGTGTTGCTCTCCCGAAAAACCAGCATGTCCTGGCTGCGACTCAGTCGAGGAAAGAGGAACGACACGGTGTAGAGGCCGCCTCGGCCCGTGCCCCTCCCCGGGTACCACGGACCCGCACCCACCTCTTCACCACCTCTTCGTCGTCCTCCTCCTCACCCTCCTCACCGGCGCGGCCACCAGCTCCGCTGCTCCTCGCGGACCTCGAGAACGAAACCAAGCCGCTCTCACCTTCACCCCAACAACTATTTCTCGGCTCCCCGACTTCTCGGAAGTTCAGGCGTTTCTGCCACTCCCAGTGCAGCGCCCGCCGCCGCTGCCCCGAGCAGCCATCTCCCGGCCCCGGAGCGCCGCGGGATAACGCGCACGGGGCTCGGCGGCCAGGCAGGGGGAGAGGCAAAGGCGGCTCCGCCTGGGCGCAGAGGCTGCGGCCGCCCTCCTTCCCTGCCTCCTGCCTCCTGCCTGCCTCCTGCCTCCCTCCTCCCGCCCCTCCGCGCCCCTCCGCCCCCGCGGCGCCAGGCTGCCCGCCCGCCCGCGCAGTCCTCCGCGCAGCCCAACCCCGCTCGGCCCGGCCCGTGCGACGGGGCCGGGAAGCAAGGTCCTCTCCTCCCTCCAGCCCTTTTTATATTAAAAATAAATAATAAAAAAAACCAGAAAGCAACCCACTTAAAAAATATTTTTTCCACTTTGCCCAGTGCCGAGGTTTCAGGCCCCCTCCCTCGTCCCAGCCCCTGGGGGATGCCCCTGCTTCTGCTGGGCGGCTCCCCACAGAAACTCTGGAAAATTAGCAGCACTCCGGTAAAAATAAACTAAACCCATCGCTGTTCACACGAGGGGTTTCAGTTTAACTCTTCAATGTGTTCAGGGGTGCCCAGGATGCAGCGGCAAGGCCGTCATTAAACCAACCAGCCGCTGTAATGACAGCTCTTAGGCTTCTGTAAGTGCAGAAAGAATGACACAAGAAAAATGAGATAGGCATGTGTAATATCTAGTACTATTTACGGAACGACTTCTAAACCCTCTGAAATCTGGGGGTAAGTTTCAATGCTCCCGTTAAAATTCAACTAGACCTCTTAAAATGAAGTGTAACTTGGTAAGTTTTTCCTGAGCAAACTGAGGCCATAAAACTGTTATAAAAATGCAAATTCCAGGAAAAAAACCACCCCTCCTTCAATCGCAGTATCATTCCCACTTTATTTTATTGTGTGAATAAAAATGTGGGACAGACAGGAGTTCGCATAGATTTGGTTTAACAGAACAGACCACCACACCCATTAAGTTAAACCCTCATGTTTACTGAGGATCTGCTATGTTTTCAAACATTCAGACAAGGCTTCAGAGGCAGGGAATATCTAATGCAAATGGTAACAATCAGGATGACTTAAAAGCCTGTGCTTCCTCCCCATAAATACCTGAAATGTTTCTCGGGAGTTCAGCTGCCATGTAAAGAGTGAGCAAGTATGAAAACACCGCAGCCCATTCCACTGTCTTAAGTGATGTAACTCCTGGGTGCCCCCCAAACCCCACAGGTTCTCATCAGGAATTGTTCTATTGATTATGGAGAAGCCTCACGTACTACAAACCTGTCTTCACAAGACTTGCATTTGGGCCTGACAGGACATGACGATGCTCATTTTGACAGTCGCAGGTATTGGCAAGTATCTGGCAAGGAGCGATTTGGGAGATCCTGTTTCTGAGCACTCCTGCTGCAGAAGTATTCCTGCATAATACTACACTCATGTGTCAGGCACTGACAATCATCCAAGCACTCTCCAAAAACAAATCAGAGAAGCAGTCTGGCAGTTTTAAAAATACGTCAGTGTTTGGATTAGCGTGTTGTAACTGTGTACACACAAGCTACAAGTCAACTGGATCACAAGCTTCCATTTTAGTAGAGTCCACACAGGAAGAAATAAGGAATCTTCTCATCCTAACCTGCCCTTTCCTGATACTGGAGTTTCATATTTTCACCCATATTTTTGGGTATGCAGAGCTAAATCCTGGGGCTCTGCATTGTAGCAACAGCCTTCTCTTGCTTGTTCAGATCTGGCAAGGTATTTGCCTTACATTCATAGAGAGGTTTAAAAGAAGCTTTGCTAGCACTTCTCGTGGTGAAAACAAGAGCAGAATGCTTCTGAACTTCAGTC
Organism: Sakesphorus luctuosus; assembly: GCA_013396695.1. Taxonomy (NCBI): domain Eukaryota; kingdom Metazoa; phylum Chordata; class Aves; order Passeriformes; family Thamnophilidae; genus Sakesphorus; species Sakesphorus luctuosus. The sequence goes on from VWZD01001711.1 coordinate 484,194, forward strand.
AGAATAACTCATTGGCAAATACTTTCATCAGGTAATCTGTACTGAACAGCTATTTTATGTTGCAGTTGTTGAGCAGTGTTCAGCTTCTGTCTGGTTGATAGTTTTCAGTTAATCATTCACTTGTCAGTAGATCAGTTGAATTGAGCTACTGGACTGATTTACAGTGAGTAGAAAGGCCTCAAACCAGGAAAACTGAAAAGATGACCCTGACCTAGAGATAATTTAACTCTGTCTACCTAAATCTTTGACTAAAGAGGGGCCATTTGTCCTTCCTCACAGTTAAAATCTCCCTGAAGTCTGGGCTGTCAAGCAGTTCATTTTATGCAGTTTCTCTAAGTATGCTGGAGTAAGTAATTAGAGATCAGCAACGTGGTCCTTAAATTGTACTCTGCCTGAATGAAATTCACAGCTTGTTCATCTGCCTAGTGTGTCATACTATGCAAAACACTGTCAAGGTCCTAAAATTTAAATAAATCCTAATTTACAGATTTGCTTGATGAGCTTTTAAAGGCTAATATTCTAATGTCAAAGTGGATACCTGGTGGTTAACTGCATAGCAGACGGAGAAATGCACGGAACTCAACTTGCCTTTTAGTGAAGTTAAAGGTCAGCATTCACTCTGACATTTTTGTCCCCGGGAACTCCCTTGCATTCCCCATTTACAGTTCCTAGGCAAGTAATACACACAGAGAATCTCATTTCCACTGCCTTGCAGTACTTTGCTGAAAGAATGCTACAAATCCATGTACTGTGCTGTCATCCCAACTATTTTAAGTCTTTGCTGAAAAGTATCAGTGACTGGGTAGTGGGGGTGGAAAAGATGAAAAAAGAGAAGAGAAATGAAGGACCCATCTCAACCCACTGCAAATGCAGGAGGTCACAGAAATACAGAGTACCTTTAACAGGTTTCTCCAAGCCCAGTATGAACAGATAGCAACAATCTGAACTATTCAGTTCTAGTTTTACTGAAAATGTCCTTAAATTAGTATGAAAACCTGGTTCCTGACCAAAGATCAAAAGTCTAATTTTATAACATCAACAGAACTATACAGACAAAAATAGAACATTTAAAAAACCCGTTGTAGAACAACACGAAACAGGAATGCAGATGACTTGTTTAAATGTAGCCAGGACCTTTGCTAGTGAACACTGTTCCATATGTATATACTGTGTAACTCTAGTATAATATTCAAATAGTCACACAAAAAGCACAGTCCAAGCCACTTGACAAGCTCAGTCCAATAGTTTTAGTTACTGCTAACACACTGGGTCACTGAGTAACAAAATCAGCTAACAGAGTAACACTATCAGCTTCAAACACCAACACCACTGCTTTCCGTTTCAGTTCCTGCATCTTCAAAGGAGTGACTTAGCCTATCACTGTTAACACCAAGCTTTCTGCCCTACTCCTCACACTCAAGGACAACACAACCTCCGTGCCCCAGAACAATCTGTTAACAGTCATCAGGTTTGCACACTAAGGTGAGATGGTGTTTGGAATTCAGAAACTCCTCTGTGGCAGTGTCTTGCCAAGTGGCAACTCCAGTTGAAACAAATCCATGTCTGTTTAAAACTCTCCAAGAGGCATTAACGTGACACAGTAATAGATACTAAGTGGTATTTTAAATAATTATTGTTAGCCTTTAGCCCTGAACTTAGACTTCACTCAAGAAACAACTGATGGCCACTGTAGTTAACTTTTCATGTGCCAGTTGTTTTAACCAAAAACCCCAACTCCCAGCAGGTTGTATCCTCCTACACAGCACTGAATAGTCTGAGGATACCACCCTTTGGAAAGCCTCAGGCTGCAATGGACAGGCCTCACAATGATGCAGGTACAGCAACTCTGGGCAAATATTGTCTTACACCTGGGATTCTGGCAGCCACAAAGACCACATAAAATGTGTGAAGACAGATATGCAGCCGCCCTCTTCTATCAGTTACTCTCACACTGCTTTTCACCCTCTTTTTTGGAGGCTAAGTAATCCTTATTCTACCCCACTATCTGCTTAGGACAGGGCTACGAAGGGGCTTGGGAATGGGCCAGTCTGGGACCAGGCATTTAGCAGTGCAAAGCATGACACCCAAGAGCGGTGTACTGGAGAAAACAGTCTTCTGTTAGACTCCCTGGACATGAGATTACCAGAAAGCATGGGCTACTACAGACAAAATCAAGTAAGAGAAGACACTCAGTGGGAAAGTGATCGAGCTGAAAGCCTGAGAAATAAAGTTGTGGAAGAAATGCCAGCTGGACAAGATTTAAAGCTCACAGTGCACATGCAAGCAACTGTATCACCAGGTAACTGTTCTTTACCAAAGCTGGTTTTGTAACACTTAATGCATGTATGCATATTAATAGCTTTCATTTAACTCATTTTCATAGTTGTGTGCCTGTGCTCATTAGAGAAGTCTGAGTAATGGTTCAGTTTTACATGAGCTGTGCAGGGGAAATGTTTTTTTCCCTTGCTTTCTTTTTGTACGCTGTATCAACTACAGAACGACTTCAGATTACAGTCTTTCAGCTTGAAGGAATGAAGTGAATACTTGAAAGATTGATTCACTGCAAACATATACTTCAACCCCTTCTTCCAGGCAAACTAACCAACCCACCCGAAACTACCACGAGCCACCTAAACAAGTATGACTGAAAGATTTAGTATTATATGCTCTTGACAAAGGATAAGAACTTGGCACGTAAAAGGAGGCTTCATTCATAGTGACATTCATAGCGAACTGCCAGTTTGCAGCACTCCAGACACAAAGAAGATGATCCATGTATTACAAGAAGAACGTCTTGAAGCACAGAAGCTAATGAAGATGAAAACCAGGATCTGGAACAACACTACATGGACTCTTACTTAGCATAGAAAACACCAAGAACCAAAATGATGGAAAACTATAGAAAAGCCATAATAAACTCCATAATTTCCCAAACATCAAGCTTATGTATAGCATGAACCAGAAAAATGACAGCAGCACCACTTCAAAGAAATTATTCACAGAAGCTAAGAAGAAAACTGGTTTAAATCAACTGAAGCATATCCTAAAGAGAAACACTAGTGCACAAGCAGGCATTCTGCCAATAGCACAAATGCATGACAAAATTTCAAGGTAAAAAAAGCAGTATCAGACAGGAAATACCATATGTGCAATTTCAATACATTCATCTCTATTTTCCTTACTTCATTCTCCTCAATTTCTTTATTTCCCTCACCAACACACCAAAATGTATAATTGTTGCTATACATGGAGTGCTTTTTTCAGGTAGGCCACACCAAGCAATGTATTCTGTGATAAAACAAACAATGTAAGATTAGTTTCTAAAAATTATATAGCATGCAAGGCATTTAAAGTGAATGGTGAATTCAGTGCACATGACTTTTTGACCCTAACCCTGTTGTTTACATCCTGTTCACTTATCGCTGCAATAGCCGGCAGGATTCCAGCAGGAGAATCATCCAACCATAGCTGTCCATAGGAGAAGCACCACTCATGGAAGGCACGTGGCCTGGGTCTCCTTTTGCCCTACACTTACCCTCACTCACTGCAAGTGTGGTGGAGCAGGTACCCAAGTGAAACCTCCACAAGCTAATTCAGCCACCAGAAAGAGAACGACAATGCTAAACTCACAATAGACTAGTTTACCTTAGTTATCAGTTGTCTTGGAGATCCACAGTGTGGATACTGCCTCAAGACACCTCCACTTGCTTATATGGAAACACAAAAGATTTACAGGGGTTCCAAGAATACAAGGAAAAAAGAAGTACATTGGATCTGACTAAACACCAAGTCCTACAAGGGTGAATACACACACAACTAAAAGACATAGATAACTGGCGGGTTAATAGGCATTAAGCAACACAAGTGCTTAACACATCAAATATACAGCTTACTGGTGTATGCTGAAGTGTTCTGGGACTAGTTTCATCAGACATGCATAAAACACAGTAATAAATTACTGCACTGTTAAACACTGTGAAGCTGAAGTTATATACTACAGCTCATAAAGTATAAATTGCTAAAAAATCTCCCAACTCATAGTAGTGTACAACCTGCACCTCGCTCTTAACAAAGACTTTTTGAAATTCCTTTTATAGATACAGTTCTATAAAACAGGCCAAGTCTGAGTTTCCAGGAGATCTGAGCAGTTTGTGCAGGATGGTATACCAAAGCTAAGCTAAGTATAAAAGACAAAAAGCTCTCTAAGTGGTAATTCTGTATGGATGTTTCTTATTTCAGCCTCTCGAATCCCAGCTACAGCACGTTCTACCAGAACTGCAAATACAGGCTGGGGAGAACAAACATGCTTTGGTAAACAAGTTCTTTGGCACACAATGTTATGTAGGTGGGGTCTACCCAGAATGTCAAGAGTTCTTCCTCAAATTGTAAAGATGAGCCAGAACACAAGGACCATGTTTGCATTTTCAAGCTATTTACTGGTATTCTATTCAAATGAAACTGAGCAAGGGCTTTGGTTTGGGGTGTGCATGTCCTCTCACAAAAGGCTCATAGCCTTTTTCCAAAATGTAAGCATTTTGAAGGCAGTCTAAGATCTACAGAATAGAGCAGATTTGGTTTTGCTATTCTATTAATACTTCTAACAAACTATTTATGGCAAAAGATGCATTCCACTAAAGCACTGTTAGGCACCAACTCTGAGCAGAAAAAAAGGTAGCAACAGTTTAAAAAGCAACTACCAAAGCAAGAAGCTGTATCTGGACAGCTTCTCTCTCTGGACAGAAGGACATAGATTTAAGAAAAATGTTCTAAGAGTTATTATTTGCTGTCTTTACTTCGTTTACTTGTTTATCTAGTCATTTCCTCATGTTTGCCAGATGTCCAACCTACACCTGACCCACAAAGATGTATTTCCATCTACCAGCTAAAGTCTGGCTTTTGTTCTCCAAGAACAAATACTCTCATTTTCAGTTCTGGGAGCTGTGGGTAAGTGTTTGAAGGGTGCATGTGGGTCTGAACTATTAAGTGAGTTTCAGTAATAGATTTATATAAGGGCATATCAGCAATAGATTTACTTAAAGATACATCCAGTCCTCTTGTACCAGGTAAAACCAATACAAGAAGAAGAAGCAGGGACAGAGTACAAATAATCGACTGATCAACTTCTGGATGCCACTAATTGTTTGGGTTTTTTTAACTTGCCTTTTTCTTAATTACATGGCAATCTAGCAGAAGGCAGTTAATGGAATATTGTAAATCTAAGTATGAAGCATAAGCAACAATTAAATAAACCCCTTTAATCTCAATATTAACTCAAGACCACTGTTCCATCTAATCTCAATATTAATTCAAGACCACTGTTCCATTATGCAGTTTTAAACAGGAACATGGTAGTATTTAATCTTTTAGATCAGCAATTTTTGATGTTAGCTCTTGTGGTATTGGGTGGCAAGGACCACATGGAACAAGGAAAGATATTGTAGGTTGCAGCACAGAACACAAATACTAAGTAGGAGAAGTTATCACAGAATTTTATCTATTGATGTTTAGCTTTGATGTACATACAGCCATTTTAAAAAGGACAGTGAGAACCAGGTTATCTAAAAGACATGGTATTTTCTTGCATTCATTGTTCAAATTACTCAAATGTTTCTTATGGAAATGTTCCTGTACACAATTCAAGCTACTCTTGGATCTATCAAGAGTAAATCTTATTCTAACTACAGTTTCTCCAACAATGCTGAACAAATTAAAGTAGCTTTTGTAGATGACAACACAGAAACCCCAAACCCCCAAATGTCAAAGTTTTCTAATTACATGGCAATCTTTGTATCAGCCTGGTTCATTAAATGTTTGTATAAATCTTTTCATTAAACAAAGAAATTTTTTTACTAGAAAGATGAAGATTTTATAAAGCCATGAGAACTCAAGATGTACATCTCCTGAACTAAAGCTCTTGACAAATATGTTGTTGCTGCATTGGTAGTAAAATATGCAATCTGTGCAGAATCTGTTCAACATGCAAGAATCTACCAACAATCAGCCTCTGTTTGGATGCAACTGCAAGGGTGATGAGGATATCCTAACTGGAATATGCACCATGCTAATGGATGCTAATAGGAGCAGTGTTGGAGGAGGGTACTAATATCTCTCACTCTAAGATTAACTGATGAAAATTGAACTTCAGTCTGAATCAGATAACATGCAACCACTCAAAAATCTCTCCATGCCACACTAGCTCTGTTTCCCCTCTGGTTCAGGATGAGTCACTTGCAGTTTTCTACACAAATTGCTTCCGATTCAAATGTACCTTTCATTTATATAAAAAGTGTTGCGGTAACAGCCCTTCAAAATACCCACTTCAGAAATAATGTTTCATTGTTCACCTTTACATAACTGTGGTTCTCCCAGGCCCACGCAGCTCCTTTTTTCCCCTTTGTTTGTCACCAGTTTATGCCTACCTGCACACAGCTGTTTGTACGCCAGAGCCTCGGGGCACTGCGGTCACCTCCCCTAGGGAGGCTGGGCTCGCAGGCAGATGTCCAGCCAAGGGTCCTCACCACATACCACTGTTAAAATGAAGTTGGAGTAAATTTCAGGTATTTTCATCCTTCACCCATCTACCTCCACTGATCGAATCAGAAGTACATCCAAACTCAGAAAATACAAGCGCTGCCTATTTCTCACTCTTACAAGAATAATGCCTGCTTTTGAGAAATGTGGAAGTACTGAGGATTCTTATAAAGTCAGAGCAAATAAGATGACTTGCAAGTTTGTACTACTGACTCCTATCTCCAGCATTCCTGTGTGCATAATTGCTCAATAAAGCTTTTCATATACATTTTATTGCATTGTGAACTATCCTGGTTTCGGCTGGGATAGAGTTCATTTTCTTTCAGCTGGGATAGAGTTCATTGTAGCTGGTACAGTGCTGTATTTTGGATTCCTCATGAGAATAATGTTGATAACACAGCACTGTTTTAGTTGTTGCTAAGCAGTGTTTACCCTAAGTCAAGGGCTTTTCAGGTTCCCATGCTCTGCCAGCGAGCAGGTGCACAAGAAGCTGGGAGGGATCACAGCTAGGACAGCTGACCTGAACTGGCCACAGGGATATTCCATACACAGAACAATGTGCTCAGCACATAAACTGGGGGAGTTGGCCAGGAGTGGCTGATTGCTGCTCAGGGATGGGATGGGCATCAGTCAGCGGATGTCAGCCATTTCTTTTTCTTGGGTTTTATTAATCTCTTTCTGCTTTCTCCTTTTTCATTATTATTATTATTGGTTTTTGCTTATAATATTTTACTTCATTTAAATTCTTAAACTGTTATTATTTTAACCCATGGGTTTACCTTCCCTTGATTCTTTTCCCCATCCCACCAGGGCAGGGAAAAAGACATTTTGGAAAGTTCACATAAAAGCAAATTGGAAAGCATTATTATGCCTACCATGGTGAACAGGTATAGAGTCAAACTATAGCTGTGTGGATGCTAGATTGGTGGGAGTATGAAAGCAGGGATTTAGTGGGATTAGTTACTTAATTTATATGGGATTAATTGAAGTTTTGTTTTATTGCATGTCCAAGAAAGTTGAGAGCAGAAACCATGACTTCCTATAGTGTCTGGAGGAGGAGACAGGAAAACAGGCAGAACACACACTTCTTTATAACTAAACCCAATAATTATTATTTTGATATTTTCTTTTGTAAGGAAAAAAACCCCATGCAAACAAAACCTCCAAGCATATGTGGGGGAGGGAGGAGACAATTTTACTATGACAGTAAGTAAACCAGATACTAACAAAAAGTTATTTCAGATAATAATTTTCAGTGTCTACTGAACACATAAATTGTGGAATTTGTCTTATATTTTAACCAGATCCCTTTATTTTCAAAGTATGGCAGCACATGCCACAGCTTTAATTCAGAGGAAGTGCTGCACTGACTGACTTCCTGCAGCAGGGTGGGAGCACATTTTCAGCCTTTTTTTACTCACCATGGGTTTAAAGAAAGTCAATGATAAGCCTTTAGCACCACTGGTGTCACCAAGGGTGAATGTGCAAAGGTTCAGTTCACTGTCAGGAGTGGAACACAGTGCAGCATTCCATTTTCAAAACAGCAAGGGGAGGCATTTACAGTTAATTGCTGAGGTCGCTCACATCACAGAGCTGTTGGTTCTGATGAAGGGATTCCATGAAAATGTTTCACATTCACTGTTGTAACAAGCAATGGAAATAAATCCATGGTTGGAAGAGTCTGGATTCAGCATCTGACCTTTGTACAGTATCAACAACTCCTAAAACAAAATCTGGACCATACACAGATGAGCTGAGGCTACAGAATAGAAATGGAGACTTTAAGGTCCCTTCCAACCCAAACTATTCTGTGATTCTGTAAACCTGAAAGGATGCCCTCCTTTATGTTTGAAGTTGACGTTTCCCACTATGGCAGATCCACCGGCACTGTACACAGTGACAGACAACATGCACAATGACAGCTGGAAAAGTCTAATCAGTTCAAATAATGACAAAGCCATTAAAAATCATCCAGCAGCACCAGAGTTAGTTGTTTGATACCATAAATCTATATATCAAATAGCTAGCAACTTGGAAATAAAACAGAGGAGCCTGAAGTGGGAATCTAACCACATGTGGTATCTTGATAGCCACAGGGTATAAGAAGCAAAGGCTTGTGAATTGACATGAAGCTTTATTGTTGTTTAGACTCAAACTTGTTTTATTTCAAAATCAGCAATAGTTTAAAATCAAAAATGGAGAAAATACAGAAGGCAGCAGATCCTTTAGGTTTGTTTCTAGAGAAACGAAGACCAACCAGTTCAGAGGAAAAGTTGACTAAACCTCATTAAATGGGAGGAGAGGGAGCCCAACAAGGTAGCAGAGAGAAATGTGAACACAGTCAGACGGAGCAGAGACCTCACAAGAGACACTCCTAAGAAGGGAGACAAGAATACAGCAGTACTTTCTCCACAAAACCATACAACAGGATGATCTGTGCTTGTGCCCTGCAAAAATAAACAGCAGAAGTAGCACAAGATTTATTTGTCAAGGCAGACATATAACGTGAAAACATGGCCAAATTGCTAGCAATAAGAACTACATAGTTATGAGAATAGGCATGGTTAAGTTAGAATTAACAAACTGGGAAAAAAATGTTAGCAACAAAAAGAAATCCTTATTATCAATACGTTTATAGCTTAAGCAAGAAAAACCTTGCTGTTCTAGACAACACAGAGTGAAGTTGATGAGAGATGACATCCAGAAGGCTGTCATGTTTAGGACATCAGTTTTCACCAAAATGAGCAAATGCAGTTTATTAGCATAAATAATAGCAATGACAGGTAAGACTTCAAGGGGAAAGGGAGAGAGAGAATGTGAATGGAAGTATGTGCATATGTGGAAAAAAACCAGGTAAAACAAACCAAAGCAACAAAAAACAACAGGTAAGGGTATTAAAGACTCAGTGAGTTGGTTTAACTTCAGATTCCTGGGGAAAACAATCCCAAATGGATCAATTAGCAGCACCTGTAAGATAATCTTATGTAGTAGCCAAAAGAGATTTGTTAAATCACATTGCTAACTTCCTCTGACAGCCTTCCAGATAGACAGGAGAGAAACCACAAATGTGACATCTTCCCTTTAGAAAGTCTTTGAAACCACCTCAAGATATTTTAACAACCAGGCTACAGATGTAGGAAGAATAAATATTAGTTCTGGATGTGAGAAACAAAGGTTAGGATGGAGCAGTGATCTGGAAGGATGGAGTGAAATGTAGCAGGTTATGTACAAGATACTGCCCACAGGCAGGCAACACCTAATACAGAAAGACAGGACAGGAAACAAGAAGGCCTCAGACTACAGCAGGTCACAGGAGACAAATGTCATGGTGTTCTAAGAAAGACAAACATCACCATGAGATATAAAACAAAAGTGTTGGGTGTGGAAAGCCTGTCCATAATCTGCAAAATTAAAAAAAAAATCCTTCTACTTCACTCTATTTGTGTCTGAATGTCCAAGAAAGATGTGGGCCTACTGAGAGGGTCTAGTGAACAGAAATGAGAATGTAAACTAATCTAGAAAATGTGGTGTAGGAGGAAGTGTGATGGACAATCTAGTTATTATTAGAGGGAGGGGGATAGGGGGAAATCCACTTAAGGGATAGCTGTTACATTGGAAGATTGCTTCGAAGAGAAGGGAATTGTCTCTTAGGTCAGCTATGGATATGACAAGTCCTAATGAGCTTAAAATGAGCATAGAAAAGGTTTAGGTTAAACAATGGAGGAGGGGAGACAACATTAAAAAAATACTTGAAGGGTTGGGAAGCACTGGAAGATATTTCACCAGGAAAGAACTTTAAAAACAGCTTCATAAAAGTCAGGTTGCATCTCTGGGGCAGAGACCTTGAGACTGAGACCTTACAGCTGGGAGCAACGTTTTAGGAAAGCAACGGTGGCAAACCAGAAGTAAGAGGAAGGAAAAGTGGTTTGAAAGCATGGAGAGGAGAAGCACTGAGGGATGTCAAGTGCCAGACAGAAAACTCAGAAAAAGATGAAAAATGAGGTTGCCATTTGCAGGGAGAGTGATTTCAGAGGTGTGCTATGCTTTCATGAGAAACAACTAATGAGGCTGCAGCTGAAGTCAAGAGAAAAGGCAGGCTCCAGGTGCTTGGATCTGCACTTGCTGTAATTATTTTCCAGTGTCTGCCTTAGCAAATAATGTAGTGCAAGAAAAGCATAGCCACAGAGAGGAAAACAGTTGGTGCTGAAGACGCAGCACTCACATGACCCGTGTTGGCACGGCAGGATGAGTATGTTTTGCTCCAATCCATCTCTAGTGTGGTCCTGTGGGCAGGGCACCCACTTGTGATCAGTAGGTGTTAAAAGCACTCCTGAAGAACATCTTCCTTCCAGTCTTACTTCATTTGAAGGGAATCCAGCTCATGTTCCCCAGGATCATCCAGCAAAGGGAACAGGGAGGGATGTAATCCAAAAGCAGGCTCCTGAACTGAACTAATACAGTAACAGAGACTTGCCCTAAGTCAAACCAGAGGAATCCAGCGACCAGCAGTGGCATCCATATGGCAGAGATGAAGGCAGGACACGTCAGCTGTTGCAGACCAGAACAGCACTGCTTTCCTCAGCTGTTAGATTGACCTAAATGCTTTGCAGCAGCAAGCATGACTGGAGTGCCAGCATGAAGTGTCTAGGCACCAGGCACTGACTGGTTCAAGACAACATATTGACCACTTTAAATGACATCTGATGTGACATATGGAAATCCTTGGTAGATCTGTAAATAAACTGTAACAAACCATAACACTATTTTAATATTTCAACTGCATTTGCTTTAAAATAACCTCGTTAATAACCTATCTTATTTTTCTTTCTTTTCTTTAAATGAGGACCTATGTCTGGAGACTTTCTGAACCCTAAATTAAAACACCAGAACCAAACCAAAGGGCCAAGCAACCAAGCCATCAATCTTTTCCAGTGACCGAGTAATAGAGCAGTAACCAAGACAAAGAATGTTCTGGTTTCTCCTTGCCAGTTCCTAATATCAACATATTTTCATTCCATCAACTTTCTTTTCCTAAAGAAGTGTCAGATTGTGCACATGTCTCTGTGCGTGCCTGTTTAGATTCTGAGCTGCAAGGCCATCCTCTGTTCCTTATGCTCTGTAGCTTCTGAAATATTCATCCCCTTCAGATTCCTTGTCAAGGGCTGTTTTGTTTCTTACTCTGTGCACATCACGGATCCAACATGGTTCCCTGAATAATTATCTGGGATTTGACTGAGTGGCTGACGATAAAATTTCTTTCAGGTCACTTCAAGTGATGCTCCTATGTAAAACAGGAAAGTGATTTTCGCACACATTGACAAGTTTGCAGTTTCATTTCTGAGTATAAAACCCCGCAAGTGTTATCTCTAGTTCAATTCTTTATAAATAAGCACACATTATAGTGTAAAAAACCCCACGAACAACTCCAACTAGTATCAACAAATACAATTAAAATGTTTGTACAGAAATTTGATATACCTTTTAATACATGTGAGAAGCTACAGAACTCTGGTTTTATTCCCAGATAATTAAACAACAGGGAAAATGGCTGAGGGCACCAAACATAAGAGTATCTTAACTGAGGATCTGAGCCAGCTCATGTTGCAGATCTGTGTTTGTGAGAAAGGCATTATTTACACATTCTGGTGAAGTACTCCACAAGTTTAACATTTTAAGGCAGTTTATGAATTTCTAATGTCAATTCACACAAAATGTTCTTAAACACCCAGATGCTATGACCAAAACCAAATGATCATAAATTTGAAGTTCATCTGAAAGGATGAGGTTAAGTCAAGCTTCTAGTTTAAATTTACCTTGCCTTGGTTGTGCAAGTTAATATCCAAAAGCAGCAAAATTTACTTTTAATTGGCTTGGACCGTAGATGAACTCTTCCTTTTTCACTCTGGCTTCTGATTTTAATTGGGTATAAAACTACTGTAAATATTTCCTTCTTTCTCACCCCTTCTTCCCAAGGTTTTTTATAAACAAGCGAGGTATTGTTTAGCTGCTATGCTCTAGACCCCACACACCCCAAAGCAAAATGGAAAAGTTCCTGTTCAGATCACTGCAGAGCAGGTTTTTATACATATTTTTGATTGCACACCACTGAAAAATTTGTCTACCTCTGAACAAATTGATCAGTGCAACTTCCAGTGTCCTTTTAGCTTTGCCTCTCATCATCTGTGTAAGGAGAGAAAAATAGGCTTGGAAACTACAGCAAATGAACCTAAACAGATTTGCTCAGCGGTCTCCGAGTCTCTGGTCAACAGCTCTGTGCTGTTCAAAGCCCAAGGACAAGTGCATCACTGTTCTCTCATTTAAATGTAGAATAATTCTAGGATTCATGGCAATGCCAGCTTAAACTTAGCTCTAAAGAAACCCTTTGTTTTCAAATAAATCAGTGCCTGGTTTTAGATAATTCTATAAAGAATCCTATTCATCCACAACATAACATATTAGTTAACATGAAAGGAGCACCAAAGAGGCAGCCAACCTCCAAAAAATTCTGAAGAAAAGTGAAGTTAAACCAATCTATCTGGCATATGCCTTTAGAGTTACATATAATGTGAGTGGACACATACACAAGATGTAAAACCTCATTGGAAACAGCACAATTCAATCTTGATACCAACACTTTACACCAAGACAGTTGAAAATTTTTGAGCACAGTGGCCATGCTCTCTCACTAGAGCAATGTAATTGCTCAGGTTTTCTGCTATGGCTGCAAATATGACATTATTTTCAAGGGACACAACCAAGGGACAGTTTTGTGGTTCCCTGACAGGGAAACCCCACAGGCTTTCTACCAGGGGTCTGAAAACAGAAGGATGGCAAGAAAGAGTTATTAGTCCCAATAATTTCAAAGATACCAGATATTCTCTTACCAAGGGCTGATTTAGGAGGGTGAAATTTAGATGCTTTAGTATGAAAATGCTGCTTAACCATTTCCATGCTAGTCTGAAAAATCCAGGACCCCTTTTAAAGAGCAATTGATAAAGATAAGTTAGTTATTTACAAGAAATTTGTTGTGAGTACTAGAAGATTAAATTAACACCATTATGTTCATTACTCAAATGAAATGCTTAAATGAAAAAGTATTTGAAAAAAAATAAAATAATCAGGCAGCAAATTGGATTCTAGGCTGTCAGCATCTACTGTGACTCCAGATAACCCCCTTCTGGTTCACTTCTTACCTCTCATGAAACATTGCTATATACTCTTCATTGCTATATGCTCTTTTTACTTACCTTTTATGAAAACATAGCTTTTTTTCTTGTTTTTTTCCCCTTCCCCCCTTAGTATATTCAAGATGTACCAATACTACAGCAGTAAAGAGCAGAAGTCTTCAAGTTTTTTTATGCACTTGTCTTCATGGCATTTGACAGTGGGGGTATTTTTGTCAGGTAGCTTTTATTTCTGAACTGTCTTAAGTTGTCTCTGGTTTGTAATTCTTGGTAGCATTCCAAACTTGTAGACTTAATGCACTTTGCTTTTGCAAAGTATGGTTAAATCCCATCCAAAGGGAGTACAAGAGTTATTTTTTTTCTTTAATTACCTCCTGTCCTTGTTCTATGTTCTTTCCAGGATTAAAGCAAAACACACACCATAAAGTAGAAATTTCACTGTGTTTGAGTAAAAGCATTCATTTTCTGAATGCTCAGTCCTTACTTATTTACTAAACTTAGTATGAAACATATTTTAGTGCTTGATAGTGATCCCAGTTCATAAATATCTAACACTAAGATGCTAAACAGGAAAAAAAGTCTAAACCGAAATTATTGCAATATAAACACACAGTCGTTCAGAGTCCTGCAGATTGAGAACACTTCCACCTAGACACATCTGTCCAACATTCCTGCTCTAAAACAGAAACTGCACAAGGCATGGAAGAGGCCAGAAGACAGACAGGCACAGTCTGCAGCACACGCTGTAGGAGATGAGTTGGAGGCAACTGGACTCAGCCTTGAGAAGAGGAGGCTTGAGGGGCACATAACAGCAGCCTCCCAAGATCTGAAAGAAGGTTACCAAGATAGACACAGACTCTCTGCTACATTACATTGCATGAGAAGGGAAAATCCCACCAGGACAACTAACCACAAGGGCAGGTTGCACAGCAGGGCTTTGGAGCCTCTGTCTTTGTGAGGCTTTCAAAACCGAGCCAGACAAAGCCATGAGCAGCTCTGCCTGAACTCAGGGCTGACCCTCTTTCAAACAGGAGGCTGGACTCACAACCTCCCAAGGTTACTTCTAACTAGAATAACAGCATGATATAAGATGTTTAGCCCTAAGCAGCACTTACCCTTTCAGCTTATCCTCCTAGCTGAATCCAGAAATTTCACTGTAATGCACTGTTATATGCCACATGACAGGAAAACAATTCTCACAAGTCCCCAAACACTCACATTTTCTCAATAAAATATCAATTTGAGCACAGATTAATGATGTAAAGCCCTGAAATATAGCCATCAAGAGTTTCTGAAAAATAGAACTACGTTTCCAACTGGTGCCTTGCTTTAACTGCAAAGAGAAAAGTTTCAGGAGTTCTCATAAAACTGGAACACAGTTTGTATACATTTAGGTACTGGATTTTGCATCCTACATTATATTGATAAATACAAATACCTGGGAATTACTTTAGTTCCTCAGATGTTCAATAAAGACTGAAATATGAGGTATAACCCTGTGGCACACTGCAAATTTATTCTGATGCACCTGCTACAGTAGCAATACTAGGTCCAGAATCAGAGGCAAAGCTTTCCTTTTTCTGATGTCTGTACCAAAATATTTTGCAATTAACAATACAGTGAAGATACTTTAAATAGTTCTGTTTCCTCAGTTATCTCACAATAGTAAACAAGAGACAGAGAAGTACCATTGAAGGAAAATTGATTGCAAGAAGTGGAAGAGATGGCAGCAGCAAGGCAGCATATTGGTGCCTTATAAGCTGATGGAAACATGTTGGTCCTGCTCCTCAGCAGAGACGAAGGCTTAGAAGCCACTACCCTTTTGGTTTACTCCAAGAGAAACATAACGGTCTGTAAAGTTATGCAACTTCTTCACTGGCAGCATTTTGCAATAGTATTTGGCAAGGCACTTAGCACTAGCACTTGCCAGTTGCCCTCACAGTTTCAAACAAGACTGCCAAGAAATAAGACGCTACATCTCTTTGAATAAAGGAGCTTTGAAATAAATTTAGACATCAGTCTTGCTTATCCAAACTCCCCCTTCAACCAGGTGCTTTCCTGCCCTAAAACAAAGACAGACTGGAGTTGCAAAGCAAAGCATTTCAAATATGAGGGCACTAGGAAGTTCCCTCCTCATCAGATGTTGTTTGCAGTATGTCTGAGAAACCCCAGGGAAAAGATCACATGAAGATACAACCTTACTTCCTCCTTGCTAAAGGTTAGGGAGGAAGACTCAGCACAGAACTAAGTGAGGAAACTGAGTTAAGGTGGTCAGGTCACAAACACGCAAATCTGTGGGTCACTTACAACAACACTTAAAAACCTACATAATACAAAACTGGCAGGTTGACACCTATCGCTATACAGGTACACTATGCAAGAGAGGTGGGCCAGGATGGATATTCCTGCAGTGGAAATAGGGCTTTCTGGTAGGAAACACTGGATGCTTTCTCCACTTCAGCTTGAGGGATAAAACTTCTAAACTGGGACTACAAAAAGCTGTCACCATCCACTGCAGACCTCTGAGCCCATTCTTCTCCCAGGCCCTAGAGCAATTAGCCAAGTGTTGCTCCTCTCTTGAAACATGGAGGATGTCATGGAAATGCTCACCTCTGATAGCAGTTTCATCATCAGCAATCAACCACTAGACCCCAGCCCTACTCCCAGTGAAATGCACAAACTTCTGCAACAGTCAGTGAGGTTCTGGTGCTCCCTCATATCAGCCTCAGGCAACCTGCTGCATCTTCCACAGGATGACCCAGGTTGAACACAAGGAAAGAAACATCCCCTCCCACTTGCTTCCTTCAGCCTATTCAACAGCTACAGAAGTGGGAGAACATGTGGGCTTGAACCCCTTTGGCACATGGATCAGAAGCCCAGATTTCAACTACCAAAATACAGCCTACTTTTCAGACAAGTTCCATCACCAGGAGCTCTCAGGGAAAGGTGCATGAGTGCTGGTTCCTCTTCCTTAAAAAGGAAGCCTATGCAACTGCATTTCAAGACACAGCCAGTCCTATCAGGGTGTGTGTTTACAACGTGCTTGCCAGGTGCCCTAGTTTCTTCATCTCCTAAGGGCTTTGATGCTCAGCTGCAGCAGCTCTAGATAAGGCGCTTAAGAACTTTCTGCTTAAAGAGGGAGATCCAATACCACTAAGACACTTCCAGAGTGAGGCAGACACAGTGTTAAGTGGTTTGGAAGACTTGGAGGAATAACTTCTTTTGAGAACTAGGAATACAAGCAGGAACATAAATAACACATTTTAAGATGTTCTTACAGCACGCTGAGCCCTTCAGTTCTACTTTGGGAAAGTGTAAGTGTTTGTTCTGCAGGATATTCTAGCATATGGATACTACTTAAACTAGAACAAAGTGAATCCTTCAATATGAACACTTATAGCACTAGATTAAAATAAAAACGACATATTGCTTTACTACATCTCAGTCTATATAAATACATATATTACTTATGCTAGTTTCTAGTTCCTTGGTCTAGAGAAAAAAAAAATCATAGCAGAATAAGCCTTCAGTGACTCACGGATGTCCAAAAACGAAGTCACAAAATAAACCAATAGTGTCTTTCCTTTTGGGAAGTGCACACTCCTTTGAAATAACATTTTGCTAAATGATAGACAGCCAAAACAAAAAATTAACTTCCAACTGCAAGTATGTGTAATCTGAGCTCTATTTCCACACAGAAATGAAGGGCATTTGTGTATAAAATGGTTTGTAGCCATGTGACAAAAAAGACCCAGTATTTGTATGGAAATTATAAAACTGAAACCATCTGGAAAATTATCTGAGATATAGGCAGGATAACCCAGGAGAGAACTGATGTGTGGATGTGGCTGAAGAATCTCAGCTTATTAGAAGCTTATCCCGTATGGATGGGATGGAAAATAAGATTTGACATACCCTCTTAGAGAGTGATGATTAACATGAACCTGCAATTAGCATGCATGGCATTATAGACTGACAGATGATTTCCATGATAAACCCTAGATCCCAGGAGAGACAAGAGATGCTTTGCATCTATTTTTATTTGCTAATACCTGGGACATTTTATTTAATATACTTTACTTTTGGCCCTCAGCATACCCTATTGAAATATCTTGTTGCTGGCTCAGGTCAGCTTTGGAGGCTTACAGCTATTCCAGCTAGCTAGGTTGAAGCAATTCTGCATATTAAAAACCAGCAATCACTATTTTAAACACATGCCATTACAGTCAAATTATCCACCTACTAGTGGGTTGACTTTAAACAAGTCAAAAAATGAAGAGAGTAGTAATTTTAAAGTGCCCACATCTTAAAACTTGAACTATGAGCTCCCTGCAATACATTCTTTTATAAGCAGGGTGGGCCAAGAACCGCCCAACTAATGTCCCCCCCGCAGGTCTTTTGAAGACTTCTGTTCAATGAGACTTGAACATCCAGCTTTGTCAGGCTTCCTAGAAAGATACCTGTCCCTAGAGAATGAGAATGCAAACAGCAATAGTAAACAGCAACAACTCCCATGAGTGGCTGATTATCGGATGTAGATCTGCTCGGAACAGTATAACCAATGAATTGCAAGTCTTGCAGTACTCTGGATGCAGCCCATGTATACACCAGTTCAAATAACTCTCCTTTCCCTCAGGAAATGTTTAATCCTCTTTTAAGATTACAATAGGTCTTGAATTTATTAAATTAGCATGAAAGAAATTAAATGAAAGGGCTGCCAACACCTATTTTGAGTGTCCAGTATAAATGTAAATGCTATTTCAATGCTCAGGGCATGTAACAAAGGGGCTGTAGCACTTACTAGAGAAAAAATAGAAATCACTAACTGATTTTGCTGCCAACTAGTGCATATTCCTGCTCTTCATACACTCTCAAAAATTAAGGGAAAGAGCCTGGCAGAATTCAGATCAAAAAAGAGCTTTGCAGGAGCACGTAAGTGTTAGCAAGGGGAAGCCAAAGAGCTCTGACCGATGCTCACGAAAGCACTGAACCAAAGACATCCTGCAAATACCAAGTCATGCAGGTGAATGTTATGGGATACTCTTTCAAGCTCAACCAGTTCTCCCCTTAATGCAAATCCTTCAAGTCTGCGTCAGAATTTTACCTTCCTGCAAAAGATCTGTGCAGGCAGTACCAATACTTCGCAGCTCCTGTTCAGGAAGAGAACATATTTTAATTCTCTCTCTGCCTCCAACCTTGTCTCATACTGAAAGTGTTTCAAGGGGTAAAGAGGCAATTCCAGCCCTTGGCTGTCTGGCACAGAGTGCACTAGAAAGAGGAACCTCAGTGCACTGCGGTCACTGCCTATGCTCTGCAAGGCACAAAGCAAAGCGAGACAGGATATTTTCATCCTACGGGGCACAGGACAAGGGCTGTCTCAAAAAGGGCTCCTTCACCTGCTCTAAATGTAACTGCCAAGCCAACCTTCACGTCTAAAATGTCTGAAGCATTACTGTCTTTGTGGAATTAAGTAGTGGAACTGAAATGAAGTTTTGTGGTGCCTGTGGTTGCAATCCAGAAATCAAGCCCTCCCACACCCAGCCAGCCATGCAAAATAAAGCATAATAAGTAAAACTACACATACATGCAGTAACCCATAAAAACATTAGGGCAAGAGTAGTAGCAGGAGTAAGTCACATTGCTGGAGAAGGGTGGGAATAAAAAAAAAAGTAAAAGAAGGAGAGCAGAATATAAACCGCTAAATGACTTTGCAACTTCTTTGGAAATATAACATCTAAAATTATACCGGCTGGGAAGAGGCGGGGGGAGGAGAAGGAGGGGGGGAAAGCAGAAGTTTCTCTGTGTTTGTTTGTTTATTCGTCTGTGAGCACTTTGCCCCGTGTCCGTAAATGGATCCCTGCCGCTGGAACCGCACACCCACGCGGAGCAGCGCCTGCCTGCGGGAGCACTTTCAGTTCCCCCGTCCCTCTCTCTGCCGGAGCCCTCCCGCGGCGGCCACACCGAACACGCTCCACAGGAACGCCGGAGGTGCCGGCAGAGCACGCAGGCATTTTCAGGCTGCAATAAAAGGGAAACAAAACGTCCCCGTGTCCCGTTTCCCCGCGGCCGCCGAACCTCCGCGGCTCCGGACGGCTCCTCCCTCCCATGCCTGTCGGAGGGGGCACGGATCCCTGGCAGGCCGGACCCTGCGTCCCTGCCTCCTTCCGTCCCTCCGCTGGCCGGGGCGGGCCGGGAGTGTCCGTCCGTCCGTCCGTTCGTCCGTGCGCCCGGCCGCCTGAGTTGCCGCTCCCTCCTCCCNGGGGCCCCGTGGCTGCAGCTCCCCGAGGGACCGCTGAGCCCGCGGCTGCCGGCTAACGCGGGGATGGGGATCCAGGCACGGATTAGCGCAATCCTCCCGCTAAACCGGCCGATAATCCAGAGCGATGCGGTCCTCCCCACATCCAGCGCCCAGCGGGCGCACTGGCCGCGCCGCGGGAGCGGGTTCCGAGCGCTGGAGATACTGTGAGGCCGCGGGCAGAGACTGTGCCTCATCAGGGCATACACGGAGCCTGCACACGACCGGCCCGCTCCGTCCTCTCAGACCTGACACTGCCCGGCACTGAAAGCGCGGATGGCTTTTCGATGCCAATATTTCATCCATCTAGGCAGCAAAAGTAGATTAATGGGACTGGATGGAGGAAAGAGACATCACAGACATCAGCTAGGGTGCAGAAGCATCCTCCTCCCTCTACCTTCTAGGCATTATTTTACCTTTTTTCTTCAATAATCACTTCCAGTGTTCATTTCTCACAGCAGGTTATGGTAAAAATACAGTTATCAGTTTGTCTGAAGAGACATTGGCTGTCTCTTTTTTGGCTGCTTCTTCCGTGCTTCCTGACACACTTTTCTCCACATAATACCACAGGGTGCAGCACAGCAAAACCCACCCCATCCTTAATTCCTACAATACTGCCTCAAAACACTCCTGTCTATCAGATTCATGGTTCTGGGTATGGTCAACTGAGGTTTCCCCCGTGGCACACCTTAGGATGTGGTACCAGCCTGGAGGCTTCACAAAACAAGGAGACTTTCAGGAAGGCCTCAGAGATGGGATGTGAGACACAGGAGGTTATTCCAAGCACAGTCAGGACACAGGTGAAATTTTCTGAGAGGCAATAAAAGGAAGAGAAGAGACTACTAAGTAAGGCAACAACTCTTGCATCCTGAGTTGCTGGAAATGAAACAAGGACTGTAGTATGGGCAAAAGTTAATCCCAGACAAAGAGCTTAATCTGATAGTCTAGTGTGGTTAACCTCCTGTCATAGGAGGTCATTGTAATGTAGTGTAAAAGAATGACCACTACATTACAATGTCCCTTCAATACCGTTTGGATAGTTCCTTCATTCTCCGCTTTTAATTAAGCAAGGGAGTGAGATGAAAAACCACAGCTAAACACCACATCTTTGAGGAGAGAGAGGAATAAGCAGCTCTTGCCAAGGTGGTGTGTTTTCACACAAGCTTTCTCTTTCACTTCCTTCATTTAAGGATTTTGCTAACACATTTTTAGTGGGAATGCTTAATCTATCATTATGCCCAGTCATTGGACTGCGACTCAAATTCACTTCTGGTCTTCGTCTTTTCTTTAGCCTACCACCACTCACTGAAATTGTACACTTGAACCACTACAACAATTGCTATTATGTCAGACATTTCTTTTTCTGACAGCTTCTTTAAAACTGTGCTAATTGTCTAAAATATGAACTCAGAAAATTGCCAGATAATTTAGATCATTTTAAATAGAAAGTTGAAGTACATTTAAACACTATGGGAACTACGGACCCATCAGCTTCCCCTCTGTGCGTGGGAAGATCATAGAACAGATCTTCCTAGAAGCTATGCTAAAGCACATGTAGAACAGAGAGGTGACTTGAGACAGCCAGCATGGCTTTACCAAGGGTAAGTCCTGCCTGACTAACCTAGTGGCCTTCTGTGATGGAGTGACTGTATCAGTGGAGAAGAGAAGGGCCACAGATGTCATTTATCTGCACTTGGTAGACCCTTTGACACAGTCCTGCACAACATCCTTCTCTCTAAATTGGAGAGATGAATTTCATGGGTGAACTGTGCAGTGGATGACAAATTGGTTGGATGACTGCATCCAGAAGATAATGGTCAATGGCTAAACATCTAAACGGAGATCAGTGACAAGCGGTGCTCCTCAGAGGTCCATACTGAAACCAGCACTGTTGAATGTCTTCATCAATGACATAGACAAAGGGGCACCCTCAGGAAGTTTGGTGGTGCAGTTGACAGGCCTGAGGGAAGGGATACCATCCAGAGGGATCTGGACAAACTCGAGAAATGGGCCCATAGGAACTTTAATGAGGTTCAACAAGGCCAAGTGCAATGCACTATACCTCGGTTGGGGCAACCTTCAGTGTCAACACAAGTTGAAGGATGAATGGTTGAAGAGCAGACCTGTGGAAAAGGAATTGGGGTACTGGTGGACAAAAAGCAGGATGGGACCCAGCAGTATGTGCTTACAGACCAGAAAGCCAACCATATTCTGAGCTGCACCAAAACAGTGTGGCCAGCAGGCAGAAGGAGGTGATTCTGCCCCTCTACTCTGCTTTGGTGAGATCCCACCTAGAGCGCTGTGTCCAGCTCTGGGGTCCTGAACACAAGAAAGATGTGGAGCAAGTCTAGAGGAGGGCCACGAGGGATGAATAGAGGGATGCAGCACCTCTCCTATGAAGACAGATTGAGAGACTTGAGGTTGTTCAGCCTGGAGAAGAGAAGGCTTCAGGAAGACCGTATAGCAGCCTTCCAGTACCTAAAGGGGCTACAGGAGAGCTGGAGAGGAACTTTTTACAAGGACATAGAGCAACAGTACACAGGGTAGTGGCTCTAAACTGAAAGGGGGTAGATTTAGACTAGATATAAGGAAGAGTATTTTTATGATGAGAGTGGTGAAACACTGAGACAGGCTGCCCACAGGTGGTAAATTCTCCAAGCCTGGAAACATTCAGGGTGAAGATGGATAAGCCTCTGATCGAGTTGAAGATGTCCTTGCTCAGTGCAAGGGGGTTTGACTAGATGACCTTTAACGGTCTGTTCCAACACAAACTACTTTATGATTCTCTGATTGATTCTATGATCATTGTAACCTTCTGTTTCTTCTAAATCTACATATAATTAACATTATGTATATGTGGGTGTCCTTGATCTGTCTTGCATGTGTAATTATTTAGAATACAGTCACACAGAGAACTGTTTTCAGTTCAACTTCCAAAAGACAAATTTCCAGACAAATAAAATTATCCAGTTTGACCCATTCAGGAGATTCACCCCTGTTAAGCAGAAGTAATGCTAAAAAATGATGAGAGATTCTTGCTATATTATTACTTGGGAGAAAGTGTTTGATTAATACAACTAAGCGTTTCCTGTAAGGCCTAGATTTTCAGGAATTAATCTTTCATCTTTCCACCTATTTCTGCACTGGATTAAACTAATAGAGCAAGGCTGAATAATAGATGTAACCATTCCCTTCTTTCCTTCGTCTTCCAAAGAACCTGAATGATGAAAAAGTCTCGGAAGGTCTTTTTCCTGTATCAGGACAAAACTAAAAACAAAGGAAAAATTGTTTTTTCCCTTCCCTAAAAAAGGAAAAATCTGTTCAACTCCAAAGTAGTCTATAATCTGATGCATCATCACAATATACTTCTACTTCTTAAACACTGGATAAAGTGCCTACTTGTCACCAGGATTTCTACTACCAAAGGTCTAACCAGGTATTGTTGTATTGTTTATTCCTTCCTTGAAATTAAAAACTGTAAAAAACATCTATTTAAAGTGAAATCAACTCCAGTTAGCTAACAATAATATGCAACTCTTTCTAGAGTTTTCCTGCCACTTCAAAGAACAAAGAGCTGGTAAGAAGGAATGCAAAAGGTCAGCTACAATTATCAGCTTTTTATCAGCTGAGGAGTCTGAACCATTGAAATTCTCTTCTATTTCTTTCTTTTTGTGTGTGTGTGTGTGTGTATGTGTTTACAAACAGTATAAATCTTTCTTTTACCTGATATAATCCGGTTTTTTTTCCTGCTTCACATGCACTTTGGCACAAACTAGGCAGCTTGAGAAAGATATGGTCCTCTTGCAAGTGCTGACAACCTGGGGAAAAGCTTCCAGTCCAGACCACAATGTGCAGATGCAGCCCTGGCCCCTCCATGACATTGCCATGGTGGTGGAGTCCCTGGGTGACTGTAAATGCACACTCTCTTCAAGTTCATTTCTCTGCATCAGAGACTTCTGTTGCTACTCAGGCTATTGTCCTTCTGTACAGCTGGAGCAGAAGACCTAAATATCAAAGGGAATTTAACTGCCTCCCCTTCAATGCAAGCAAACTTCACCTATCGTAAAATCCTCTTTAAAAAAAGGAACAAAGCAAAAAAATCACTTGCCACTGTAGTCAGCCTTTTCTTCCATCATCATTTCCCTGTAAGAATGACATGTTTTCCTCTTGCTCTGGTATTCTGCTGGGAGGACACACTCAAGCTCCCTACTGCTACGTCATCCATACTAGGCAGCACTAAACTTAGAAAATCTTTAAAAGGTCAGTCTCAGGCCTGCTGCTGAGCAAACAAAGCTAACAGATGTGCTCATTTGTTGCCTCATGTTTGCTCCATTGTTTGTTTTCTGTGCTTAGGCATATCCCTGCAGACAGGTTAATTTGTTTAACTACACACGGGCAAATGTCTGAACAGCACACCTAGAAGCACCAGCAACACAGAAAGAGAAAATGAGGAAAAAAACAGATGATGATGGCATACTGCTTTTAAAGGATAACAAAACTCCTGTCAATATCAGCAGTCTAGTGCACAGACTGAGGTCAGAGTAAACCCTTTGTGCAGTAACTCAGTATTTGTGGAGATGATGCATTCTCCATGTTATTGTGAGAGACCAAAGGGCAGAAACATCTTTTGCCAGGCCGCCATGACTGCTGCCTTTTTGATATACCTTATTTTATTCTCCTTGTTGCTTTGCCTATTTGCATGTCTCCACCTTTCTTCCCTTTTCACTTCTTTACCTGTAGCAACTCTGACTTCATGCATCTTACTTTTGCCTCCTCCCACATAAAGAAGCCACGTAATAGTGTGGGCTGAACTTCAGAGGGGAAAATTGCAAAGACAAATGGTCATTAGCTGATGTAGACTCATAGAAAGCTTTCTAGGACTATAGCCTATGAGCCAAAGTAGGGATAAAAGAAATAGAGATAGACTGAGGACAAGTGGAACAAATGAAGTTAAGAAAGTTTTAAAGCAGAGAGCAGAAGGTTATATAAGATGATCTTTCACCTAGGATTGTCTGTTCAGCAGACCTGACAGTACATGCTCAGGCTAGTTAGATCCCCCACAACCACATGCTAACAAGGAAATAGATCAATGATTACGTAGCATGAGAAAGGCTTGTTGTGACATGGCATTCATCTGCCACTGAATCTGTGTTCATGAGGAGGTTTCTGCCTTCAGGCACACAAATTCCCATTTTTTCAGAGCAAGTTCCTGGAGGCTAGCAGCGTGGAGAAGAGACTGAGGGGAGACCTCATCACAGCCTACAACTTCCTTGTGAGAGGAAGAGGAGGGGCAGACACTAATCTCATCTCTTTGGTGACCAGTGACAGGACCTCAGGGAATGGCCAGAAGTTGTGTCAGGGGAGGTTTAGGTTGGATATTAGAAAAAGATTCTTCACCCAGAGGGTGGCTGGGCACTGGAATAGGCTCCCCAGGGGAGTGGTCACAGCAGCAAGCCTGACACAGTTCAAGAAGCATTTGGCTGATACTTTAAAGCACGTGGTGTTACTCTTGGGGATGGTTCTGTGCAAGGCTTAGGGTTGGACTTGATCATCCCTGTGGGTCTCTTCCAACTCAGCATGTTCTGTGATTCTGTGATATTTCTAATTACTGTAGAGATTTACAAGGTATAGGGTATTGAATTTACTTTCCTTCAATAAGGTAGTGTAACACATTTTATTGAAGATTTGCAATATCGATGACAGCAATTAAGATGAAAGTTCAACACAAATTTTCAATAAAAAGAAACTTAGATGCTTTCTTGAACTCCTAGAATTTCGTTGCCAAATTACATCTAACTCTCATTGTGCCTCCAAGAAAAAATCATCTCCAAAGCATTGCCACTAGGTTTTCACATCAACATCCAAATCACAACAGAGGTGTGGAGGTCACCCTTCTCAGAGCCACCATTTTAAGGTGGTTACATTTTCTTCACTGTTGAACGCTCTGAGTTTTCTACTTTAGTTTGTACTTGTCAGTGTCATGATTAAATCTAGACCAGATTTTTGCAGAATTGGAGTTCACCACAGACAGATATTCAGGTGAGGTGCTCCAGTCCAGAGTGTAAACAGAGACATGTTTCCAAGTCTCAGCTGTTATTAAATAATGGTCATTTGCTGTATGATATTGGGACCAGTTGAATACAAGTGAATTGAATAGGATGAAGGTATTGCCAAGTTTGTGGTGATGTTTCAGAACAGGTGAACCCTCTTGCTTAGCCCCTAACTAGGAGCAGCTTTCAAGTGAGTAAGTCCAGTTCTTTTCCTGAAGTGGTGAGAGGTAAGCAATTAATCATGGGATCCTCCCTCTAGGTAGCTAGTAATCACACTTCATTTTTTTTCCCTTCTTCCAAAGAGGAAATTTGTTATTCCTTAATCATATCCTCTTACTCAACTGCTGTGGCATATCATGCTGCTATTTAACATTTTAAGTGTGTTCTCTGTGAAGTTCAAAGTTAATTAGACCAAAAGGTTCACTGCCCTTCAGGTTTTTTTACTAGATACACTGTAAGGTTCATCCATTCACAACACAAGCCTGGCAGATTTTTGCATACAAAGCAGACCCCATTTTTTGCAATCAGGATCCCTGCTGCCTTGAGCTGTTTGTCATGTGAAACAGCAGTCACGTTGGCTGCACCATTAACACTCAACCTCTGCAAGCACAATCAACTAAAATAATGGAAGAGAGGGTATTCTTTAAATCTGTGGTAAAGTTCTTCAAAAAATTATTTTTAAATTTGAAATTCTTCTTAAATTTTAAAAGCTATTTATTTGAAATATATTAAATAACAATTCTTGAACATCCAACAAAGAATTAGAAGCTATTTCTCTACAGAAATATACAAGAGAAGAGGGCAGTATGGCATGTGTTATAAGGGTGTTCCATAATTGTTGCATCAAGATGCATCTGAATGGAAATCCAAAGAATAGAGCAAAGAAAACATGAAAGGACATATAGTCATCTTACTCAATGCAAGATGTAATAATTAAGCAGACAATAAGTTCGAGACCCCAAGTGAAACCCTAAGTCTACTTTTGCTTCTTTACATTGTCTTATGAAATGGAATTGGCATTAAATCTTAGTGGTATGGGAAAAAATGCATCATGTGATACAACAAGGAAAGTTCCCAAGAAGCTGAAATTGCATTAACTTAGCAAAGTTTCAGTGTAAGAAGGTATCCTGCTTAGGAAACAGATTTATTCAACAAAGTGGGGGGGGTTTGTTTCTTCTCCCTTTTCATTTTCATCCTAAGCTGTGGTTGCCGTTTTGAGGAACAAGAAAGTCCCTGCCTCAGATGTTTCCCATGAGTTATCAGGAAGTAGAAATAATGAAGCAACAGGTTTCACAAAAGTAAAATCTCAAAGCCTACCACAAATTCATGGAGATGTTCTTATTGATCTCAATAAAGGAGTTAGGGTCTAAAATCTTTAAAATAAGCCTTCTGAATGAGAAAGAGTAGAAGGCTGTAAGGAAGCTGTTAGCCATTTCTAAGTGAAGTGATTACAAAAGTTTCCATATGGTAAGTCTTGTATATATGTGTCAATTGGAGGAAGTGTTTTTACTTAATGTTCACTCATCATTAGTGAAGGCCTGCTGATACTGTGAGTACAACTTTAAAGTTAAATAAAATTTGGGTTTTCCTTCAGTTTTGTTGTTCTGCTTTCTCATCTTTACTGTCTTCTGTTCTATGAACTTTCTTGCACTGTAATGAAATACAGACACAACTAGATCAGGGAAATGGATGAAATCTCTTCTGTAGGGCAAAATGGGAGAGACATGAAGTTACTCTTTTTTTTTAATAAATACACAGAAATAAGCAGAGTGAAATACAGTGGCTGTGCAATGAAAGAATAGCTGAACTGGGTAAGTGAAGAACTGATATCTATGTTACTAAATTCTGGGGTGTTCAGTGTGCTGCAACTCTTTTCTAAAAGCATCTGTTCTGTAATCAACTCTTGCAGAGCTCCAGCAGGAAGGACAGCATTCATGTTCCAGATGTGCTGACCAACTGTACATGGATCTGCTGTCCCAGATGTGCTGACTAACTGGTATATGGGCCTGCTGTCAGTAAAGCATATTTCAAACACCAGTAGCTATCTGCATCTGAGGGAACTTCTTTGCTGATGGTAGTTGCTGGAAGTTTATAAGAAATCCTTTTGCACACATGATAGGAGATGGCTGCTTACAAAAAGTCTGTTTGGGAAGTGTCTGGAGTCCTAGGGAGTGACCAAGGCACAATATTTAGCGTAGGGATTAGATAAGCCTAGATCAATGTTAAATTAGCAGTAAAAATGCCATGTTCTTCACTTCAGAATATTTTCAGATCTTATCTGTTTCCACTGAATTATTTGGGGAAACTATCCACTGTCCTTCCTACACCTAGACTTGAAAAACAATGTTTAGGCACATTTACAAATCCTTTAGTTTCTTCTCCATCTTATTCAGAAAACTGCACTAAGAATACCTGCCTGAGGCCTTCTTCGAGGGGTCTGGTATTGTGTACCAAGGAAGAGGGATTGTTGGGATTTACTTTTCGTGGAGCTGAGGTTTCCCACCCTGCCAGAGGCTGCTTAGTTGTCTCCCCATACCAGAGGTTCCATATGCATATTTTTCCCCTTACACTACCTCATTGATTAATTGTATCATTTCTACTTGGAAGGAAACATGTCAGAAAGCAAATGATGAAGTGTTTTGGAAGAGCTGATTTGGGAATAATGCTTTTGGGAAGGGTAACAGCTTCAGTCAATTATGCTTTGATTATTATAACACTAGCTGAAACTTTCACTCAGCTAACCCATACATAAGAAGGTAAGCTCTCAGTCTCTGTCAAACTCTTTGGGTTTTTTTTCTAGCTTTCAGTGTAGTCAGCATGTTTTTGTTTGTCTTCATCAGGAGCATTACCCCAGATTTCACAGTTCACCTTGAGGCTAGGCTGGCTGCTCCTGGTATAAACAGGAGATGAACACAACCATCAGAGGAGTGGATTCATCAATCATAGACACAAATAGATAGGAAAGGTTTGTAAGTAGAGCAGATTCTTTATCATGCAGCAGAATTATTTCTAACATATTTTTCTCATATTCTCTAATTCTATATCATCATTCTTTACTGGGATCTTGATTCTTACTTCCAGCCTGTGTGTGATGCCTGCCTCAGTTACTTAGCTGTTGCATGAGGACATCCAGTTTTCTCTCAGCTTTTTTTATTTTCTAGGCCATGATTGATTGATTGATTGATTGGTTAATTTAGCTTGGACTTTGCCCTGCTGGTTCTCATGTTTCTTGAAATGAGGTACCAACACACACTGTGCTTGCTGCAAGTTGCCATGTTGATCCTTTTTGTCTACCTGTGACACTCATTCTCTGAATGCTTTAAAAGGCTTTGCTTTTTCATAACAATATGACATGTGATTTGTCATCAGTTTGTGATTCACTGTTACCCTGATCCTTTCTGAAGAATGCTTCCAATAATTTTACTCCTTTATCTTGGGATTATCAGTGAGAATAAAATATTACATATGCTGATTTCTAATCCTATTTATTTCACTTGATTGTCAAGATAATTTGGAACTATAAATTTCTCCCTCAAAGTACTTGCAACTCTTTCAAGCTTAGTGTTTCCCACAAGTTTAATAAGTATAATCTTGCATGTAATTAATGAACAGACTGAGGACAGATGCTTGCATAACCTCATTTTGATATGCTTTTACAGTTTGGTAGTGACCAGCTGCTCTGCATATGTTGCAGTTACATAAGTTTGCTATAATCATGGCTTTTCTATCTAGCACAGCAGTATCAGATCGGTGCATTTTCTGCCAGCTTGATTGTAAGATGTAATCTGAGAGGATACTAAAACTCATGAATGCCAAGATGAGGCAGCTATTGCTTTTTCTCATATTTGTGGCCTCCTGCCCTCCCCAAGGGAAAATAGGTGACCATATTGGGCTGGTATTGTCAACCATCCCCCATAGTAATAAAGCGCTTGCAGAATGTCCTCTTTATATTCCCTGAATTGCATCTCACTTTCTGCTTTGGCATCATCAGATTTTTTTTTTTTTAAATTTGAGGTCAATGTCATTGTTTAACCAAGCTGATTTTTCTACACTTCACTGTTCCTTGGATTGGGATGGTTTGGGCACATGTAATCTCCAATTTTTTCAGAATGATTTTTTTCATTTTTACTTTCCTCACATACAATATTATTGAGCAATGTGGAAAGTTTCAAAGATGTTTTATTAAAGTTAATTGTTTTTCTTTTGCTCTCTCGTGATTTCATGAAGTTGTGCAACTTCTTTGATATTTTGTTTGCTGAGCTAGATTTGCTCAGGTTCAAATCCAGACAGCTCTTCATATAGGCTGCCTTACATGTTTTATATAAACAGAACCTCTCTCAAACCTTCTACCTCTTAACCAGCTTTCTCCCATTGTACCCATTTACCAGCAGATATCTCTTAATCTGAGTAGTGAACTTGATGGTAATGAAGGGCTTTAGTATGTTGTGGGGTTTTTTTAAACCTCCCCTTAAAATTACATCCCCTGAATCTTCCTTATCCAGTGCTTTATAGTAAAGTCATGCCATCTTTCCTCTGCAATCTCTTCATCCTCATTTTGTTGCACTTATCTGAGCAGATTACCTGATGAGTTCTGGACCTCAGAAGTGGCACTTGTGTTACCAATGCTCAGATCACGGTTTCCCATCGTTCTCCAGCACACAATGTTCCTCTGCATCCGCATCTGCCTTGTGAACTACCCTACCACGCTTCCTACGCCCATGAAATCTCCAGGCGTAAGCAAAGCTCGTCCTGCTTGTTTGCTCAGTGGGGTAAAATCATGTCGGATGTTCAGCAGCTGGATCCTCTATTTTTCTTTATTTGATTAGTCAGATGAAAAGGCAATAGAATGCCCTACAGCATTGCTGTATCCTTCCCGTGGGGCGGCAGTTCCCTTCCCTTCCCTTCGTTGGCTTCTGCTGACACCTACTGCTGGAGCTGAGCGCAGCAGAACAGCGCAGGGCGCCTTTGGCACTGCCTGTCCCACATGATTGATTGCGTGTAGCTTTAGATTCCGACTACCAGTATTGTATGTACAGACGTAAACACCATCCATACTTTTATAGAAATAAGAGTAATATAGACCATAAATAGTAAAGTCTCCATGTGCAACTTGTTGGGGGTTTTGTTTATGTGTTTGGATTGTTTTTTTTTCTTTTCTGTTTTTCTTGTAAAAATAGTGAAGGACAACAATTTATTAAAAGTCACTTTATGTATTTTCCATGATAGAAGCCAATGAGTTTATAATTCTCAAATGCTTCTCAAAAGCAAAAAAGATGTAAATTTTTTTAATAGATGACACATCTTCATTGTTACTGAGAATGCTTTAAATATCAGATGCAAGAAAAAGCTTCTCTTCAAAGAAATTCCTGCCCAGCAGTAGGGACCTGTTTCTTTGTTTCTGCAACTAATTGCAAAACCCTTTATTTCTTCACTAATTTTAATACTTAGAAATCATGTCTAGAACAATGAAGTGCCGTAGAAGATCCCACTTAGTGGAAGGTTGTTACTGAACTGCAATGAATTCATGAACACAAAAACTGTAGTTTATGACCTTTACAGATGCAGAAAGAACCACGAACCCTCTGAGCTACTGGAAAACTAGAAAGTATTGGAACATCTGGCTGTTGATGGTAAGGGTGTTTGTCTATTTTAGAAGGTGGGGCTTTTACACTCATCTTAGTAGCCAAAGGACAGGGCAGCAAACCAGTTTGAAGGGTTCATTTAGTTTAAATTCAAACAGTAATAACATCTAGGTTAAAACCCCCAGGAGAAAAAATCTAAGGATAGAGTAACTATGTTTATTTTTCTTTTTCTTCAGCCTGTTGATCCACTCTCACCATTTCAAATTTGTGTATCAAGTTCTCTCCCATGTCTTCAACTCTGAAAAATATGGACTCTCAACCTGTGAAATACTTCCAAATTTTAAGCATAATAGCAAGCCAGACATCATTTCTGTGTACTCTCTGTAAGAAGTATTCATTGTCTTTGTCCCCCATTTATATCCTTGACTTGGGAATTCTTCTGTACTGGAAATGGCTGTTCATTCTTCCCTGCTAAACTGAGTGTTTGCAAAGAGAATTTCACTTGGGACCAGACAGTTAATTGAGACACTTAAATAGATGTGATTGTCATATAGATTAAAGTAAACCTTTAACAGCTGATGAGATCAGTGACTGCATACGCTGTCAACATACAAATCAATGGGGCAGTGAGTCTGTTAGTTGCCCAACCTATTTTATTTTGAGGCATTTATCTTTTAATGTAATGGCATTATACCATTTCCTCAGTTTGTATTTGACAGAGCACTATGGAAAGCAGATAAATATTCACAGCCATTGCCATTGAGGCTTCCATATAATCAAGCTAATAACACTTACACTCTCCTTTTTTTAACAGCCCACTGCCCTAAAGATTGATTTTCTATTGACAGTTCCTGGACACTGACAGTCCTGATTAATCCACTTGGTTTGCCAGTTGTGCTGACATCAATTTGCAAAGGGATAATCAGAGTAAAAAAATGTGTGGCCTTAACTTTGCAGAGCAGTTTGTATGTGAAATCAGTTTCAAATGTTTTCAAGATAGGGCCTCAGAACCAGACTTTGAGCCAAGAAATAAAAGGAAAGCGTAGGCAAAAAAGCCAAATCAGTGTAGCTCGTCTTGGATGTCAAGATTGTCCTTGCATGAGAGTCAGCTGTTGAGCTGCTCTTGCTGGACAAAGCCATACCTGGCCAAACACTGGAAACATTGACTTTGCAGCAGCAAAGCCTTTGAGCAGGTTATTTGGAAAATGGCACTTAGTCTTGGAGCCTCTGCCCAGTATTTCCCTTTTCATGAAGTTTTCCTAATGCACTCATGTTTTGCTAACACACATACCACATTTTGAGCAGCCCAAATTTGGTCTTGTGTGTAGGAATGACATCAGTGTTAACAGAGAGCATCTATTAGTGGTGTGAAATGCTGAACCTGTTGCAATGGCAGCAGTTCAAGTTCTGACTCTGTGAAAGCACTGAAGGAAAACAGTTTTAAAGTTTGGATTTCATTGGGAGGCAGTAGAAGAGGGACATGGAAGTTACTCAGATGGATGTATTCAGGACAAGAGTTACCAGTCCAGATCCCCAGGATTAGTCAGGTCCTGTTTTCTAACCACCACTGGCTAACTATTAATTAACCCAAAGGTTTATGAAAGCTGAAGATGCTCAGTGGTCATTCCTGTCCTACCAGAACACTGCTGGGCTGCACGCTGCCTCTGAGGACAAGGACATGAGGAGGCCTGTGACCAACACCCCTTTGTCACACCACAATTAGTGTGGTGGTTAGTGCTCAGGCTTTTAAAAATGCCTGCTCAAATGACAGGCAAAAAAATGATGCATTCAGTAGCAGTTTGGAAATGAGTGCTGAACTGGTTTAACAGGAGCGATAAATACAAGAGCCCACACTACTCGAAGCTGCTCTGTGTGGCGGAGCATATGCTGTTGTTGACTCCTTTAGATAGCTGGTACTACTAATAGTACTTACCATATCATAAGTGCTATCCAGTTGTGGTTCTACACATGCATTTTAGACACTAGGGTGTCATATGTGAATAGAAATAAGGCTGCATTCATTGTGGGGTGTGATGGTATTGACATCTCCCCCTCTAGCTTGCACTTGTGTTTTCTCTCTCCTCTTTCTCGAGTGTAAAAGTAGAGAGCTTTTAGGGCCAGGTCAGGCTAAACTGCTACTCATCCAGGCTAGGCAGGGTCAGCTCTGCCAAGGTTTCAATGATGATAACATCAGATCTTAGCTATCATTGCTTGAGGTGTAGCTGAAGGCTGAAAATAACTTTCTCTTCTTGATAAACTAGAACATCTTCTAGTTTATTGTGATCTGGTCTTTGGCACGCTGCACAAGCCTCTTGTTTCTGTTTAGCTGGAAACTTCTCACTGCTCTACCAAAGAAACAAGTCCCTCTGAGAAATAATTGCTTTGACCAGGGAATGACCCATTTCCTGAGGGTGAATGACAATGAACAGAGGGAATAGCACTGAGTGAAGATCAAACTGAACTTTTTACATCTTGCATCCTGAGCCTGAAATGAATGCCTGGTATTTTGACTGGCAGTGCTTGGTTCTCATCAACAAAGTGGCACAGGTTCAGATATATCCTGTTGCTGACAATTAATCACTCTTCTGACTCATTATAAATAGATTAAACTTTGTAACGAGTGTGATCCTCGAGTATGCGATGGATGTGAAAGTAATCCTACTTTCTTCACTGTGATGTTGTCGCTTGTCAGTGAAAATAGCGTGTTTCTTGCTGCAGTCCCTGGTAGGGCTCATTGCTACACTTCTGCAGGGTACCTACTAACAAGGCAGACATTGTATTTCCTGAATTTTCCTTTAAGGCTGCTTTAAGATTTAGTTACTTGCATGATCTGTATTCAGTGATAAAACATAGAACTTCCTTATCCTGTTTGCCAGATAAAGTGTATAAAGCTTGTAAACAAAGTTGCATTTAATTTGCATAAATTATTAGCTTGCCAGAGAATTGTGATTTTTATCAAAGATTCTGTAATGAAAGTTAATTGTTGCGGAAATTGCTTGGGCAATCAATCATGATGATAAGTCTGCGTATAGCTGGAAAACTTACAAATGTCATTCATCGAAAACGTCCATGTTAATTACAGTCAAGTCACCATAAAAGATAGATTCTTGTATTGAATATAATTTATCAATGAAATGAATGTAGAGAATAGGAAGGAGAAATACTTTTGACTTTACAGTCAGAGTGTTTTCATAAAAACATCTGTCTAGAGAAGTAAACAAAACATCAAAAGTTCCATCAGCTTTGACAGTAAAAGCTAATTATTTCACCATGGTGCTCCCTATTATTTACTACAAAGTACTATTAAACAATGACAGAAGCGTTTATTTCCCATATGTGAAGAAATTGATTGCTCCAGAGGCCAGTGATGTTACTGAAAAGTTCTTTCACATTTCTTCAAAACAAAGGCCGGGTCAGCACAGGATTGTCACCGGCCGATGCCCTGAATGGTGCCCTTTCTCAGTAGCTGCCACAGTTTCACAGAGGACAGAGGCTTCCCTATGTGCATTTTTACTGCATTCCTGCTACTCATGAAGGGAAGACTAAGAAATGAATGGGCACAGACTGCTGATTTATCCCCAAGTACAAGGCACATTGGCAGGATTATCGAGCTAGTGATGCTGCTACCTTACTGTCCTACACATAAAGAAGAATTAGTAGCACGCAAGAAGGAAAACCTCTCCCATAATTTTCCCCTTGTCCTCTTCAAATCTACCATGTATTTTGAAAGATCGGATAAAAGCTTATGCAGTGGAATGCATACATTTACACACACACTCACACACATATTTTCTATGCTTGACAAATTACTGAAACCGAAAGGGAATGAGCGTGCACAGCTCAGCTGCTGTCACTGGAAGGTGGCAGTGCTCGGTCTGTCACAGGGCCAGGCCTGGAGCCATTTTTTTCCTTAAGCCTGTGACAAAGCACAGAAACTGAATTTTTCTCAATGTATTAATCATCTGAATCTTTTAAATTGAAATGTCAGATGCATAAATTATTTGCTTGGGTTAATGAAAATTAAGCATGCCCTTTGTATTTGAAAATACAAGCACAGTACATTCTCTATGATTTTTATTTTAATTTTAGATCGTTTGGGTGACTATAGAATAGGTAAGGCCTTGGCATACAAACATTAGGTATTTGTTTGGTGGAACCAGGACGATGGAGGAGGGAGGAAGTAGTAATTTTTTTTTTGTCCTAATATCTGTAGGGCTGGGTCACTTCTGTACCCGGGCTGGGTCACTCCTGTACCCGGCAGTACCCCATGAGGTGCCACCTCGTCCTCCGAAAGTTCTGCTTCTGTTTTCCTTTATTAAAGGATAAATCTCTCTCTAGAATAGCTTTCAGAGAACTTAAACCCCCTGATGCTGACGGTAACCCTCCTTGAGCTCTCTGCATGAATACGCTGCCAGCCCGCTATAATTAAGCTGGAAGTTGTGAACATTATCCCATTTCATTTTTTCTCAAAAGTATCATTTCAGACGGCCACTGGAGATAACGTAAGCGCCAGCTCCGTTGACTCATTATCGCCTTACGTAGCACCAGCTGGAGGGATCACTCTTGTTAACAACCTGCTCTGGCGTCTCCCCGTGCCTCGTTTTCTCGCTATCAGGGGCCGCCAGCTGGGAGACACCTCCGCTCAGATACGGCACCTCCCGGAGCGCCAGCCTGGCGTGGCTCCTCGGGAATCGAAACCGTGACGGGGACGCGCCGAGGCGCGACAGCCCAAGGGGCAGCGCGGGCAGCACAGCCCCGGGGCGGCGGCTGCGGGGGCGGATCCCGTGTGCCTGTGTGCATCCCGCCTGGCACGGAGGGCTGCTCCCGTGTGCCTGTGTGCATCCCGCCTGGCACGGGGGGCTGCTCCCGTGTGCCTGTGTGCATCCCGCCTGGAACGGGGCGCTGCTCCCGTGTGCATCCCGCCTGGCACGGGCGCTGCCCGCGGGGCTGTCACACCTCCGCGCCCGGGGAGCCCTCAGGGTCCCCGCCAGGCACTCACACCGCTTTGCGGCACCGCTGAGGGGCAGGCGGGGCCGCCCGCCCGCCCCGGCCCGTCCTGGCAGCCCCTTGCCGGCGGCAGCCTGTCGGGACTGAGCCCTCCCGCCTCCGGAGCCTGTCCGGGACAGGTGACACGGCGGGAGCCCCCCCGTGTTCCTGCGGGGGGCGAGGGCAGAGCGGGAACGTGCACGTGGGTGTCACCTCAGAGCCAGCACCCGAGGGGGACACAGGGGGAATGGACACGTGGGTGTCACCTCAGAGCCAGCACCCCAGGGGACATTGGAGGGATGTACACGCGGGGTATCACGCGGGGTGTCCCCTCAGATCCAACACCCGAGTGGACACAGGAGGGATGTACACTCGGGGTGTCCCCTCAGATCCAACANGTCCTGGCAGCCCCTTGCCGGCGGCAGCCTGTCGGGACTGAGCCCTCCCGCCTCCGGAGCCTGTCCGGGACAGGTGACACGGCGGGAGCCCCCCCGTGTTCCTGCGGGGGGCGAGGGCAGAGCGGGAACGTGCACGTGGGTGTCACCTCAGAGCCAGCACCCGAGGGGGACACAGGGGGAATGGACACGTGGGTGTCACCTCAGAGCCAGCACCCCAGGGGACATTGGAGGGATGTACACGCGGGGTATCACGCGGGGTGTCCCCTCAGATCCAACACCCGAGTGGACACAGGAGGGATGTACACTCGGGGTGTCCCCTCAGATCCAACACCCGAGGGGACACAGGAGGGATGTATACGCAGGAAGCGCAACAAGCTCCGCCGACCGCCCCGCGCGTCTCTCCCGGCCCACCCGCCCGCTGACTACACTTCCCATCATGCCCGGGGATAGTCTCGCCCTTCCCCCCCTCCTCCGCACGGTGTCACGGGCC
>VWZD01001711.1:521812-547786 GCA_013396695.1 Sakesphorus luctuosus
CGCCGCCGGCGTGGAAGTGCGCGAGGCCGCGGCGCTGCGGGCACTGAGGCGGCCGAGGGGCGGTGAGAGCGGCGGCGCTTCCGCGTCGGGCGGGGGGCGGCGGGAGGCGCTCGGCGCTCGGGCGGCACCGGCGGCGTNGCAGCCGCCGCCTCCGGCCGCCTCCAAGAAGCGGGACCGGCGCATCTTCTCGGGCACCTGCCCCGACCCCAAATGCCAGGCGCGGCTGTTCTTCCCGGCGCACGGCCCGCA
This sequence comes from Sakesphorus luctuosus, assembly GCA_013396695.1. Classification (NCBI taxonomy): domain Eukaryota; kingdom Metazoa; phylum Chordata; class Aves; order Passeriformes; family Thamnophilidae; genus Sakesphorus; species Sakesphorus luctuosus. The sequence continues at coordinate 522,062 of VWZD01001711.1, forward strand.
GGGCAGCGGCAGCATCGAGTGCACGGACTGCGGGCGGCGCCACGAGCAGCGGCAGCTCCTGGCCGTGGAGGAGGTGACCGACCCCGACCTGGTGCTGCACAACCTGCTGCGGAACGCGCTGCTGGGCGTCAGCGGCGCCGGTCCGCCCCGCAGGAACACCGAGCTCGTCAAAGTCATGGGCCTCTCCAACTACCACTGCAAGCTTCTGGCCCCCATCCTGGCCCGCTATGGGATGGACAAGCAGACAGGCAAAGCCAAGCTCCTCACGGAGATGAACCAGGGAGACATCTTTGACTGCTCTCTGCTGGGCGACCGCGCCTTTCTGATCGAGCCGGAGCACGTTGAAACCATCGGTTATGGGAAGGATCGCTCCGGCAGCCTCATCTACCTGCACGACACCCTGGAAGACATCAAAAAGGCCAACAACAGTCAGGAGTGCCTCATCCCTGTCCACGTGGATGGAGATGGCCACTGCCTTGTCCACGCAGTCTCGCGGGCGCTTGTCGGTAGGGAACTGTTCTGGCATGCTCTGCGGGAGAATCTAAAGAAGCATTTTGAGGAGAATCTGAGTCACTACAAGGCGCTTTTCCATGACTTTATCGATGCGGCAGAGTGGGAGGACATTATCAATGAATGTGACCCCTTGTTTGTCCCTCCAGAAGGTGTGCCCATGGGCCTTAGGAATATTCACATCTTTGGTCTGGCCAATGTGCTTCACCGGCCTATCATCCTGTTAGACTCCTTGAGTGGAATGCGAAGTTCTGGAGATTATTCAGCAACGTTCCTCCCTGGTCTGATACCTCTGGAAAAATGCATGGGAAAAGATGGCATGTTGAACAAGCCGATCTGCATTGCATGGAGTAGCTCAGGACGTAACCATTATATTCCTCTAGTCGGAATAAAAGGTGCTGCTTTACCTAAGCTGCCTAGGAAACTACTTCCTAAAGCCTGGGGAGTTCCTCAAGACCTCATAAAAAAGTACATTATGTTAGAGGAGGATGGTGGTTGCATTATTGGAGGAGACAGAAGTTTGCAGGATAAGTACTTGATGAGGCTTGTTGCTGCGATGGAGGAGGTTTTCATGAGTAAACACGGTATCCACCCCAGCCTTGTAGCTGATGTGCATCAGTATTTCTACAGAAGGACTGGTGTAATTGGGGTCCAGCCCGAAGAGGTCACTGCAGCTGCCAAAAAAGCAGTGATGGACAACCGCCTTCACAGGTGCCTCATCTGCGGAGCCCTCTCAGAGCATCATGTGCCCCCGGAGTGGCTGGCTCCCGGCGGGAAGCTGTACAACCTGGCAAAAAGTACCCATGGCCAGCTGAGGCCTGACAAAAATTACAGTTTTCCCCTGAACAGTTTGGTGTGTTCTTACAACCCCGCGAAGGATGTGCTGGTACCAGACTACGGCCTGAGCAATTTGACTGTTTGTAACTGGTGTCATGGTAACCTAATGCGCCGCGTCAGAGAAGATGGGTCTGTTTCATATATTGATGGAGACAGAACTAATACCAGGTCTACAGGTGGCAAATGCGGCTGTGGATTCAAGCACTACTGGGAAGGTAAAGAATATGACAATCTGCCTGAAGCTTTTCCTATTACTCTAGAGTGGGGTGGAAGAGTAGTGAGAGAGACAGTCTACTGGTTCCAGTATGAAAGTGACACATCTCTGAACAGCAACGTGTATGATGTTGCCATGAAACTTGTTACCAAGCACTTCCCTGGGGAATTTGGTAGTGAGATTCTTGTTCAGAAAGTTGTCAACACAATATTGCATCAAACTGCCAAAAAGAACCCTGATGACTATACCCCTGTAAATATCGATGGTGCTCACGCCCAAAGAGCTGATGATGTACAGCAAGGACAAGAGTCAGAGTCACAACTTCCAACCAAAATTATTTTGACTGGACAGAAGACAAAAACTTTGCACAAGGAGGAGTTGAATATGAGCAAAGCTGAAAGAACTATTCAGCAGAACATTGCGGATCAGGCTTCTGTCATGCAGAAACGGAAAAGTGAGAAATTGAAACAAGAGCACAAGGGGCAGCCCAGGGCTGCTTCTCCCGGGGCTGTTCGTGAGGGACCGTCCTCTGCACCTGCTACACCAACAAAAACCCCGTATTCACCCACATCTGCAAAGGAGAAGAAAATTCGAATAACCACCAATGATGGGAGGCAGTCGATGCTTACCCTGAAGTGCAGCACCACCTTCGTGGAGCTCCAGGAAGGCATAGCCAGAGAATTTAATATTCCTCCCTATTTGCAATGTATTCGCTACGGCTTTCCTCCAAAAGAGCTTCTGCCTCCCAAAGAAGGCATGGAGAATGAGCCTGTTCCTTTGCAGCACGGTGACAGGGTTGCAATAGAGATCCTGAAGGGTAAGGAGGAAGGCAGGCAGGCAGCGTCAGTGCACTCGGCCCATGCTGGGAAGCATGAAGATGTTGCTGTGACCAGTAAAATCTCATCAAAGGATCTGCAAGAGCAAGTGGATAAGGAGATGTATTCTCTCTGTCTTCTGGCAACACTCATGGGTAAGGCTGGCTTCATGTTATACTTTGAATTTGTGTTTTTAAGTAGAAGAGAACATTTTAAAGCTGTAGTTACACACATATATTTTTTCCTTTTCTGTAATGATGGAGAAGGTTAGGTGATTCATTAGAAGAACATTTATCATGGTGTCAGTGACTTAAAAATGTGTATATGAGGTGTATGAGCTGTGTGTTCTTTCTTTGCTATTAAGTACTTTTTTAAAAATTGCTGTTCAGAAGTGGTTGCATTGCTTTGCTGTCCTGCCTCTCCTCTTCTCTTTCCTGTCTCTCATATCTGAAGTGTATGTGTGAGAGCTACATGCTCTCTTTTTTTCTGTATCTCCTTCAAGTTTCAGGAAATAAATTCGTAGCAGAGATGAGAAGGGGATGCTGAGTGTCTGCTCATTGGAAGTTTGAGGACCAAATATTCACCTGGTAGTAGGATGAAATCCTGGCATTTCTGTCCATAGGAAGTTGTATTGGTTTAAGCAAATCAACATGACATTATCCCCTTAGCTAATCTGCTAATTTTAAGTGAAGATTTGGTCTTTTTAAAGAGCTAAGAAAAGTATTATTTCAGAATGTAAGCAGAGGAGAAACTGAAACTTTACAATCTGAATCCTAAAGGTGGACATAGGGTTCAAAAGTTATAAATTGTCAGTCATATAAATCTAACTCTTAATATTAGGACCAAAGGACTTCTCTCAGGTGCCTGTGGTTTTTATTTTCCCTTTTGAACTCTAGAGACCTGGACCTCTGTTTGTCTACTTTCTTCATCAGGTTTCACAGTTCTTGCTGCTTCCTGGCAGGAATTAGAACAGTAATTATCATCATTCAGCTCTATGAAACATGTTTACAGGTTGGGTTCTTTTTGTGGGAGCCTTCTCTTGCTGGAGGGACTTGGTGTGGCTGAAGCACGTGATGTTTCAGAAACGAAACAATTACGTAATCACAGAGTGGTATGTCAGAAGTTCATCAGGCAGAACTTTGATTCTTTTCCAAGCATGATTGAGCACTCCTGTGTCTCCTGCTTGATAAGGTGCTGAATCACTACTCACCTCATCACACTGACGTTTACACCCCAGTTCCAAAGTGCAGGAAAATTAGGTTTAAAAGTTGTCTTAATTTTGAGATGAAGCTTGAAAAAGTGCTGTCCTGTCTGTAGGAAACATTGCTGAAAGTGTAGTTACTTGCTTAAAAAAGCTTTAATGTGCTTTGAAGGTGTCTTGGTTACTCCAGCATTAAAATGTGCTGTTATGTTACAGATACTTATCCATAAACTGTGAGCTGATCTTGTGTGCAAGAATCAGTTTTTGTCTTTGTCCCTCACTGCTGTTAGAGTCCACCTTCAGAGCACAGGTTAGAATAGAATTTACCTCACCCTTCTCTGGCAGCATCCATTCTGCATTACTAATAGGTGTAAAAGTGGCTGCAAGGGATAAACCAACCAGTTATAAACCCTTATGCAGCTACTAAATAAGATACTATTATTATATCATCATTTCTTCACTGGCTCTTCATTCTCCTTTAAAAATATTTGTGGAAAAATGTATTTGTTCACAATTATGATTTTTCAGCAGATTAACAAACTCTGAGAAACTTCCTAAGTCCTTGCACTTTCTTGAGAGTCTTGGGGTGGCAGTTCCTCAAGGTGGTACATTCAGCCTTTTTGGGACCCAGAAGCCTTAGTGCATCCGAAAGACATTTCTGTACTGCTGAAAACTGTGCTGCAAAGTTCTGAGAATCAGCTTTGTGGCTTTTTTCTGCTAAAAACATTTATGTAATACAGTCAGAACGTGTAGAGGGGAGATGCTGCTGAAGTAGCTGGTTAGGCCAGACATAATTTTCTTTTCCCCAGTGTCCCTCGTGAAAGTGTGTCTTCAAACATCCATAACTATTCATTCTGGATGCTTAAAAGCTTTTCTTTCATACTGAGTCTCCTGTAGGCTGAAACACTTCTTTCGTATTTCAGTTACTAAGATTTTTCTTTTCTGGTCTCAGCAGTTAAATTATTAGAATTTTAGATCATGTTCTTAATTTTTTTCTGTATATAATTTAAAAATAAGCCTTGGGAAATTAGATACTCTGTGATTTCTCAACCACTTACCATATTCTGCATGATTTTTTGTAAATCTTTTTGTTTAGCTCAAGATACAGAATTCTGTAGGGAAAAGGCTAAAGGAATTGTAATTTTACATTAACATATTAAAAGTGTTGTATTTTAAGAGAGATTTAATTATGTCTATGCAGAAGCACTATGGGTATGTGTAAGCCAAGCATGATGAGTTGTTTTGATCAGTTTGTTTTTCATCAGTGAATTCATCAGTGCACAAAAATCAAAATAGCCAGGTTTAAGTTAAATGTGTTAACTGATACCAGGTTTTTCTTGGAATTTAACAGGTTGTTTTTGAGCCAGCTTGTTCTTAAAACCTATGTTTATCAGCTGAGTTTTTGATTTGTTTTGCACTTCTGTGTGTTCTCTCTGCTGTATGAAGTAGCAGGCTTGGGCTTACAGCAGGTGCATACAAACCTACACCAGCCAAAGAGGCACATTGTGGGTAGGATAGTTTTGATTTCACAGAATCACAGACCATTCTGAGTTGGAAGGGACTCACCAAGGATCATCGAGTCCAACTCTGAAGTCAAGGGCCCGCATAGGGGATTAAACCCATGACCTTGGCATTATTACAACACCAAGTTGTCAGCCTCAGTGTTCTGGAATTGAGGTCTGGTCTGAGGAAGGGTGTACTGAAGTAGGAACAGTGCAGAGAACACAATCTCTGATAAATGCAGTGTCTTGAGGGAGTTTTCAATCTAACTAAATGATCATCCAAATTAACTTGTGACTATAAACCTCTCACTGCCATGGCAAGTAAAAGCAAAACAAATGATAAAACGCAACTACAACAAAAATGTGCAAACCTCAAATGTAGTTGTTGAGTCACACATGCTTGTTCCTTTGATCTGGGAAAGTCCAGTTGTAATTGTGGGGATTTTTGGCCTTCCAATGGGAGATCTCTGTCAAAACAGGGTTGTTAGTTTGTATTTCTTTCAGTGGCTGGTGCTTTTGTTTTGTGAGCTCTGCTCTCCATGCTTTCCTGCATGTAGTCCTTGTTAGTGTTGCATAAAAGGCTGTCTCAACAGTGGTGTTTCCCTTGTGCAAAGCTTGAAAAATCATGCTCACAGCAAACAGGGAATATTTCCTTGGAAAATGTCACTAATGTTGAAAACTGGACTTCTAAAAGCCTGGTGGTTGCCTTGTGGAAGGAAAGGGGGCCCTTCAAATAATAATTAATTGCTCCATGCAGCAAAAAGGAGTCCTTAGCATGGGGTCAGCCACGATTTGGCAGTGGCCTCTTCAGGCCTGGGTGGACTGACAGTCACATTTACTTGTCAGTATAGTGGTTATTTTGATTCCTCTGGGCAGTGTTTAAACCATCAGGAAGACTTGGAAGAGCAGTGATGCTCTGGAGCCATTGTGTATAGGGATGTGCATTTCAGATGGTAAATGAGAATAAAGATGCTGGTAGCAGAGACACAAGACCTCCTTCTTCAGTAGATATTGAGGTGCTGGAGCGGGTCCAGAGAAGAGCAACAAGGCTGGTGAAGGGACTGGAGCACAAGTCCTATGGGGAGAGGCTGAGGGAGCTGGGGGTGTTTAGCCTGGAGAAGAGGAGGCTCAGAGGTGACCTCATCACTCTCTAGAACTACCTAAAGGGAAGTTCTAGCCAGGTGGGGGTTGGTCTCTTCTCCCAGGCACTCAGCAATAGGACAAGGGGGCACGGGCTCAAGCTCTGCCAGGGGAAATTGAAGTTGGAGATCAGAAAAAAATTCTTTCCAGAGAGAGTAATCAGGCATTGGAATGGCCTGCCCAGAGAGGTGGTGGATTCACCATCCCTGGAGGTTTTTAAACTGAGATTGGATGTGGCACTGAGTGCCATGATCTGGTAAATGGACTGGAGTTGGACCAAGGGTTGGACTTGATGATCTCAGAGGTCTTTTCCAACCCAATTGACTCTATGATTCTGTGATTCATGGGAAATAAGGAAGAAGAGTAGTTGGTTTATTACCTTGATTATTCTTGCTGGAAAGGGAAGGCCAAATTTATGACCTTGATGTGCAAATGAATGCAGTGAGCCTGAGCATGTATGGTTTGAGGGAATGCATTCAAAATTAACCAGATTATTTAGGCCTCCTGTCTTTAAAATGTCTAAAGACAGAATATGATGAATGGGCACTGTACCTTTGTAGAGAGAGTGGGGACCTGAATAGTGCCTGAGGAGGGGAGGTGAGCAGCAGGGTGGGGAAGGATGGGCAGGGAAGGTGCGGAGTCCCAGGCCTGCCATGCCTGTCACAGAATGGAAGCAACAGCTGGAGGGTGGCTTGAAGGGTTTCAAAGTGTAATGTAGGAGGTAATGCTGCTGTCACAGGGGTGGAACATTTTCTCACCTGAGGCAGGTAGGACAGGAGAATAGCCACAGTTACCTTGTGGGATATGCAGTAAAGAAATACAAGGAACAATTTAGATGTGCCATGTATTCAGTATGTGTAAGCTATTAAAAATAGCTTTTTACTTTTGTTTTGCTTATAGCAGCAAGCAGAGAGATATTGCTGGCTAATATTTTGCAGTCTCACACATTCCAGCTATCTCTATTCTAAGCAGTCAGTAGATCCACATAACTGTAGTTGAAGATTTACATTCTCCAATCTTAACAGAAATTTGAGAGATGTGGTTAGTGAGATTTCATTGCCTAAAGAAGCAGACAAGTTCTATTTAAAATATCTCAATATGTTCCCTAAATGTTTGATGTAAAGTGGGAAAAGCAATTTTTTTCTGAAAATGTGTATGCAGAGTAGTTGCTTATCCATGAGGAGAATGGAATTTATCAGTACTTTCTGGATCCACTACTTTGGCAGCTGCATCCATCACATGTCACTTCTCTGAAGCAGGTGAGTGGTTAGCAAAACAGGGAAATGGGTATAGGCAAAAATGCAGGTCTGAACTGACTGAGCAGGTGCTGTTGGATCTCCGATACTCTGTCATTGCAACTCAGTTTTTATCTTCTTTATATTCTTTTCCTTTGTAGTCTAGGTTTGTTGTTTTTCTTCTTAAAGTTGTCACGTTTCAGTGCCATTTTTGGCATCTTTGAAAAATGCCAGTTCACAGGACTGCTGGAGCCTCACTGCTGATATTTGGTTTCTAACTCTGAAGGAAAGCAAGATGCAGGCACAGCTTCTGTGTAGCTGTACGTGTGAGTGTTTGTGTCTCAGCTGCAGTGGAAAATCTGCTCTATGGCAACTGTGAAATTAATTTTTGGAAAGGTGTAGGGATACAAAATTAAGGTTTTAAGGAGCAAGGATATGTGCTTGAAGTGTGTTAGTAATTTCCTAGTTTAATGTTGAAAGCATGGTTAGAAAGGAAGGGAAACTGGTGTTCAGGGCCTGGCAGAGAACCAAGAGCTGCAGCTTGGATAAAATCAAATTTTGGAGCCTTTGCACTAGAACATGTAGGATATTTGACTGCAGACAGTCGTATGTTTTTCTGAAAGTTTCTCAGTGTCTTGGGCTCCTGTTCTGTGAATTTCAATAAAAATTCAAATTCTTAATTGCATAGAAGAAAGTGAGGACTCAGCTTTTGGTTCAAGGTGTTACATTTTCAGCTGTTGTCTGTAATGTTAAAATACAACTGTTTACTTCTAATGATTGTGTTTGATTTTTCCAGGAGAAGATGTTTGGTCCTATGCAAAGGGGCTTCCTCAGTTGTTTCAACAGGGTGGAGTATTCTACAGCATAATGAAGAAAACAACAGGTATTTTTAGGGTTTTTTTATCCCTTCATTCCTCTGTTTTCAAATCCTGAAAAATGTTAATAGGTATTGAGTCACTTGTAAGCATAAATATATTTTTATTTTATTTTCTTAGTCTGGTACATTTTCATTTTTATAATATTGTAGAACTCCGTATGCTCCCTCAGCCAACCTAAGACCAGGCAATCTGTCTAAGCTTACTGCATTGAACTTAAACCTCTTATTTTCTGAAATTTCCTGAATTGTACAGGCAGCTTGGTTTTTATGACAAAATGACCAACATAAGTCAACTGTTTCCCCTGTAAAGATCAAACAAAGAAAAAAGCATAGCACCTGTTGCTGTTATATTTTAAACCACTTACTAGATAAGGAGTTTATCTTTCTAGTGTGCTTCTTAGTAGAGATTTCATATCGGATGCTGCAAGTTTTAAATTTAAATGGTTGGTTCAATTTGTCTCTCATATTCCTGCAGCTGCTGCTCAAAAGCAGAACTCCCTGTCCCCTTCTTGTGTTTGTCAGTGTTGCATCTTGGATTCTGGGCAGAATAACTAAGCAAGTAGTTAGATATGATTTTTAGGTGGCTTTACAAATACTACCTACAAAGAATAGCATCTGTTTCTTCAGAGAGAAAAAGTACCGATCAATTATCTTCTCTCCTTTAAAGTTTTTTTTTTTGTTGAAATCTTTACATTCATTGGCTCTTGTGGTTTCATCTATTACAATGATTCTTTTGCTTCTTTCTTACTGTTTGATCTGCTCTTTGGCAGTTCTTTCAACTTTATCTTATTTATTTCTGGAAACAGTTTACTATGTAATTTCTGTTCTTTTTGCAGTGTTTAAAATGAGTGGTATATTCAATGCCCACTACCTCTCACTGAATTATTAGCCTGGATAATAGAATTAGTGTGCAAATGATTATAGCAGATGTGTTTCCTTTTAGTTTTTCTTTTACTATGCTTATAAAGACTGGTGTAATGTTTGTGGTCAGAGAATCACTGGAAAGGGCATGTTTTAGAATCATAGAATCATAGAATTGATTGGGTTGGAAAAGCCCTCCGAGATCATCAAGTCCAACCCTTGGTCCAACTCCAGTCCATTTACCAGATCATGGCACTCAGTGCCACGGCCAATCTCAGTTTAAACCAATTTTGACCGATTAATGACTAGCCAGAGCTGAGAACTTGCAATACATTTTAACCCAGCTGGTCATTAACTTACAGAAAATGTCTGACTTACAAGTGATTTTTGCCACCTGACAGGGTAAGAAATAAGGCTGTGTGAGATGATAGTCTGCATTTGGCCATTGTTGCATCTCTACACGTGCAGGTGTTTTACCCTACCTTGGTAGGCAGAATTACCATTTCAGCATTAACCCACTAATACAACAATTCCAGTCTGCAACAACCTTTCCATTTAAAGAAGCTCCTTACCTATTCGTAGTATTTTAGTTAATGTAATAATGCAGCTGTTATACTGGACCTTTGGAACAAAGCTTTCTGTCAAGTGCAGGTAGTGTTAATCCACAGACATTTGATTTAATAGACATTGTTTAACATTTTACTATGAGATTTCAGAATTGCCGTTTCAGAGGCAGTTTTGGTCTCTCACAGGAATTGTTACAGCTCCCTCTTTTGCAAATGAAGGTTGAACTGTAAATTATGTGCTTAAAATATGTTCTTCAGGCTAAGTTAGACAGGCTAAGTTTGAGGTTAAATGTTGCCCTGTGTTTTGGCTGTTTTGTTACTGGCTCCCCTGAGTATGTAAAGAAGGAGCTACATGTCTGAAGCTCTTGAAATAAAATCTGATTTGTAGATTCTCTGCTACTGTGCAAGTGTGAATCAGAAGCTGTGGAGGATGAGTGAGGTTGGTCCGTTGGTTCATCAGTATGAAAACAGTTTAATAACATTTCAAATTATTTCACTGATGCCCAGAACACTCATTTTGAGTGCATTGTATTTGATAACACAGAAACAGAATTTACTTGTTGTGTTTCTTTCCTTGTGAATAATTTCTGGGGGCTTTATTCAAGAATTTTAAGAATATGAGGAAAAATCCCAATAATTTGCCTATTTCTGGCACCTTTTAAACAGTGTTGTTTTCATGGTAGCTCTCCTTGCATAGCTGATGGAACTAAAGTGAAGAGAGTGGTTGTAGCCAAGTTTTCATTTGCAGATAGCTTTTAACTCACAGGAAGCCATCACTGAAGTGATTCCTTATTGCTTTTACCACAGCCTGCATGGGACAGAGTTGAAAGAGTTATTTTGTGATTTATGATGATAAACTGTTAAAAACAAATTGTTGTCCATTTTTGACACATAGAAGCTTCAGAACCTAAAATTATCTAGTGAACTTTCTGTTTTAACAGATTGGTCCAATTTTAAGTGGGAAAATGAATCAAACTGCAGATCAGAAATATTATGCCTTATGTTTGTTTTGTAAAGGTTAATAGTTATAATCTCCAGGACTGCTAAACACAGTAAGCTTGAGACACGCTTGTTTATCTGAGAAGACGACAAAATAGCAAATTTGAAATTCCTCAGGTTTAGTAACTGTTACACACACTGAAATCCTACTACAGTTCTGACTAGTATGGAAGTGGTCTTAAATAGTACTTCTCCAGACAGTGTTTTGAAATGTGCTCCTTGGCAGTTTTATGGTTTTGATTTTTGTTTGTTTGGTTTTGTCTAGTTCTGAGGTGGGAATGTGGTTTGGTAGTGGAGATGGGGTTTGGCTTGGTTTATGTTCCTGCAGGCATACACTGCTTCTTTAACTTCTGTTGTGTTACATCTGCAAGTTGCAGTGAGGTGGTTATTTGATCTGGTAATATGGCAGCATTATCTCTTCATTAGAGTCATCATAGAAAGCAGCAGCAGCAGCATCTTAGCAGTATGTTGTGGTTGCTATCATGTGGTGTAAAAGCCTAATTTTTTCTCCCACAGTAGTAACTTCCAGTGTTTGTTTTTACATACTTGGTGCAGTAAATATAAATACAATAATTACTGTGTGATCAGAGCATGCCTTAAAATATGTTAACACTTTGAATAATGTTTTCTATCTTTATAGGTTTGGCTGATGGCAAGCACTGCACTTTTCCACATTTGCCTGGTAAAAACTTTGTGTACAATGCAGCAGAAGACAGATTAGAGCTGTGTGTGGACGCTGCTGGGCACTTTCCAATTGGTCCTGATGTTGAAGAGCTGGTTAAAGAGGCCTTAAGTCAAGTGCGAGCTGAAGCTACTTCAAGGAGCAGGGAAGCAAGTCCTTCACATGGAATGCTGAAGCTGGGTAGTGGTGGAGTAGTGAAAAAGAAATCTGAACAACTACATAACATAACTGCATTTCAAGGAAAGGGCCATTCCCTAGGAACTGCATCTAGTAGTCAACAACATGATCAAAGAGCCAGGGAAACACCACTTTTAAGAAAGCATAGCACAGAAACAGACTTCAGTCCTTCTGCTAAAATTGAGCCTTCTGTATTCCCAGCTGCTTCTGGTAACAGTGAGCTTATCCGAATTGCTCCGGGAGTGGTGACGATGAGAGACAGCAGGCAGCTTGACCCCACTTTGATTGAGGCACAGAGAAAAAAGTTGCAGGAGATGGTCTCTTCTATTCAGGCTTCAATGGATAGACATTTGCGGGATCAGAATACAGAGCAGTCAGCACCAGTTGATGTATCTCAAAGGAAAGTAGAGGCAGTGAGTTCAACTGCTAAAACTGGGAGCTTTCAGGCTGGCTTAACAGAGTCATTTTCTGCACCAGGTGGTACTGAACACTTGAATACCGAATCAGCCGATGGTAACGTGGTGAATTCTGTGGGAACAACATTGCCTGCAAGGTCTAAAGCACAAAAGGGAAATTCTGTTGAGGAGCTTGAGGAGATGGATAGTCAAGATGCAGGAGTCACTAATGCAACTGAGCCAATGGATCACTCTTGATAGGTTAAAATCTAATAAGGGTAGAAGAAATTACTGTTCAAATGTAATGTTTATTGGCTGGGCCACACAAAGTGAGTAGTTATTAAATCTTGTATGTATGTCAAAGATTATATCATCTTATTCAGTGCGTGATAAGCGTGTGATTGGCAATAGCTTTCAATATTATCATACTGCTGCCCAGGCTGGCTCTGTTACCTGTAAATTAGTTATTAGGAAATGCACTGAGATGAATATCTGCTGTACATGTGGGTTCTTGAAAATTCTTTGTAATTTTTAATTCCTTAAAGTCTTAAAATTTAAGCCCATGGAAGGTTCTTACCATGCTAGTTTAGGGTTGCTGGAAAGACTAGAACAGGCAAAACTAAAAACATGACAAACTTAATTCTGTCCCAGGTACTTAATTCCAGTAAAAAATGGACTATAAACATAAGGTATACATAAATTTCAAAAAGCAACTGAAACTAAACTTCTGCTGAATTTGATAATGTAGCATATACAGTACTTCTAATTACATTGTGCTGGCACTTCCTCTGATTAAATAACTTTTTCATTCATACAGCTGTATGTGCCTCTCAGAAATCTTGGAATGAGTGTAACTTTAGTAAACTCCAATTTCTCCATATTGTCAGTTAAGAAAGTTGGTAAAAAGGCTGCTTAGCATATGATGATGATAAAGTGAATGTGGTTATTGCGTGGCTGTCTGAGCCAACACAACCATTTTGGTTCTCTGTTAGTAAGTGATAGCACGTCTTTATTTCCTCCCAAATACTGAGCTAGTCAGGTGTCATGCAACTTTAAACACAATTACCAGAGAGAAGTTGGCAATTGCAAGAAACAACAAGTGTTCAGTGGCAAATCCATTTCTTTTTAAAAGACTTCAACTGCTAACATTGGTTAGAAATGGCAAAAATTAACAGCTGTCCTCTTAAGAGCAAATTAACAATTTATTGGAAGGAAATGACTCTAACATACATTATCCTAAAGTGTTTGGGGATAACTGAGCTTTTAGAAGCTCGCTGTTTACTCTGTGGGAACAAGGAATACACGCTGTTTCAGTGTCCATAAAGACTACCCACCTCTCTTAGCCTCACTTCAGTTTGGGATGCAGATTGCCCTGCATCAGTGATAATTAAAGCTGGTATCCACTTAAGTAATGTGTTCATCAGACCTGTAGTGCTAGTTTTTAAGAAGCAGCCATTGTGCTTGCTCCCTAAGGATGGAATGTGTTTCTGATACTGCACTTTGCTTCATGTCTTCATAGTCATATTTAAATGCACTATTGTTGCTTCCTCTTATGGTAAAATAACATTGAATGGATGAAAGATGTTAAATACAGCTTCAAATTAATTAAGAGCATTTAAATACCGAAGTCTCTGTTCGTGCACATGTGGGTTTTTACCAGTTCACAAATGTGGTTTGTGTTGTATATGTTTGTATTCAGAAAAGTCTCCTCACTTTTTACATTTCTAATCACTTAAACAGTTCTAAGCATGATAAAATGTCCCATGAGGAAGGATTTATTTTTGTATGTAAAACTGAAATGAAGCAAGTCACTTAAAGTATAGCCCCTCTCTTTTGTCAAATGCAATTAAAATGCCTCTGTTGGTTAACTTCCTATGTAGATGGAATAAATACTTTATTATTTAGTACACTACTTAGAAGTAAAAAATAAGAAACACCTTTTTCACAAGTAAATGAAAAATGTTAAGATCTCAAATTGCTATCTGGTAAGTTAGCAATTTGAAAGCTTGGAATGTGTGAAGTATTTGGCTCACCAGAACTGACCTTGCTGATGCACTGATTAACTGGCAGGGCTTATTCAGTGAGAAACAGGATGCACATGCAGCAGCTGGAAGCCTGCCATGACTTCTGAAAACATGTAGTCTCCCATGAATCAGTCTAGCTGGCTGAAGGCCACATCTATATAGAAAACGTTGAGCAGAGGCTTGTGCTTTGTTACAGTGTGAGGTTTGGAAAAGTATAGCAGTGCATGTTCCTGGGAAGAAGTTTAAATCAGGAGAGGTTGAGAAGGAGGAATCTTCTGGATCTCGTGCAGTTTAGACCAGGTAACCATCACTTTGACAGTTTTAACTTTTTCTTTAGAAAAGCAAGTCTTCCTTTGCTGAAAAAAATTATGGGCAGTGTACATGAGAGAATTTTAAGTTTGAAATGAATTGAAATACTTACTACACATCATCCTTAGTTCAAGGAAAAATGCTTGCTTCTTTCATGCCTTTCTGGTAAAACTACAGAAGTTTGTGTGCCTTTTACTGTGTAAAGAGGAAGGGTTGGTTTAGTTTTGACACACTTCCCATTTCAGCAGTAATTTGACATTTTCCTCCTTAACTAAAAAGAAATAGAAACAGATAATAGCTCTCTTTGACTCACCCTTAGTGTCATCTTGGGCCCACTCAAGTCGTGTAGATCAGAACCCTCCACTTTCTAAAACAAGATGGTCTCAAAGGACTGGTGAAATGGTGTCAATCACAGGACCCACTGGTGTGACTTCCTCTGGTGTAAAGCAGGATGATGCATATTTCTTTGCAGTGCTCTATTTCATGTAGCTTTCTCATGCATTTAATATCGGTGGTTTTGAGAAAGATGGCTTTTGATACTCTGAAGTGAAGCTGAACTTCATCTACATGCCGGTGAGATGTGTGACTGTACTGAGAAGTGAAATAAAGAACACCAAAGTGCAAGTTGGAACAGATGTTTCATTTGGTTGTTGGCAATGGGTGCAATTCTAAGTTGAGACATATCTGTATGCCTGTCTTGGGAGCACCAGTGTGCTTGTTAGATAGTAGTCAGGAAAATGGCAATGGGGTACAAGGGTAGGGAAGACATCAGCTCATGTGGATTGGAAGACGTGTCAGTAGGACTTCTCAAATGTCAAGAAGGGTGTCCTTTTTTCAAAAAATAAAAGCAACCAACCCAAATCCCTGCTACCAAAATGCCTGTGGAAAGAGGCTGTGGTTCTAAATTATTTTTGAATACTCACCTTGACTATTTTCTTGTCTAAAGGCCAGCCATCTTCTACACTGTGTCTTTTGTCAAAGAAAACATGTTATTTGAAAATCCTAAACTTTACTATGGTTTAGGATGTATAACCTAAAGGAAAGATGATTACTGAAAATATGGGCCTCATACAAAGGTAAAAAGGGGTTTGCCCTAGACTGCTGGTGAGGATATGGGTAACCTCAGGAGAAGAGATCAGTTTTCCAGGAAAATGCAAGACTACTTCAAATGGCTGGCTGCTTAGTAAGGTTGACTTTTGGCAGTGCTGTTTCTCTATTTTTTTTTCCAAATGAAATCAAAGAAGTATATTTGGGCTGTCTTCCCTGTTGTAGTCACAAAACAGCAATGGGTGTTGTTGGCTTTGTGAGCCCTGTATAGTTCAGTAGTCTTGTGCCGGCTACAAACTGTGAGCCCGACATTGCCTCCAACAGGAGGCTCAAGCAGCGCCCCAGGGCTGTGTGCTAACTGCCCTCTGCAGCAGGCAGACTTCCAAGACCAAAATACTTCATTTGCAGTCTTTCATAAAGTAGAATCTGTGGTCACTGTCACAAGGTTAGCAGAGTTGTTTGCTGCTTTTTCAGTGCACTGAAAATGCCAGGTAATAAAATTCACAGTATGCTTACAGTTGGGAGAGCAATGCTTTATCTGAATTGTATGGAAAATGAATGATTTAAGAAGATGCCACTGCCATCTCTGCATTTGTTTGGCTCCCATTTTCAAAAATCAGAATCCATATGCTTTTGTAAAATAATATGAAGTTGACCCTTTTGTTAACCACAACAGTGAGTTGTTTGTTTTGCTTGTGGATATCAGTTTAGCTTCTTGAAGAAGTTGCTTAAGATCTTTAGAATGCAGGATTCCCTCTGAGCCCTTATGCCTGTGGTTGAGCAATAAAAGGTTGAAACAAGAGTGGTATTTTCAGAATTATTTTACGTTCAAAGAGGATTATTGCCAAGAAATGAAAGAGTGCACTTTTAGGAGGGAACGCTATTTAAATTGTATAAATAGGAATTAAAATAGTGTATATATTTAGAAAAAAAATCTTTTTAAAAAGTAAGTGCTTTACATGTTGAATTAAAAATAAATTAGCATAGAAGCTATACCATCTTCACAGTACTGGCTGTTATTCAGCAAGGTTTGGTTTGTTTTATTTGTGATTGCTGTACTAATTATATTTGATTTTTTTTTATCTGTAATGTAACAATAGTGTATTATAACAGTATATAGTGTACTATACTACACTTCACTGTACAGTATTTGGAATTTTCTTTGATTGCTATATTAAAACTATAAGTTCAAACATCTGTTTTGGTTTTATAAGGTGCAACTTCTATCTAGCCCTTCACACATCAGCTTGTTTACTTACCACTGATTTGGCTACAAAATGAGTGAATTGAAAATGTTAACTCCTGCATTCTGCATATAAATTGTGTTATACTTGCATACATGGGTACTCATACAGAAGTTGAAAAACTGGTGCAACTCTTAGAAGAGTAAAATCTGGTGTCATCCATTTTCTTTTAGTAATTATACTGTTTAAAAGGAACTTTTTGGAAAGGAAAGCTCTTTAAGGAAAAGTGGATTTTTTGACTTTGTATCTGTTCTGGATATTTCTGTAAACACATACGGCCCTTTAATATGAGAGATTTCTAAACAATGTATGTTTTTTCACATATTTGAGACCAGAATCCAAGATCTTAATTCCTTTTCCAAAGTTATCACCAAGAGGATGTAGAAAAATGCTGACCAGGTCAAATATGACATTTAAGATACCTTGCAATCTGTGATTTGAAATGTTGGTCAGAATGAATTCAAAGCAAAATTTTAGTGTGTGCATATAATATTCAAGTATGAATAGTATAATTTAGAAGAACTAGGCTTTTGAAAGTTTGGCAATACTCAAAGATGAACATATTGACAACTACTTAAATTATTTCTGTGCTTTTCCCACTAGCTGCATGTGGTACTTTGTTTCAAAAATTTGCTTTAATCAAAACTTTTGAGCCTGAAAAGAAGCATAAAATCCATCTGCAAAACCCTGTGTTACATCTTTCTGTATTTACTGAAAGGCTCTCATTCCAAGTGTGCTAGCATTAAAGCATTCTTCAAAATGATGGGTGTAAATACCCGGAGTTAATTTTGATTGCATGTCATATACAAAGAATTGAAAATTATCCTTTGCAAGATTTGTATTTCAAAAGCTTAAATACTTAATGCTAAGCTATAAATTTGCTCATCTTTATTAATGCAGTGTTTATAACTGGAGCCAAACTCAGCACTGAACGTATGAAGCAACAAAGTGTTCTCATTTCACTTCTGCTTTTAATTGTACAGCCTTAATACTGGTCAAAATTTTTATTTTAGATGAGAGTTATTGGGTTTAGGTCGTTTGTTTGGTTGTTTTTTTCCTTATATATGTCCATAGTAAATCTGTGGTAACAGCCCTGCAAAACCCCAGCTTCCTTGCAGAGCAAGACTTTTCAAAATACAATCTTACACCTAGGACCAGGGTGGGAGTGAACCTTGGCTACTCATTAGCATGTGCAGTGAGTTCTGGAAGGTGCTTTTGGTATTACAGAGTAAATTCAAACACCTGTATTGACTGAAAAAGTGAATTGCAACTATGTCACTTTGCTTGATGGGGAGGCTTTGATACATTGGCTTCTACTGATTTGTGATGTTTTGAGTATTTATTACTCATAAATAAATAAAAGTAGGTGTTTGGATCCATAGTAGGCTTGATGGCCAGGCTGACATTGCAACAACTCAATTGCCACAACTGGTTTGAAATGGATTGTTTGGTTTTGAATTACTTAAATTTATGTATGCTGGGTGATTCTGAACATTTATTAATACCATCAAAGACATTAGTCTTCAGTGTGAGCATGACCTCTGTTTGCAGTAACTTGCAGGCGCTTTAACAGAATTCAGAAAGGACTATTATTCTCTATTCTGTTAATGAAAAACATTGATTATTATTGAACTCTCTCAGGTCTCTATTAAGCCAGCAGCCCAAAAATTCCCAGGTATCTCTCGTCCACTGTGAAAGTCATCTTTATTTAATATTTTGTATCTTTCCAACTCTAACTCTGAGGTTCCACTCTGGCAACTCATAAACTTGAATCCTTTCACAAACTTGGAAAACACATTTGCAGTAACAAAGAACCATTCATGGACACTCATTTCTGACTGCAGACATTGGAGCCAGGATGGAGGTGTTCAGTCTTTTGTGTCTGTAAGCACCCTCTGCTCTCTTCTTCCCTTTTGCAGGGCATGGGAGCAACACTGCCCTGGAAAAAGAGGTAAACTACAGTTGTGCAAGTAGCAGAGGCGAGCACCTTTCAGACTGCTAGTTGTGATACTGGCAGATTTGCCTCTGTGACTTCTGTTTTTGTAATCTGTCAGGAGTCTTTCTGCTAGTTTGAAAAGTTGGGGATCAGAACTGTGCTGGTTTAAAGGTAAACCAGCAGGAAAAATGAACCCAGCTCAGGAGAGATTATAAGTCAGAGCTACAATTTAATAAAAATATTACAATAAATACAATGACATAAAGAGAAATGCTTTTAACCCACAAAACTCAGTAGTATAACCCAGCACCCTGGGGCATAAACACAATGGTGTTTGTTAGCCCCTGTGCTGAGCCCCACATGGTTTGCCCAAGTCCAAAGCAAAAGGAGACGAAAAACCTGTTGGTGCAGATGACAGTTGCAGTCTGGCCAAGAGTGGTGGTCTCCTCCTGTAGTGGTTCTGGTCCTCTGGATCTGACAAGTGGTTCCCCAAGCCCCCAAGATTATATCCCCTCAGGTCCAGGTGGGACTGCCCAGTACCTCCCCCAGGATAGGGACTTATACAATGGGTGATCTCACTCTGTGAGTCATGGGGTATTTGGAATCATTGATGGCCCTTTAGCAGACATGACACCTCAGGCTGGGTTTGGAGGTGCTAATAACTCCCTGGAAGGGGGTTATCACAGCTCTTATCTCACAGGTGTCTTTCACACCTAACTTACAGCCTGAGGGGTTGGGTGTGCCCTGGGCAGCTGCTGCAAATGGTCCATTGTTAACAGTCCATGGGAAATGAATAGAGGGTGTAGGATACACAGCTTTGGTCACACCCACACAGTGATACACTGGTCTCATCAGCTGAACTAGGACAGAACACTTGTTTTTATAAGATAGTTTGGATTTTGGGGGTAGGAAGTGAAGCCAGTGCTTTTCATTTATTACCAGGTTGCTACTGAACTTGGGCTGCTTGCCTGAATCTAGCTTAGGCTGCTGCTGGAACACTGTTACTGCTGCCTGACCATTTGCTTACCTGAGTCTGGCTCTGAGTGCTGTAATGCCTTTCATGAGGATTAATTGTTTACTCTGAGGGCTGACAAAATCTAAGGATTAAGTTGTCTTGTCTTGCATTTGTAGTGATGACTTACTAGCATGTAACTCCAAAACAGCATGGGAAAATATGTATTGTAATACCTGATTTATAGGTGACTTCTAAATGTTCTCTTTGGTCTACAACGTTGTATGTTGGTGAAAGAAGTAAATTTAAAAAAAACCCCAACACCATTTGCACCCTTGACCAGAACTAGTAAAACTATTCCTCCATGATTTCAAAAACAAAAAAGTGGCATTTGAGAAATTAGTAAGGCTTGTTAACTGGGATTAATATTATAATTAATCCTTCAGTGGTATAATTACTAATTATTGGGAGAGTTGATAGCAAGATGATAGGTAATATCCAAGTGTAAGTTTAGGATGTTTTCTCCTCCTTTGATTGGTTCAGGCTGTTCCACTTTTAGCCCCTAAAAAAGTAATGTTTGCCTTGATAGTACCTGATACAAATAAATACCCCTGCCATTGAAACCATAGGTGATGTGGGTGCCAAATGAAATTTCTCTCTTCAAAGGAATACTTTCAGTGTAGCTGCCTCTGTACTTGCATAGCAGATGAGGTGAGGCTTAGGACTTTGTTTCAAAGTGACAGCATCCATCTGAGCTGTGCACTGACACCGCTTCCTTGCACTCTGCACAGGAGGATCACAGTTGATCTGGTGTTGGTCTCTGGCTTTATTGATCTTCTGAGCCTGGGAACTGCGGTTGTTTTTTTTCAGTCCAAGGCTCAATCCCAAGGCCACCTCAGAATTCTTTAAGTAGTTGTACAGCCTCCTTGATAAGGGGATGTAGACTGCTTTGGAAATGTGCAAGATGTTTTGTATACATAATTGTCATGGAGGTTAATGCATGAGCTTAAATTCTAAGCCCACCTAGATACACTTCATTATTTTGGTATTTTTGTGATATGGTGGCCTTTTAGCCTTACATTTCCACCCTCTGCACTAGTGTGAATAATGGGAATACAGTAAAGCAAAATTCATGAAATCACAAAATGCATGCAATTCTTCTGTGTCAGAACACAGGCTAATTGAGTTAGGCAGAGGTAACAGCACTTTTTCTCAAAAGGCTGTATAAATATGTTTAGTCAAAGTGCACAGAACTTACTAGCTCTTCTGGGTGAAGTGGTTGTTCCAGTGAGACTTAATAGGAAAATGTTGTGAGAAGCATTTAGAGAAAATTCCAGCAAAATCAGGTGATTTTCAGCAGCCAAGAACAGAATATTTCCTTTCAGAAACTTTGATACCAAACAACTGGAAAAAGAAAAGGAAAAAATCCCCAAACCCTAACTATGACTCTGAAGGCACACAGCAAGCTGAAATTGCTCTGAACTGCATCTTCCCTGAACTGACTGTGACATGACTCAAGTATGAATGACAAGCTGGGATCTTCAGTACTGAGACATGGTGCAGATGCAGATAACAAGGTGCTGTCATACAGAGAACTATTTTAATTTAAAAGAGTATCTGGTGAGTACCCTTGTACTCTTAATCATGAATTTCTCCAAACATGGGGAGGAAGCTCGACCACCACAGGGATGATGCAAGCCACAACACCTTGGATGCTGAATGGTGAATTCAGACCAAGTCAAGCAGCTGAGCTGAAGACTTGATGGTGCATGTGGTTTGATTGACATACTTGGTGTTTTAGTCAGTGCTGAGCTCTGAAGTTTACAGTCACTAGGGGAACTCGTGATAAAGCATTCAAGATTGCTAAAAGCCAAGTATTGGGTAAAAAAACTGTAAGCTCACCTACACTCAGCTTTTTCTTTATTTTAGCAACCAAGCGTTTCTTTTAGTTTATAGATGTTAGTTCTATGAGACTGGCAGCAACTGGTTGGGAAACTATTTACTGAGGAAATAAATCACTTGTTTTTCAGAATTCAAAAAACTGATTCCTGAATTTACCTTGTAGGAATTTTGCTAGATTCTTCTCTCATAGCAAGAAGTCAGTTGCATGTCTTCTTGATTATTTGTGCTGAGAATCATCTTCACAAAAATGTAGGTTCTGCTGTTGTAAATGTTCCGAACCTACAAGGAGATCATTTACAATAGACTGATTATTCTTAACTTCATGTGTTTAAACCTTTGCCTCCTAGGGAATATCCATGTACTGTTTCATTGTCCAGATTGAATTGGCTGCCTGAATTCACAAGGAGATTCTGATGCATGGCAGCAAAGAATTACAATCCTCTGCATGTGACTTCAGAGTTTTTCCATCATTTCACCTTTGTGGCAATAGGCAATGGGGTCATGACTGGTATTGTTATATTCATTAAAGGATTTATCAGGAAAGAGACGGAACTCTCAGCAAATTGGAGGAGTAACACATGAGCCCAGTAATACACATATGGGCTTAACATGTGGCCTGATAGTGGGGTACCTTAATACCACTGCAACTGGGTGACACTTTTCAAAGCATCAGCGTTGCACAGAAAGGGACCTGTTTCTCAGCAAGAACAGAGTCTGCTGTTGGTTGGAGTCATGATGAATGCCCAGTACAAGTTTCACCACTGCAGATAAGTATGAAATTAAGCAAGAAGAAATAACAGGAAAAATGACAGGATCATCCCTGCCTCTGCAAGGACACTTTGCCTATTGAGTCATCTGGGTTACAGTGAGTGTCCTGTCTTTGGAAGTGGGTTGCCCACTGCTGTTAGCACTTGTGCAACACTACAAAACCCAAGCAGGATCTAAATGCCAACAGCTGATTCTAATGGTTGGGTTTGATTGGTCAGGAGACTCAACTAAACAGTCCTAAGCTAGTGGGGAAGTGATCGTGCCATTTGCCTCATCCTGACATCCTGAACCCGCAACAATTTCTTTGCACCTGGTCATGTTCTTCAGGTGTAGGCTGGAATTGAGCTCTCCTTTGCCACAAAGGGGATCTTGGGAAGGACAACCAAAGGCAGAAAGCACAATGGGACTTGGATATTGCCAGCTGGTGAGTATTCTATCAGAAGTCTGTCGAGATTGAGCCTGGTGCCTTGTGGGCTATGACAGTCCTGATGGGATAGGAGGGGACAGTCCCTGAAAACGGTGGGATTTGGAAAGGGAGATGTTCCATATTCCACTATAGTGACAGACTATGAGTTTGAGCCTTCTTTCTTGGAGATGCTCTTAAATGAACAGCTGGAAGAAATAACTTCCTGTAAGGTCTCTGAAGAGAGAAGTGGACTTCTGGCATGTTAGTGTGAAGTTACTAGAAGCTGAGAAGAGATAGAGAGGGGGGATGCATCTCCCAAATTTTTGTTATGTAGGAGCACAAGAAACTCCAAACACTGGAGCTTGTCACACAGGATAGTAATAGGATTAAAAAAGACAAAAAAATGTGAGGTGTGTAGTTACTAATGTACCACCTGTATGTCATAATAAATTGGATCTTTAGGTTACTCTTCTTTTTAACAAAGGACAATCAGTACTTATTAATTTAGCAGTTTGTCTCAGCTAATGCTTCTAGGATCTATTTCCTGCAAATTGGGAACACGTGTTACTGTGGGAATATACAAGAAAGTATCTATTTAGACAACAATATTTTTTACTTCGGGCTCCTTTCACTTTGAATTAAATATAAATTAGTGCTAGAAGATGCCATTTCATACTGTATGAGGCTGACAACACCAATTCTGTCTCAGGGTAGGTTTTATTACTTTTTGATTATGGCTTTTGTAGTTCTCAAAGACTCTTGTCAGAGCTTTGATGTCGAGAAACCTCCTATGTTGTCATCTCTGGATACTAAAAGAGCATCACAGGGAAGACAGGTTGGTGCTGAACGCCTATTAGCAAGCAGCAGGCAAAGACTGCAAATAAAAAACTCAGCGATTTTTTTTTCTCCATGCAAGATACAACGATGCGAGTTCACCCGTGTAACAGCAGGTTTGTGATGCGGGAGAAGTTGGGTTTGGTGGATTTTTCCCCTCCCGCGCGGTGGGCGCCCTGTCTGTGCCTGCAGTTCCCGCCTGCCCGCGCAGGGGGCGCTGCGAGCCCGGCGCTCCCACCCGGAGGCACCCGCGTGTGGAGACACCCGCAGCGCTGCGGGGATGTACAGACTCCGTACGGGGGGGCTTCGTTTGTGCAGATACTGCTGCGAATTCCGCCCTGGTGGACAACAAACTGGCTGTGAGTTAGTAGTGTGCCCTGGCAGCCAAGAGGTGTCCCAGGCTGCATTAGGAAGATCACTGACAGCAGTAGAAGGTCTGCTCTTCTACTCAGTCCTGATGTGGAGTGCTGTGTCCAGTTCTGGACGCCTCAGGACAATGATGCTCCTACAGCAGGTCTAGTGGAGGGCAACAACGATGATTAAAGGACTGGAGCATCTTTCTTTAAACAAAATGTAGAGCATAACTGGAGCATCTCATGTACTGACAGGCCAAAGGGGAATGGCTTCAAGCTGAAAGACAGTAGGTTTTTAGAATAGTTATTACGAAAAAGTTCCTTACTGTGGGGGTCCTGAGGCACTGGCACACGTTGTGCAGAGAAGTTATGGAAAGTGGTCAAGGGCAGGTATAGGTTTTAAGGAAAAGGGTCTCTTCTGTGCGGCGTGGAGGGAAAGGGAGAAGGGTTTCCCTGCTATCCCCTTTGTTCCATGGGGGCAGAGAAGGGAGAGAGAGACAAGAGTTCCAGGCAGTTGCAAAGCAGAAAATAGTCTGTTTATTACGAAGTAATGGCCAGTCCTGGGGGCGATCCCCAGGTTTGGCAGGATTGGGTGAAAACTGAGGAAAAGGCAGGGTCAAAAGTCCCTTAACCAATAGAACTGGGACAGGGGCAGGGCTGGCTGGGGCCCTTTCTCTTCTGGTTTATTTTTTGTCTGTACAGCTGCCAACTCGTCTTCACAGCCAGTGCTCCCATTCTGCTCTCCTGGGAGCTCTGCAGAGTCCATGTGTCTGTCAGCACAGCCACATGAGGATGTGGTGCCGCGTTTATACCTGAGAGAAGGCTGTAGCAAGGTGGG
The DNA here is from genome assembly GCA_013396695.1 of Sakesphorus luctuosus. Lineage (NCBI taxonomy): Eukaryota > Metazoa > Chordata > Aves > Passeriformes > Thamnophilidae > Sakesphorus > Sakesphorus luctuosus. The sequence continues at coordinate 546,686 of VWZD01001711.1, forward strand.
GGTTGGCCTCTTCCCCCACGCAACTAGCGATATGACGAGAGTACAGTCCTAAGGCGCACCAGGGGAGATTCTAGGTTGAACATTAGGAAGAATTTTTTTTTGCAGAAAGAGTGATTAGGCATGGGAATGGACTGCCCATGGAGGTAGTGGAGTCACCATCGCTGGAGGTGTTTAAGGAAAAGCTGGATGTGGCACTTGGTGCCATGGTCTGGTTGACATGGTGGTGTTCAGCCATAGATTGAACTGGATGGTCTCAGAGGTCTTTTCCAACCTAAATGAGTCTGTGATTCCCTTTGGGGTGACCTTTTCTCAACAGTGCAGTGCAGCGGCTGGAGCAGGTGATGCAGAGATGAGACCCGCGCTTCTCGCTCCTCAGGCACGCGGCACGGAATTTTCGACGAGGGAGGGAAGCGGGAAGCGCTGCCTTCCCACCCCGGGACAGACCGCGCTCGGCGCGGGAGCGTGAGGGGCTGGGAGCGCCGCCCCCCCTGCCCTGCCCGGCTCGGCAGCGGGCGCGGTGCCCAGCGGGACTCTGCGCTCCAGCTCTTTCCGGGGAGGGGCCAATTCCCGAGGAGGGGATCCCAAGGCACACCACCAGAGGTGGCGGGAGCGAAGGGGATCCCAAGGCACATCATCAGAGGTGGCGGGAGCGAAGGGGATCCCAAAGCTCATCATCAGAGGTGGCGGGAGCGAAGGGGATCCCGAAGCTCGTCATCAGAGGTGGCGGGAGCGAAGGGGATCCCAAAGCTCGTCATCAGAGGTGGCGGGAGCGAAGGGGATCCCAAAGCTCGTCATCAGAGGTGGCGGGAGCGAAGGGGATCCCAAAGCTCCTCAGCAGATGTGGCGGGAGCAAAGGGTTTCTACCGCGCAGCGCAATGAACACTCAGCTCCCTTCGATAGCTCAGCTGGTAGAGCGGAGGACTGTAGAGGCGCTGCCCGCGGGAATCCTTAGGTCGCTGGTTCGATTCCGGCTCGAAGGAGGCGCTCGCTTTTGCCGCGCGGGGCGGCGCCGCCGTTACTTTTTCCCTCCTGTGGCTGCGGGAGCCGCGGCCGTTGCGGCGGGCGCGCGGGGGCGACGCGAGGGCGCTCGCGGCGGTGCGT
>VWZD01001711.1:548233-633764 GCA_013396695.1 Sakesphorus luctuosus
TCCCCGCCGCTCCCGGCCTCCTGCCACCGCCCCGGCCGCGGCTGTCACTGCCCGCCTCCCTCCCCCCTTGGGCACCGCACAGGTATCTCTTCCCTCGGGTATACGGGCACCACCTCTCGGGTACAAGTCCCGCCTTTCCCCTGGCAGCTGCTCGCACTTCTGTGCTTTCGCTCACGCCCTTTGTCGTGCCTTACCTGGGCAACTGAGCCTGTCAGTACCTTTCCCTGCTGGTTACTCTCCTTCTAATGGAATAATGCTTCCTTTTCACCTCTCGAGTGGCTTTGGCACAGCCCTGAGGTTTGGGCCTGTTGATTGTTCCAGTGTCTTCAGTGCACCTGCTTTCTCTGATTTAGCATATTCTTTGATTGAGGATGTCACAATCTAGCCTGAAATATTCCTGAGAGATAACATGTTCGTCAAGAACTCCAGCAGCAGCCCCAGATGGGTTTCGTACATCTTTTGTTATATTGATATGAAAATGGGTGTGTCTTTGCTTTGTATTCAGAAGGTGGGTCTTGAACTGTTTTGTTGCTATGGTTATTCTTGTCCTAAATAGAAATTCAGTTTTTTAAAAGTGATGAAGAAATGTAAGAGAAGGATTAGAATTGAGAAAGGAAAGGATACTTGGTGAGTTACCCTATGGCATCAGGGGGTTACTGTGAATGCATACTTTTCATGTGATTAGGGGTGGTTTCAAAGCTACAGATATTAAAACTGCCTCTGCGTTTTTCTCTAACATGGGAAAAGTTTGTAAGATAGTATTTTTCTGCAAAACTGCAATTAAAACAAGAAAGCAATTGCTTTGGAGTTCTAGCTGTGTAAGCCACAAAGGGGCTTTGCTTGCAGAGGCTGACTACTGGAGCTGTCTATGCTTGGCTGTCTGCAAGAATCAGCTCAGAGACAGAACGTTTCTTGTTACTCCTAATCTGCATTTTATAGTTTAAGAGACTTTCACCGGTGATCTTGCAAGCAGTACTTTCGGTTTGTGTCAAGCTTTAGCTTGTATTGTCTCACAGGGCTATGGAGTGCTTTGATTTCATGGTTGAAAATACAACGTGTTGTGGATAGCAAAGAAGGTTTGGTTAGAGATCAGTAGCCCTAGCGGAATGCTGTGTCAGTATGTGGTGATATCTCCAAAAATAAATGATTGAAGCTATGAGTTTACATAAAGGTGATTGCAAGATTGTTAATCTAGGTGTGGAGCAAAGAGAAAGGTGTAATTGTTTTGCACCAACTGAAAGTAAGTTTAATTTAATGTTATATTAAATTAATGTTAAACTGTTCTTGGTTGTTGCATTTACAAGCTTGTTTTTTTCCTTTAATGGTTCTCAACTCCGAATTGCAAGAATGGCTAGCGCAGATCTCACAGAATATTTGCTTTATCGTTCCGGCTGTTTAATGTGATGAAACTTGGTGGCTGTTCCACTCAGGTGCAGTGATTTAGCGTTTCGTAACTGCCAAAGAATTGTCAAATGAGCTGTAACAACCCCACATGTTTGAAGTCTTTTTTCAGCTGAGAACTTAAATTAGTAGTCACAACCATTCATGTGTATTTACTTTATAATCTGTTGAAGCACTAATGTAAACAAGACTCAAGACTGGGTGGTTATTGGTGTGGAGTCAAGGTGCAAGAGAGATTAGTGCCTGCTTGTCTGGCCCTCACCCCTGCACAGTGCAGGGAGGTACCAGCAGCTGTGCCACTTTGGCTGTGGGACACACGTGCCATGTGAGAATTTCAGTCTCAGGGAGAGCTCTGAACCGCCACTGCCGGCGGGGCCCCCAGGTTGTCTGGTACTGGCACTCTCATCAGCATCACTGCCCTGTACCTGGAGCCCCTTCTCTTTTTTTGAATCCCAGTGACTTCTCATGTAACTTGAATACTGCTTATGAACGCATTTGCTGTGCAGTGGATGAGGAGGTTGTTGACAAAGGGCTTAACCACAAGGCCAAATTTTAGTTACAAGTGAACTTGTGTGGCTTACTTGGTATGTAATAGGATTATAGTAGCAAAATATGATTCTCATAATACCAAGATATACCCCAGAAGTTTGTTGAACACCTATGGACAGAAGACAAAAAAGGAGGTGGGAGGGGGAAGAAAAACTTTGTTACTTGAGAGTTTGAGTTCTCCAAGTTCTGAGCCAGTTAATGCAAAACTCTTACACAGTCATGTTTGCAGCTTATTTTTTTTTTAAAGTGCTGTGAAGGACTTGCAGTTGACCTTTCAACGGTTTTGCTGCCTTGTATTTCACCAACTCTGAAGAGCTTTCATACGTTTGTGTTACTGATTCTGCTGCATCATGAAGTGAAGGGGGCCAAATGCAGGTGGTGTTGTAAGATGCAGAAGTGATGTTATGTACGCTGCTTCTGCAAGGGGTGGGTGCTTACCATCCTGTGGTAAAGCTTTGGAATGAAGTATGTTCTCTATGGCTACAGGGACATCCTTCGGGGGGAAGGAACAAATAATGCATGCGTGGTTAATCACCATGCTGTGCTGATCATTGTGTGTTTGCAAAATAATGTCGAGATCACCCATCTAATCTGTGCTTAGGACACCAGCACAGGTTAATTCCATTACTGGGAAAGGGCTGTTTTGGTTTTTTTTACTTTGAGTTGAAAAATTGAAGTAATTGTCAAGGCTGAGCAGATATAGTAAGTTTAGTTTTGAATGTGAATTTGTGATATTTATATCATGCTTTGTACCAGTAATAAAACAGGAAAATACAGACAGCGTTATGAAACTGCTTTTAATTTAAGCTGCATATTTGGATGGGAATCTCTTCTTTGTGCCTTTGCTGTAATTAATGCAAGGAAACTGCAGCTCTTGTTGTTAGACCTAAAGTTTCCACATGCGTTTGAATTTGTGCTGACTAACGTGAGTCACTGACACAGAAGTTCAAGCGATGTTTCTTTCCATGAAACACTTCTCTGTGCCGCCTGTTTGAAGGCTTTGTTTATGGAGGCTGTGGAGTTCCGCCTTTCTCCAGTAGATGGAGGGTGATCTCCATGGAGCCGCCGAGGTACCCCGGGCTGCCCGCCCCTCTGGCTCGGCACTGATGACAGAGTTATTTCTTGCTGGAATATATCTGTCTTCAAAGAGTTGTAACTGATTCCTGCAACACTGAGGCAGCGCTTTTAGTCAAGTCAGGAGCCCTTAAAATCTCAAGTTAACATTTATTTAACGCTCTTGTTGTGTTTGTTGTTTTGATTATGGAGGTGGGTCATGAATGTATTTTGCAGACTAGCGAACCACTCTGCCTTATGAGCTTATTTATGTAAAGATCCATAAATGTGTTATGAAAACATGAATCTAAAAAAGTAGTTTTTCCATCAAATTTATATCTGGCTTGGAATGAGTTTTCTGTCCATATCCCAGTGTGTGGCTTTGAAATTAAAATTAATCCTGTTCTTTTGATACGATGAACTGCTGGGGACAGGTCTCATGATTGTGCAAATCCCATGTCATTTTAGAACAATATGGAGAGATTGGAAAAAAGCTAGAAGTAATTAGAAAAAAAAAGGTATTTTGATTCATAGGCATTTTGATATTCTTCACTCTCCAATTGTACTCTGCAGTGAGGAAGATGATGACTTTCAGTATATGGATCATGACTATGAAGTACCACAGCAAAAAGGTTTGAAGAAGATATGTAGCAAGGTGAAATGGACACGTGAGGAGGTAATACTTTCTTTTGCTTTAGTTTGATTCCTACATGACCTTGTTAGCTCATGAAATATGTTATTACTTAGTATTATATTGGGATAGCATGTAACATTTATTGGCTGAGGTTATGTCTTAACAGGATGAAAGGCTAAAGAAGCTGGTGGAACAAAATGGTACAGATGATTGGGCTTTCATTGCTAGTCATCTACAAGTAAGTGGAATTTCTATTTCAGTTAAGTTCTCTTAATATTTATTTGGTCATATGTCTAGTTTGGAACTGAGGTGAAACAGAAATCAGAAGTGCATAACAACAGAAACTATTGTAAAGGATGCTTCTAGAACAGACTCGAGATCCAGCTCAGACCGTGGAGAGCTGTGTTGGTTCAGGCTCCAGTGATAGTCTGAAATAATCAAAACCAGTTGATTCCTTCTGTTCTCACTTGCTATTTGTTTTCATTGTGGAATATATTCCTGTTTTTTATTAGTTGCATTACTTGTGGTGCTTACATCTACTGTTCACAGGTTGCTTCCAAAGCAGTTAGGAGAGTGGGTTGCATCTGAAAGATTGCTTGAAAGGAGCAAGATCCATTTCTTAAACAAAGTAGGAAAGGGGGAATGTGATTTTTCTTTTTTTTTTAACTTTTTGGAAATTATTTTTTCTGTGTGTTTGTTGAGTTTTTTTTGTTTATTTTGTTTTTTTTTAACAGTAATGACTTCCCCCACATACATAAATCTTCCCACCTGATGATGTCTTCAGATACTGTGACTGGAACCTTAGCAGGTGTCCTGGATGTTGCTTCAAACATTTGCGTTTGAAAATAGACCAATAGAAAGTACCTACAACTAGAATTGATGATGTTTTTCTCTTCTGAACAAATGTTGTAAAATACCTGTTGGAAAACCAGGGCTGGAATCTAAGGCTGAAATCACTGGCTAGAAGTGGTATTGAATATTCAAATATTAGAAATCAAAAAATTGCACCTCCTCCCACCTTTGAGGTTCTTACAATACTTTGTGGGATGATACAAGTGTATGAAATTCCCATGTAAGTAGGTAAAATGAACGTGAATGCTGAACAACTGTAACTTTTCATTTTCTCATCATATTTGTGCTACTGTGATGCTTCTGATTTTTTTTTCCAGGTGGCAAAGTATAGATATCAGGGAATAAAATCAAAGCTTTTAAATTTAAGGAGTACATAAGCAAATCAGTATTCTTTACATGTGCATTATCCCCTTCTAAAAATCAGTGAAATGAGTGAATGGTGGAGGGAAACAGGATAATATCAAAAAGCTTTTATATGAATCAGTTTGAAAATACGTTTGGTGATACTGATCTATACAGTATGGAGGTGCATTTAACAGATAACAGTTGAATAAAAAGTTCTCCAGAGGAAAACAAATGCTTCTGTAGACAAGAACGTTACTGTTCAGCTGGGCCCAAGTGAGGTAGAAATAATGACCCCCAGCTGTTATGGGAAATGTGCATCGAGGATCAGGTTGCCCACTGCAGAATCGTTAATATTGGAAGGAACTCCTCAAGGTCACAGCCCCTGCTCAAGCAAGGTCAGCTGCAGCTGGCTGCCTAGGATTTGGGATTTTGAATATTTCCCTGCATGGAGACTCCACAGCCTCTTTAGGTGACCTGTTGCAGTGTTCAAAAGCCAAATAATAGAGGCTGGCATAATTAGCACTTACTTTTGCTAGGATAACCAAGACTATCTTCAGTTACTGGCATGGAAAGGCCATCAAGCTTCTGTGTTTCCAAACCCTCATTTTGTTATTGGACTGAGAACAAGTAAACCTTCCCTCTCTTCTGCCCCCAGAAAGTGAAGAGGCTTCAAGGTGACCCTCAAGAGAGGGAACATAGCTTGTAATTGCTTCCAGTTTTCTGCAGCTAAGGCAGACTGAAACAAGTTCATTGTTTCATCCCATCAGTTGTTTTGTTCTTCTCCTCCAAATATGTTATGATTTCAGAAATGTCTAGAAGGTGAAAATACTAAAAGACCATAATTTTAAAATATTTTCTTCCATCAAAATGGAAACAGCTATCCCATACCGAGTCTGTCTTTTACAGCTTGTCCTCACCAGAAAATGATGTTTTGTAACAAACTCTAGTGTGCTTTTAATCATGCAGTTACTACTTGTGATTAACTTGAAGGTACTGTCACCAGTTCAATTTCAGTTATTAGCGTTTTGTGTGTTTTTTCTGGTCTGGCAGCTGCTGCTTGGTTACCTTCACTGTAGCATGGTAACACCTTTGCTTGAGGACAAGCTCAGCCAAACCTTGCAATTGGTACTTGCTGTCCAACATTTGGCCCTGAAGTGAGTCAAATAACCATGTCCCACTGTTAAAAAAGGCATGCTGGTGTGCTGTGCTGGGGCAGGCTGCTGCCTGCATATTTCTAAGGATTGGACCAAGTCTTTCCTACAGACAGTTTGTAGGAAGCTCAGTGAGAGCTTACTGCTCTTTCATAACTGGGAACAACATTGCAAAAGATCCTTAGTGAAGCGACAGAAAAGCACCATCTGTCCTGACCAGAAAAAGCAGTGTTGTTTAATTAGTATGTGGTAACTAAACTTGATATAAATCTGTTTTCCTTAACACTCTAATAAAGAACTGAGAATATATACATTTGAGACTGGAAAAAAGGTTTATTCTTTTATTTGAAAGAAAAGTATTTCCTTAAAAATTTCTCTCCTTGTTTAAGTTATAGATAATGTCAAAGGTGTATCAGCCACAAAGTTCAGAGAAAGTGTGAAGTAATGAGGACAAAAATAACTCTAGATTTTTCTTTAAAGAAGAGTAAGTTCTGAATTTGATTAGCAAGTAAGTACATTGAAGTAATTAGATTAGAGCTTCATGTAAAGCTGTTTTGTTTCTGGAGAAGAGTTTTTCTAAACAAATGGAAGAAGAAACAATAAGGGAGAATTTAACTATCATACTTAGAAAAAGGTCTAAATAAGACCTTTAATTTGAAACAACCTAATGGTTCTGGCTAGAAAGTACTTACAGCTTTACATATTCAAGAATTTAACAGCTACACTGATCTTCTAAAACTGTTTCAGAATCGTTCAGATTTTCAGTGCCAGCATCGATGGCAGAAGGTACTAAACCCAGAATTGATTAAAGGTCCCTGGACTAAAGAAGAAGATCAGAGGGTAATGACAACTGCTTGATACTCTGTTCTTTTACTGTAATAAAACTGGCACATGACTGCTAGGAATGTGTACTTTTTCTTAATTTCATTCCTGCATAGTTGATGTCTGGGGCATCTTGTGACATGGATACTTAGATTACACTGGGATGTGTGAGAAGAAAAAAGTTGTAGCTGCTCCCAAGTAGATGAAATGTCTGGTCTGCTCAAGTGTTCTGTTTGCTTTTGCTCAGATTGCTGGCTGAATTACTCTGTCTTGCCAAGTAGAGCGGGTCTCTTTGTAGCACTGAAGATCAAAGGTCTCATTTACATCATTTGTTCCTCAAAACCACCAGACTTGAAGGGATTGGGAATAAGAGAAATTATTTAATTTTCTACTGTTAAAGAAGATAGCAATGTTGTAGTCTCTTTTCCTCTGCCTTTGTTAATCCATACTGCAGCCTTTTGCCTGCAAAACCTGGACTGCCCAGTAGGGAGGTGCAAATGCAGCTTTCATATACGGTGTTTCAAATTGAGTACCTGCTCCCACTATTTAGAATTGTTCTCAGATGTTTTAAACTAGTATTTGTCAATTTATGAATATGGTCTTCCTAATCTATTTTTTTACAGTTCTCCTTAGTCTTATAAAAAAAAAGCTTCCAATGTGTAAAAACTCCCAACTTTCATCCCATTTCTGGGCGTAGAGGTGTGGGGCTTTTCCCTCCCAAGTACGTTGCTGAAAAAGTTAAATGATGCATCTTTCCCAGATTCTTTTTTGGTCTTTCCTACTGTCAGCTTATGTAGTGGGTGACAGAAAGGAAACTTCCAAATGAATGTTTCCGTCAGTATATAGTTATGTTCTAAACACAGAGAATTTGGAGTTAATTAGTAACTTTTTGATTTCTCGAAAAATCATATTTAACCCCCCAAGTCATTGTCTGCCTCCTTAGGCCTGATATCATACCAAGCTGACTATTATAATGCTATTCTAAAATGTGAGTGAATCCATGTTCTCAGTCTTTGATGAGATAAATTAGGTTTTGGAATTATAACGTGCTTTCATCTGTGTTCCAGGTTATTGAATTAGTTCAGAAGTATGGCCCAAAGCGCTGGTCTCTAATTGCAAAACACCTGAAAGGAAGAATTGGCAAGCAGTGCAGAGAGAGATGGCATAACCACCTCAACCCTGAGGTGAAGAAGTCTTCTTGGACAGAAGAGGAGGACAGAATAATCTATGAAGCTCACAAGCGTTTGGGAAATCGATGGGCTGAAATAGCCAAACTTCTGCCTGGAAGGTGCTTTGCAACTCTATTTGTGTTAAATGTTGGAATATGAAATGTGTCATCTCGCTACCCTTTCCAATGTCACTTGTTAGTCAGAGAGCATGTGTTGAAACTTGCGTGACAACATACTTATCTTGATAGATGCTAAAAATTTTTAAGATCTTTTGCATTTGATTATGTATTCTTAACAAGCCATAAACCCAATAAAAAGGCCTCTAATGCTTTGCAGGTACCTTCAAAAATCCTCTTGGATCACTTTAAAACCCTCTCTGATAGAACTGAATAGAGTTTAATTGCAAGTGATAGTGGAAGAATGATTTAACATCAAACTCAATATCAAAGTGCCTTCATTAATATGCATTTGAGTGACTTTGTTTAAGATAAGAATTTTTTTTTGTGGAACACTTGTTGAACTGGACACTTGTAAAAGAAAATCTTGGTAATTCTCACAAGTCCAGACTTGGGAGTCATGCATTGCAAAGCTAGTTGGGCACTGTGAAGCCTCTTAAGTAAAGAATGAGTTGTATGCATTGTTCTCCTTTTATTTGTTTCAAGTCTGATTGCCAGTTTCTGTGATTGTGGAAAACAAAATTTTAGTGTATGAAGAGTTTAATGAAATTATTCTTTTATCTTGTAATGTTAATTGAATTTCAGTGTTAAGCCATCCCTTCCTGAATTCAGTTTGTCTGTTCAGGTGACTGACTAGCTGGGCCTGAGGAGTGTCATCAGCACTTGTTATGTTGGCAGAATGAGAGAATTGTGTTTAAAAATTTGGTATTTTGTTTAAGCACACAATCCATGACTCACAGGAAATCCTTTGGAGGAATGAGAAGAAAATGAATTGCATATAAATAGAATTTCTGAGAGGGAAGATGAGTTTGACAGAAGGATTCCGAATTCACTGACTTGTTTATTGTAAATGAATCTAAGATGACTCGTAGTTGAAGAATGCTAGAGATCCTCAACCTAGAAGATTTGTAGAGTCTAACACTAGTGGGATGAAAAAGAGAAGTACTTTTTGGAGTCAAGCTTAAATGAAGAATGGAGCTTTAGGCAATTTTTGTTTCTGTGTAGCCCTCTCTAAGGCTTAGGAATAATATTGCTACTATTTTAGACTGTAATGCTTTAAAGCTTGTGTAGTGTTAGAAGTGATTTCAGCCTGCCTGTCAGAATGCCATGGTTGCTTCTCCCCTTTACAAGATCAAGGGCACAAAGAGGTATTAGGACGTTCTTCCACAAAGATACACGTTAAACACAGAGCTGGGATTGCAGGCTGCTGCTTTTTTGGAAGAGATGTCTTCAGTGGCCAACACTGGCCAGAGTGCACTGTGAGATGCTCTGGGACCCTGGGGTGATTGTCTGAGCTTTGTCTAGTGCAACTTTGTAGCAGAGGGAAAAGAATCATGTTCTCCATCATTCCTGATACATTCCAAGTGTCCAATAAAAAAAGTTCTCATCCATGATAACGGCCAGAACCCAGGCTTTCTCTCTTGCTGCTTTTAATTTCCTTCATACTTGAAGTTTAGCACAAGGAAGTTTTGAAAAGAGTGACTTTCTAATAATTATGCCAAAACCACTACTGATAATAAAACTTTCAGTCTAACTGCTGGAGCTTTCTGGATTTCAGATTAATGTTGTCTACAAACCGTTTAAATTGTGTCATCTATTAAATTTTGAGATATGGAAACCAGCCACTGTTTACACTTTCATTTTAGGACTGATAATTCAATTAAAAATCACTGGAATTCAACAATGCGAAGAAAGGTGGAACAGGAAGGATATTTGCAAAGTGTTATAAAGTCTGAAAGTGCAAGTTCTTCTGACCTTCAGCCCCAGCCTTGCCTGAGTATGGAACACCTGCACACTCAGAACCAATTTTATATGCCTGTTCAGACACATGTAAGTTCAAAATTCAGAATAATAAGTATTACCCAGTTTCAAATAATTTATTTGGTGTGGAACAAGAAATAAATCTGAAAGACTGAAGATCTGTTGAGTATTTTTGTGCTTTTATTGTAACTTAGGATTTATAAACCATAATAAATAGTTTATGTACAATAAACTAGAGATAATTTTATAGCCTCCTTCTGTTGAGGGTTTGTAAAATGTCTTATGTCTTTTCAGATTCCAGCATATCAGTATGCCTCACCAGAGGGCACCTGTCTAGAACATGCACCTTCATCTTCCAGCATAGTTCAGGTAAATTGTTAACAGGCTTTGTAAATTAAAGAGAATTTACCGCATATTATACAGTAAAAGGAAGAGTTTAAAGATGTGTATCTTCAAAATGTCTGTTAGTCTTCATCATTCACCTAAATTTATGTAAGTTCCTCTATAAGTAGGCTTGCTAGCCTAATTGGTATTTTTAGACAGAAAAAATGGAGCTCTATATATTTCCCAAAACATGATGTTTGTGCTTATTTCTGACAGAAATATGGCTTAAAACATAGTCTACTTGTTAAACCTTGAGGTTAAAATTGTGACCTGTTAGTATTACGTAGCTTATGTGAGATTTAAAGACAAGACTTTACTATTACCTATTCTATCTCTCCATATATGTAATAAATATAACCCTCTGGCTGTGCTTTTTTGTTCTCAATACATTTTAATTCTTTCTCAGTGATACATGTCTTTCAATCAATTGAAGATGCTCTTTTGCAGCATTCTAAATGCCAAAGTATTGAGGAACTTTATAACAAATAAAAATTTGATGTATTACTTCCTTTTTTTTTCTTCTTTGGACTTGGTTGGAATATGTCTGAAATTCCTTATGTGTTGCAGACTGAATTTAGATCTTGGGTTTTAATATGATTCCCTGGAAAATTTTTTTTGAATTTGGAATTAGTAAAAAAATTATTTTTACACAGGGAGTAGTAGATGTTTTGTTTGTGCTAGATGTATTAGTGGCATTCTGCACAAGTGTCTACCTAACTGGAAGTTTCCCTGTACAGGTCATTGTTTCATGTTGCGCCTTCTTCCCTGATTTGATATAAGAATACAAGTCACAACAAAGCCTCCTATGGCCTTTGACACTTTGGATTGCCCTACACAAAAAAGGATACTTGCTGCTCATTGAAGTACCCTCTGAACTTGGGATTATAATACTGAAAAGTGTTAAGGAGGTTAAAAACAAACAAACCAATCAAAACCAATTAGTTAATTTTCTTTTCAGATAGTAGGGGGTAGGATTGCCGGTGCAGAGACTCTGTCAGCAGGCACTGTTTTGAAACACTTTCTTGCACAATTACTGAGGAGAAATAACTCAAAATTTTAGAAAGCACATAAAAACGCGAACACATATATCAATGTGCCAACATTGTTGGTTCTATTAAAGATAGAACATAGTGACTTGAGTTGAAAAAGTGCTATAGCATACCTGCCATTTACAGGCCATAATAGAAATGTGTTAAAATACTACCTTGCATGCCAATTTACCATCAGATCCATCTCCTGATAATTGGAGTTGTTTTGCTTGTGAATGACTACTGTGCTACAAAATATGATACAACTTCAACAGCTCTGTTCCCTCTGTGTGTTGATTCTTGTCAAAAATACAGCTGTGTTTTAATGTAGACTCTTTGAAGGGGTGGTGGTAGTGGAAAAAATAATAATGGCTTCTTTCTTAAATTTTTCAGCAGCCATTTATTGATGATGATCCTGATAAAGAAAAGAAAATAAAGGAACTCGAATTGCTACTTATGTCAGCAGAGAATGAAATCAGAAGAAAACAAATGTCTTCTGTAAGGACTGTAAACTTCTGTAAATATTTGAATATGCATTGCTGAGGTTAATCCTCAGCAATTCAGTAATGGTTGTTTGGTTTAGTGTGATGTTTTTTTCACCTGACCCTCTAAAATCAAACTTAGGGCTGTTGAGTTGTAACACTCTATATGTTGGAACTGAGGGAACTTATTTTTAGGGCAGTACAACTTTCTAAACTGTGAAGACAGCAGAAATATGACCAGCAATTTGGCAGTTCCTAAGATCCAGGATTTTAATCCTCTTCAAGAGATAACGTTTGATGTCACTGCCATTCAGTTTTATAGATCACCTGCTCAACAGAGACATGCGAAAAATACAAAGGCTTTGCCCTATTTGATTTCAAAATGTTCTGTAGATTATATTTTTCTCAAATTTCAGTATGAGTGCTTTCAGTACTTAATATCCACATTTGGACATGACAAATAGTAAATAAATATGCCCTGTACACAATTTATGTGTAAATTCAGTGGAATTAGGATCACTTGCAGATGACAGTCACTGATTTCCTCAGCAGGCTGTGAACATCAGACACCTAACCAACCCAGCCATGTTGATCACTCATTTAGGTTACAGGTGAACTTACAGTTTTACGTGGTGGAGCTATTCCTGGCATTCATTTGAAACAGTTCTGCTTATCTAGTGGAATCTGTTTTGTGGCTAGATTTCCAGTGAAAATGAAAATCTTTTTCTTGGGTACTAAGCAGTCTACTAAAATGGGATAACCGTTTAGAAGTTAAGTAAACTATTAATGCAGAATCTACCTTAAAAAAATCAGATTGAACAAGAAATATTTTGTGTTCTAGAAAGATCTTAGAATATAGCTGTGTTCTGTAGTGAAGATGACTTCATGGTAGACTGGGGTTCAGGTGTACAGGAACCTTGGATCAGAGATGGCTTCCAATACAACCCATAATTATCTAAGTTATTAGCATGTATAAGATATGAACAAGAGGTAAGATAGAAATCTTACACAATTTGAGAATGTTGAGTATGTTATGTGAGGAGAAGACTAACCACATTAATTGAAATATATGACTAGTATTTGAAAATGCAAAAATGAAGTTATGCTTAGTCTTCCCACACACTACTTTTTTTTCTGCCCTGCAGTCACATCATTGATGCTCTTCAACCTCTTAAGCTGAATAAAATTAATGTGTTTCTTCATAACTTTTTAGCAAACTGGAAGCTTACCCTGTTGGTCTGGAAGTTTTGTCATGGAAGATTGTATGCCTAATACACTAAGCAGCCTTGAGGAACAAACAAGTGATTTCTACAGCATGGATGAGACTCGCATTACACCAGTTCAGCAGAATTCACCACCTAAGTATTTGGGTGTAGAAGCAAATAGAATGTTAACACCTCTACAGACCATCCCAGAATTTGCAGAGACACTAGATCTTATGGAAATTGTAAGTCTGTATTCCTTCTTAAAAAAAAGTGTTTATTTAGGAATATCAACTTAAACAATATGTGTAAAATACTCCTAAAATTACCATATTTCATACTTGTCTGTTGTTTCAGCCACATTGAGTGATTTTCAAAGAATTATGTTTTAAAATATTCAGTGGTTTAGCATTGTATGAAAGACATAGGGAGAAAAATCAGTATATGGCTTCTGGAGGTAGAGAGCTGATAGATTGACTTGAACATTGTGAAATAATCCTGGATAAGCCTTTGAGTGTTTTGAGTGGTTTGCATCTTGCCTCATAGGACCCGGTAGCATGGAGTGATGTCACCTGTTTTGAGCTGTCAGAGGGTGTTGTGTCTCCTGTCAAGCCAGCTCCAGTAAAACTAATGCGGCTTCAGTACAACGAAGGTGCTGCTGAGTGCCAGTATAATGTTGGTGTTATGCTTGATGGCAAAAACCACAGTAGCCTCAGTGGTGATGAAGAAACAGTTTTTTCAACGACTTCAAACTTAACGAAATTCAGCAATCCACCTGCTATCCTAAGAAAGAAAAAGAGATTGCGTATTGGGCAGTCACCAGTTAATGATCTGAACGATGGCCCGTGTAGCGATGCCGTCAATGTTGCACTAAAGCGCACACCAGTGAAAACACTACCATTTTCTCCATCACAGGTGAGTGCTTTTCAGTATGGCTAAACATGAAGACTGCAGTGGGTGGGTTATAAATTCTAAATAGTTTCCTCCTTAGTCATACATTGCAGCCTAGATAAATATGTCAAAAAGCTTCTTAAAACATCTGCATATTAAAAATAAATCATCAAATAACATATTTCCTCTGTTTTGAAGACTGATGGGGAGGGCGGCAGCAGCAGCAGTGACTTCTGTCTCACCTCACACTTTCTCATGCAAATAGTTGTTGATAGAGACCTTTTGTCTCTGTGACCTAATTAAGCAGTAGGGATTTTAAGGAGAAAATTAAGGTTTCAGCAATAAATGTTGCAAATGTCTTCTAGTGTAAGTCAAGAATAGTGTATTGGGGTTTGTCAATAAAAGTCTTTCAGATATATGTATATAGTTTTGGGGTTTTTGTTTGCTAGAATGGTGAAGCTTTGTCTTGTCAGGTTGCTTAGGTTGTTTTTTCTCTCTTGCACTTAGTTCTTCAACACTTGCTCTGGAAATGAACAATTCAACTTTGAAAATCCTGCATTTACATCAACTCCAATCTGTGGGCAGAAAGTTCTTATTACGACTCCTCTACACAAGGAAATGACACCACAAGATCAAAAGGAAAATGTGGGGTAGGATTATTACATTAAACATCTGGTGGCGTGTGCTGCTCAAATAAAGGCAAACACTGCCAAGATCCAATTAAATTAATGCTCTGGTGATATTAATACCTGTTGTGTAAATGAAGGCATTTAAAAATATTTCTCAGATTAATTTTATTACATTACTAATGATAAAGTAAAATACTGAAATTTGTGTTTGAACGTCTTTCTATGCTTGAATAGTTTTAGAACTCCCACAATGAGAAGATCTCTTTTGGGTTCAACACCGAGGACGCCAACTCCTTTTAAAAATGCTTTGGCTGCTCAGGAAAAAAAATATGGTCCCCTCAGACTTATGGTATGTGATGATACTATTTCTTTTCTTCTTTGTTGAAGTCTAAATGCTCTTGTGGTTTTGAGGTACCATAAACCTCAGCGTAATCTTAAAAAGCATTTTCTTACTGCTGTTGTTTCAGTGGCATTCCTTATCGTAGAGAACAACTAGAATGTAAATCAAAAATGCTTCAGATTTGGTTGTTAGACTCATATCCTTCACTTTAGGATGGAGGCATTGTCTTCTTGAGTAGTAATTTGGTATATATAATTACATCTACAATAGTCTTAAATGTATTGGTTTCGTATTTGTGACTTGTTTTGAATTTGTCTAGCCTTGCTAACCCTGTACTTCTTATGGGGTGGGTACCTCACAATTGTCTGAGATGTTAATTTGAATACTTCAGCATTCTGTTTTGTCAAAAGAAAAGTTGTAAGTGAGAGAGTGAATGGATGTGGGGTCTCCAACTGGCTAATCTAGTAAGAGCAAACTGTTGTAGATGAGTATGACTGACTTTGGTATTTTAAACAACTTTCACATTTGACTTGAAAACTGCATTGTCTTTGAATCCTCTGGACTGTGTAAGAGCTGAGTTATTTTCTGATTTTCATTCTTCTATAGTGAAACTAGATGTTCACCACAGTGTGGTAAACTTAAATGACATCTGTAACTTTCTTCATTCTAAATCCAAAAATCTTACTATAGCAGTTCCTGATCCTCTGCTTCTTCTGGCTGTCACAGGAGATTTTTTGTTGTTGTTGACTATGGATAATGTTACTTCTTTTCTTTGTTTGTTGGTTCCTAATGAATTCAATTTTTGCTCTCTTCCTAGCCTAGCTAAGGTATGTTAATGCTTAATAACTTTTGGAATTCAGTAGACATATGCTTTTCAAGTTCTGAAAAAATTCCAGCCAATATATATTGACTACTTCTTTTCTGCAAACAGAGAAGGTAGCTCAGACTTTGCCACAGGGCTTGGCACCATCTGTGTTACCCTATAGATTCACAGTCCCTCACTATGCAAATGGAGTGGTTTGGCATTCCTGTTTCTGTCCACTATTAACCTCCTGTTCAAAATCAAATTTTGAGGTCTTAAGGGAATTTGTGTCCTGTTGGTACACAAAGGAGCCATCTGTATGGCTTCTGTGAAATTCTGTGCTGTACTTAGAACTATCAATGTCTTATTCAAAGATCTGTGTTAAATAAATGTGATATAAATTCCTTTTCCAACAAGTCATATATTTCTAGTACAGTTTTTTAGTATGCTTGTATGCATGTATATATACATAAGTGCTTATGTAGGTATTTATTGTGTGTATATAGTATTTTTATCCCTTTTATCAGTGGATTACCATTACTAATAAATGCAAATATAGTTTGTCTTCTTCAGTGCTACCTTGCATTTTTTGAGGCACTGTGTGCATGTGTATGTTTTATCTGGCTATAAATAATGTGGAGTAAAATGAACTTAAAAACATTTCTGTAGCCTTGAAATGTAGCCCTGTGGTTTTTAACTACAGTAGCTTAATTCCATTTATCTGCTCCTGTATTTTGCAAGATCTCTTTCCTAGCCTACATTAGCTGAAAGTAGAATGTGGTTAAAACTAACAACTAATAGACTTCCTGTATTTTGTTTTTCAATTTTAATTACTGTTTAAGTCGCAACCACTTGCCTTCTCGGAGGAAGACATTAGGGAAGTTCTGAAAGAGGAAACTGGAACAGATATATTTCCCAAGGAGGAAGATGACACTGTGTATAAAAACTACAAGCAGGAGGTAACATGACAATAGAAATACTGAATAGAAAACAACTGCTTTTAAATAATATTTTACAGTTTTCCTCCGTAAAATTTTTATTTCAGCACAACTCTTCTAAAAAAGTCAGAAAATCACTGGTCCTGGATTCACAGGAAAAAGAAGAGGTTGGTGCCCAGCGCTTCACAGAAGACAATAGTTTGGATGTACAGGTAAGTGTTAAACTCCTGAAGAGCATCACTGGCAGCATCACTAATGTGCAGCTGTGTATCTTTCGTTCTGTGACCTGAAATAAAGTTTTTGGATTGAGGCTAGATTCATACATCCAGAAAGTGCAAATCAGTTTGAAATACTATTTTAAGGACTTAAGAAATTCTTGAACATCGGGCTTGAATTCGTACATTAATTCTTCCTTCCAGGACTTTAGAGTAGCACTGGTAAAGTAATGTGAATGCTTTGGTGGTTTGCTACTGTAGCAGAGCTGTTTCCATGCTGATTACCTATAAACTTGAGCATACACAGCATGGGGAAACTGTGATACACCAGGCAGGTGATATTTGCTCCTGTGCTTTGCATACTTGGCAGTCTGGCAGGCGTGTTCTGAAGATACCTAATTGCATATGAGGCAGCATGTTTTGCCTGCTTCATATAGAAGGGCAATACTCAAGCATGTAGAAGATGAGATTTGTGTGCTTCCTCTGTCTGGAGAATTTGAATACTTCTGCCTCAGCAATCAAAACATAAATCAGATATGGGGCAGTTTTGATCCCTCTTTCCTTTAAAAAGTAGCTCTGTGTTTTTTCAGTCTAATGATTGAATAGGTTACTCTTTAATCTTGTAGTTTGTAGGAAAACTTTGTTCTAATATAGTTCTTAAATTAATGTATGTGTTTAATTCTGAAACTCTGCCACCTAGTGAGAATTGCCCACTTCCCCAAGGACATCTATCTTATGAGGAGCAGCAGTGCTGCAGCCCTTCCAACCATAAAAAATTTGCCTGATGTTCTGTTAGTTGTGTCTTGTTACGACACAGTGTATTGTGCGTTACTGATGTCCAGGTTATTAAGCTAAAACCAAGATACACTGTGATGGTGTTGTCCATTAAAGACATGGGACTGGGGAAAAATTGCTTTTCCTCTATTTTCATGAGGAATACTGGTGCAACAGGAACACTGAACCTTAGCAAGAGAGGTAACTGTAGTATCTGATTTAAAACCGAAAAATGTACTAATCCTTAAGTAGAAATTGTGTATCCATGTGACAAAAATTTAGGAGTAAGGTCTGAGGTAGAATAAATACTTAATTGTGATTTAATGCAGTTTAATTGGGTGTTTTTGTAAGCAAACAAGTACTTACGCTGTTACTCCATCTAATTTCACTCTTTAAAATTGCCGTATACCTTTCTTCTGCTGTGGTATACTGAAGCTAGGTTAATTTCTTTTTATTTCCCATAATCATTATCAGCATATAAAACTCTTCTGGAAGGATCCATCCAGTGCTTATTTCAGTTCTTAAAGCAGTTCCTCTCCCTGAAACTAATAGGATCTTATTTCTTTGACTCCAGTCTCCTTGTCCTTACTTTCACAATGGTTATGCTAGAAATGAATTACAAGGTTTTTTCTTTAAAACTGTTTTGTAGTTGCCACTTTATCAAGTCTTGCTCTTAACAAAATGTTATCAGCTGTAGCATGGCTTTAGGGCAAAGAAACTGTCTACTCAGTAACACCTAAATCATGCTTAGCAGCTGCTTGTGGTACTGTGCTTAGTATTGACTATGGATCCCACTTACAGACCATTCTAGTTCTTCATATACCGCTCATTACTTTTTCTTTTCGGATTCTTTCCTAGGGTCTTTCTGATAGTATTTGCTTTGTTTACATTTTGGCTTCTCTGAACACAGCAGTCAAAGTCTTTTTGTATTAAATACTAATCTTAATTCCTGTTCCCTGCCCTCTTTTTTGTCAATAGTCAAAAAATGCATATACCACATCTTTATTAATGACACCATTGTTGGAAATACAGGACAACAGATGTAACCTGACATCAGAAAAACAGGATACAAATCAAGCAAACAAAGCAAATGCAGTAATTAAGAAGAAACTGAATGCATGTGCTTCAAAAAATGTCAAAATGGAGAAAGCTTTTCAGGTCTGGATGCAAATAATTCTGTTAATTCTGTTAGCAGGTTAACAAAGAATTTTTGTGTTGTTTTGTTTCTGTCTTGCTCTAATGTCTAGAATTGTTCAAATCAGTGATCCAGTTTTCGTCACTGTTTCCATGATCCTTATTTCTTTTAAGTTCTTCATTTGTCGGCAAAGTTTTTTTCATAGCTCAGTTCCCTAAATACAACTCTGATATTTCACGTTCTCTACATACAACCCTGATGTTTCACTGAGTGGCCTCTAAGATTTAAATGTGGGTAAAGAAAAAACCAGGATAGGGGAAACCTACAAAACAGGTCTGGGTAGTCGAGACAAGGAGTTAGAAAACTTAACCCAGTGCAAACTAAACCTCTGTAGCATTTAAGCTTCTCAGATTTGGCTGGTGTTTACTTCATAATAAGCCCAGTGGGATTCATTAAGCAGAGTTCATCCACAGATTCTGTTTGGTAATTGTTCGTGTACATCTGTATATTTTCCATACTGGTGGCACCGAGTTTTCTCTGTGTGTTTGTCTTGACCGCCAGCTTTAGGAAGAGATTCTTTGACCTGACTTTGTGCTAGTTCCAATTTTTCCTATAGGGAGTTAATGTGTAAAGGTTTTGTGTCTTCTCAGGAGATCTACAACTCTGTATTAATGAAAAAAAAAAGGCAGGGTACCTGGAGCCTGATCTTCCATGTCCTACTTAATTGCTCTAACAATAATGTTTTTAAGTGCAGAGACAACAGTATTACCTTCTGATCTTATGAGAAGGAAGAACAAGGTTAATTTATTGTGATACTAAAATTTAAAAAAAAATTAACTTCTGTGAATTGCAGCAAAGGTAATTACATCTATCTGTCCCAGAATATGCTTTTTAGAGTACTTAAAAGGGGAGCTTAGTCATACTATACTCACAAATGTTTCCATTGAACCATCTTTTTCTTTGCCTTTCCTCACACAAATTCCCTTTCAGTTTTGTGGCCTTTCTAACCCGAAGTCCCTTCCATGAATAAGGTTCTGCTAAATTTATAAACAAACTCAAACAAGTCATTTTCTCTATGAATCTGTACGTGGAACTGATCCTTTGGATCAGTTTCTAGCTCAGTGTGGGAGGGAGAGGATCTTGCATTCTTTGTGCTTGCAGTCTGCTGGTGTCAGGCCCAATTCTGAGCTGCTACAAATCAGCTTGAGATTCAGTAAATCATGTAAAGGTGCAGGCTTTGCTTCATGGGAAGAAGCAGGACTAGTAGCTCAATTACTCTTCCATCAATCATTTTTGTCCAAATTCCTTTACAATTTCTAGTGTATTCCCCAAACATATGACTGTTCTTCCACAGTTGCCACTTGGTTCAGTAAAGTTCTTCATGGTATTTTTTTTTCAGCTGCCAAACCATTTTGCCTTCCTTGGTGTCTCCAGACACCTGTCAATAATGTGTTTTTCTGCTCACTGAAGTTAGCACACTTAAAAGGGAAAATATTCAAAGAAAAGATGACTTAATTAGCTGCCCTTTTCTGTACTAATTGTTGAACTATTTAGTCTGTTTAAAGGGGGTCTTTCATTTTGTATGTTAGAATTTGAAGCATAACACATGCACTGCTGGGGACCTGGGTTAAAGGGGTGGAGAGGGAGTTTTTAGATATTGTACTGTAGAACTGGATCCTTCTCAGTAGTGTACTTTTGCTAGACTTTGGTAATTTCTTACTACTCTGAAAGGTTGTATGAGAATTGGTCAAGGATTTTAGTTGTTAAAAGAATCCTTTTAACATAATTTCATTTTATGCAGCCAAATCGTGAGTGGGAAGCAGTTGTTTATGGAAAAACAGAAGACCAGCTCATCATGACTGAACAAGCAAGGAGATATCTGAGCACATACACAGCTACCAACAGCAGTTCAAGATCTCTGATACTGTGATGGTCACTGCAACCAACAACCATCTCTTTCCATTGAAACTGAAACAACGCTGAAGGCAATTTACTTACCATACTTGTGAATTATGTCTTTGAGAGAGTCTGCCAAGGGAAAACTTAAAGCTACCTTAAAGCTTCCTTTCTTCTTTTGACTGATAAAGAACAGACACAAAGCTCTTGCATTCTTTACGAAGGATACTGCAAACAGCTCTGCAATGAATTTCTTAAATATTAGAAGAGTGCCCTAAAATTATATAAAGAAGGGGAAAATACTTTGCAGTACTGCCAACATACAGTTTTTAGGTCTATTTTTCATATTTATTCTTTTAACTTGCATTGCATTTTTTATCTGTTAGAGCATTTTCAATATAGAGTAGGTTTATAGGCTGTTACTGGTTTTCAAATGAACAAGATACATGACTGAATATGCTTTTGCTTATGTAGCATTTTTCTAGTTTATAAAGAAACACAACAGAAAGAAGTACAAAGGAAGGATAGAAAGTTGCACTACTAATTTTTTTGGTATGCTGCAAAACAATGAAATTAACTACAGTGTTAAATATATTTATTTGCAAATGGTACTAGAAGTAGGCAGAGGGGGTGAATTAAGTTTAGTGTAAAGCATCAGTATTTTCTTCATAAATCTCAAAGTGAGATGATTGTTGAATGTATTGTACAGAATGTAGGAACAAGGAAAATTTTGTAAATTGGAAAGGATTCTGTTTTTATAATTTATTTCCATTTTAAAGCTTAAAGGTAGATATTTATATGTATGCAGGTTGTCTAGAGGCCAATGTTGTTTCCTGTTAAAACAGCTAAAATGAAAAAAGGACAAGTTTAAAATACACGAAATAGCAGAAGAATTACCGTGGTGAAGTGTAAAAATCTATACTGTATGTATTACATCTACATAAGAATTGCACTATAGCCCTAAAATCATGTTGGTCTACAACATAATGACAAGGTATACCTGTATTATACAGCAGCTGTTCCTGTTCCTTGTTTAAGTATATTTAGAAAGAAATGGTGGGGTCTTATATGAGACCCAGGAGTACTTTGTCCTGCATAGGAACTAAAAACGAATGCATTTTCAATATATATATTTTATTCTTTTTTTTAAAGAAACTTGGCACCTTGGATCTCAAAACAATTGTATCTGCACTTAACTTTGACCATTATATACTGACTAAATGTTTGAAGAGCAAAGAGAACATTCTTTTATTTATGAAAAGTCTTTGTCCTTATTTAAAGGTATACAGGTCACAACACTTGCTTTAGTTGCCTATTTTAGGTATTTGCACTTATTTTATGTCTTTATTTTTGGTTTTGAAGGAATGTTTTGGTTTGCTTTTGTTGTAGAGATTTTTATGTAGTTAATTTTGAGCAAGTTGTAATGGTGTGCTCTCAACAAATACTGACAGGTAAATAGAATTGTACACTGTAGTTTTAGTTATTTATAATTCAAACACTCTTCCTCTCCACTCCCGGGTGTGCTGCTACAGATGGTGGCAGAATCGGCTTGCTGCTATGAGAGATGGAAAGAGCGAGCATCATATGCACTGTATGTAAAATTACATGATGTCAGGTTCTCTAGTTAACTTTATGAGACCAACCAGTACTATGCAGGGTGTGGAAAGTGTTCCTAACACTTTAATATCAAAGATGGTAGAGAAGAATTTAGTAATGGAGAATTTTAACATGTGATGAGTGGCACAAGGAAGGTAGTGGGTTCTTAAATATTTTAAACATCTCAAAGCTTATATAATCCTTGTTTTTAAGAGCTTTTTGATATTGGCTACAATAGTAGTAGACACAAACATTTTTAGCAGTTTTTAATTCATGTCAAAATTTGTAGGGGGGTGGGAATCCTATATAAGCAAGGGATCAGAAAATGCCATCATGCCAGGATTTCTCCTCACCTGTGAAAATTTAGAGGAGTCAATTGGAATTCTTGGCAGTATTAGATTGAAGTGTGCATTACCAGAATGGATTTAACAGCAACTTTTAATGCTGCAGACACCATTTAATTCACAAAAAATGAAATTGGTCATTGAGAGAATGAATATCTAGAATCTGGATGAAATATTTCACTAGAAGTGGTATCACCAAAACTACTTTATACCAAGTTTAAGCATAGATTTATGGTAAGTAGTAATAATTTCTGTTGGTATTGGTTGGATCGTTTAGTTAACTCCTACTTTGTTGCTTTAGTAGGAAGATTTTAATCTTTTATATGTCAGGCATCTTATTACATTTTGAATGTTGTGTGCATTTGCATTTCTTTCAGTTTATAGGTAAATTGTACATGCAGCAGCCAAACTTGCATGAAACCTAAATACATATTACTCTGTATTTTTGTTCTAAGGTTTGACATGATGTGCAACAAATACCTTGTTTAACTTAGTTTTTGTTGTACTACAAACTTTTATATAAGAGAATCCTACAATACAGACCACATTAATGTCAGAAATAAAGCATCTATGTACCAGGTTACTGTAAGCGTCTTTTATTTGAAAACATGTTTGTATGTGTGACTGTGAAACTGCAAGAGATCTGCTTGTTCTGGACTGGGCAGAGACAGCAGTTTACAAAGCAGGATGGAGTCTCCTGGCAGTACCTGCTTCATTCCAACCTGTATGTAAGCCTACTTGTATTTGGTTATCAGTTTATGTTTGTCTCTCAAAGCTTTAACACAAGTATTTATGTATAGAAGAGAGTTTGAGGGATGAAGGTTGATAGTGTGAAGCTTTTTTAGATTCCTTTCAGTTGTAGGGTAGAAGTATTTTGGTAATGCGTGCCTGAGTCTTGAGAAGTAAATGCAAGTGTAAGCTGTGCCATGTGACTTTTTCTCCCCACCTAATTAGTTCTCACAAACATGTATTAATCTGAGTTAGTGTTAGACTTAAATTCTCTTATTTTGACAGAAACACTGGCATTCAATTCAAAATTTTAAATGCCTTTCCCAATTTTGTGACAAAATATAAATGACAATGTAATCTGTTGAAGGAAAAGGACAAGAGGGACTAACACAAGCCAGTTCTTCAGAAGTATGTCCTGATAATTTTTAAGCTGTATAAGCAAACTTGGACTGTTGTGGGGGCTTTGCTGGGGATTTGACTGTCACAGCCAGACCCCACTTCGTGAATAATCTGCAGACCTGCTCGTGTTTGCTTGTGTGAAGTTTTCCATTGCTTGGGACAAGCGAGGTGGACTGACTAGAGCATTTGTTCTTGTGGTGAGCTGCTGATGTCTGAAATCAGGGTGAAAGGTAAAGGAAAGTGAAGTCCAGTGATGTGACTAATTCATTTTTCTGTGTTGACTTTGCTCAATGAAAAAAGTAGAGTAGATGGACAGCCAGTAAGGCAAATTTGGAAGGAACTATCAACCCTGAGTTTCATTATATGAAAACTCTGGAAACTTTACTCATAGACTTGGCTTTAACTTGGAAGAAATTATCTTAAAGGAGTTGATTGATGAGAATAAGCCCAGTTCCTACTGCTGTTATTCTGATTTTACATGGGAATAACTTT
Source organism: Sakesphorus luctuosus (assembly GCA_013396695.1). Classification (NCBI taxonomy): domain Eukaryota; kingdom Metazoa; phylum Chordata; class Aves; order Passeriformes; family Thamnophilidae; genus Sakesphorus; species Sakesphorus luctuosus. The sequence goes on from VWZD01001711.1 coordinate 572,423, forward strand.
ACTAGATTTGCATGAAACTAAAACTGATGCAATGCTGAGTGGATTAAGCTTTTTGACATAAGGGTTTTAACACTGAATATTCACGGACCACAGTTGCACCATACCTGTGACCAAGGTCACTCACAATGCAAATAAAAAAATTTTGAAACTGAAATTGATTCTTGCATTTGGTTTTGTGACAAATATAGAGGTTCAGTACCCAGGCAGAAAGTACAGTGCTATATTCTAATGTTAAACCTCATTTAATTTTTTTCCTTGACATTGGATAAGCTGAATCTTTACAGGCTTAAATGCTTACTTTCATGAGGAGGCTGTGGATTATTGTTTCTGTGCCAGCTGAGCCAAAAGATTGGTCCCTCTTGAAGCTGCAGCATACTGGTCTGTGTGGCTTCCCCTGGAGACAGTCAGCTTATCCCTTGAGTGGGTTGGATTGTTGCCCTGCAGCTGAAGGGAACAATGGGATCCTTGTAGTTCTGCTAGCATGATGTGTTGCAGGAACAGGTAAGCTTTGGACATTTATATACAATCTTAAATTTCTGTATGAAGTGAAAATCCAAATGCTCATACCCACTATATCACCTGAATGATTATGAAGAAACCTCAGTAGTGCAGCTTGTGTTTGCATCTGGAACAAGAGATGTGCAATATGGCATTCTTCAATAACAGCTTTTGTTGGTGGTGTGGGTTTCTTTTTTAATTTTGTTTTCGCTGCTGCTTCATTGTTGTGTGTGGTTTTTTGGTGAAAAACAGAACTGAAAGGAGTCCTCTGATGGTGTCTGCTGTTGGGTTGTGTCACCCCGGTGATGCAGTTGCTATTGCAATGGAAGTTCTGTCTACCTGCTACTATCTTTCACAGAAATTTTGGGTTGTAACTTGGGTTTATTTTTAGAGTCCTCTGGAGTATTTACCTGACTTCTGCTTTCCTGTGTCACCACAGCCTCTGATACAAAGAAGATGGATGTTAACGGCCTTAGCACAAGAAAGATGGGAATGGGCTGTGTGTGGCTGGCAGTGATGTACATTTGTGACTAGATCTGTGTCACAGTTTGATGGGAAACGGTGCTTTTCTCTTTTGGGGCGGGAGAATTCTGCTTAGTCAGTGTTTACTTCCTTGACCAGCATTGGCCATTTCGTTGGTCACCGTTCCCCCTTGTGAAAGTGATGTTTGGCAGTTGCACAACCACCAGAGCTTTAGAGTGTGTTGTACACTGCTTTGAAATTGTCTGTCCCATAGCTTAAGGAGTATTTGCTCAGCTTTCTGAGGGTATCAAGTTCTTGCACCCATAGGCCTTAAATAAAAAAATAATTAAAAATAATTAATATAGCAAACCCATAAAGCAGACAAAACAACCCAAAAAGCTCAGAGAAAACTGCTCATTGAAAGACTCTGGTTATAAGCAGCAATACGAAGTGCCTCAGGAGTCTTTATAGGAGCTAGGTGAACAACATGAGCTGTGCATACACTTTGGGTGGAGAGACAAGACTTTGGAAGCGCAATCAGCTTTAGAAATTGGAGCGGTTGAGGAGGTGTTTCCATGGGGACGAGATGGCTTGATGCCCTTATCTGAAAGCTGAGTGGCGTGTTGTGCGGACACTGCCCTGTCCGCCGGCATGCCCCGCTGCAGGTGTGTGTCTGGGGCCACTCCGTGCCCGGGGCACTCGCCGGGGCCGGCGCTGCGCCGCAGCCAAGGGAAGGGACGCGCCTCCGCCGGGCTCAGCGGGGTCGAGCAGGCGGATAAATCAGCCGCTGGCAATTTACAAATGAATGGCACGTTCTCCTCAGCCATAAGGAAACAGGGATCAGCGGTGTCTGGAGGGCCCGTGTCACCAGAAGTAGGCCAGTTTGTGCGTCGTCCTGCGCTGGCGAACGGCCAGGCTTTGTGTGCTCCAGACACCAGATGGGAAGCAATTATGAGTGTGACAAGCGGGTCATCTGGCAGACACTCTGTGGACCTGCTGCCGCATAATTTTGGCGGGAAGAGAGCTTTTTCTTTTCTTCCCCCCTACCCCCTCCCTTTTTCTTTTTTTTCCCTTTATTTTTTTGTTTTTGTGTTATTGTTCATACAAACCTCCCTTAGCAAGCTTGCAGTGACCAAGGATGGAGCATCCTGTGTTTGCTGAGCTGATGCTCCATTCGTGCCTCATGGTGAGCACTCTGTGCTTACCAGAGTGCAAGTGTGTTTCCTTGGGCCACAGTAAGTAATGGGTACTCTGGTGTTTGTATATTCTGTATTTTGCAAATACAGGCCTGTAGTGCTGGCATGGACGTTTTAGCCAATTGGCAAGCCAAGCTGGAGCAGGACACTTCAAGCCCAGCACAGGAGAATGAGGGAGCCTGGAAGCTCCTGCAGCATGGACCTGGTTGTTGAACAGAGAGAAAGAAATCCAGCAGTCTTCAAAACTTCCCATCTCCTTGTAGGGGCAGGTGGAGGGGGTGGACCTTTTGGCAGCTGGGGCTAAGATGGGACCTCATCAGTTTGTTCTTTGACCGTAGTCACTGGCCTGTGAAAGGGGAGGTTTGCAAGCCTGGACAAATCAGCTTAGCTGGCTCCAGCTGAGTGTGACAATGCAGCCCCTCTGCTAAGAGCTTGTTCCTAATTGCATTGGGCAAATGTGCAAAACATGTTACATCTTCCATTGCCTTTGTCTGTCTATCTGGGGAAAAACAGCAAACGTGGCCTGGGTCACCCAAGGCCACTCTTTCAGGGCCCAGTGGAGGCAGGCAGATGCAGGGACTTCATCAGTCCAGTCTCAGAGAGGAGAGCTGGGGCTGGCTGGCAGCAGGTGTCTCTCTCCATGCAGAGCTCTCTGCCTTAGCAATGGCTCAGTAGCTAATGTGGATATAAGCACATGGCAAGGGAACTTGTCTGTACTTGAGGTGCTCCCAGCTCTTGCATAGGGCCCTCCGCAGTATGTCTGTAAATAGCTGCAGAATTTGAACCCACCTCTGCAAATCATGTTCAAAAGAACTTTTAGGTCCACAGCCTCAATCCAGCTTATGACAGACACTGCCAGGAGTTCTACATCTAGTGTTTCCTGCTGGTAGAGGTTTGTCCAGAGGTCACTGGGGTCTGTGTTTATAACCACACCTAGGCTTGCATGGGTTAGCATCGAGTTCCTTGCCCTTGGTGAAGGTGGGAATCAGCATGTGTGTTTCTCTCATTTCTAGCTTTAAATGAGTAGGTAACTGCAAGGTGAGGAGAGAAATGTTGCCCTGAAGAGAATTAATGGTTGTAAGAGCGATTTCAGTAGAGAAGAACCTGCAGCTTCTAATCCTGTTCAGCTTCCCATGGTTGGGTGCCAGGCTGTGTGACAAGGGTGGTGTGAGTGCCCCACCTCCAGCCCTCCTCTCTGCCCCGTAGTAACTCAGCTCTGCAGGTGGAAAAGCCAGCAGTGGATCTGGCTGCGGGCAGCAGTCCTTGTCTACTTCATTCTTCTACCTCCTTCAAACACTACTGTTAGAGACTGCTTTTATTCATAGCAAAGTCATGGTCCACAGAGGTGCTTGGAGCCAGCTCTACTTAAACAGTCAAAAATGCCAATAACTAAAAACGTTGAAAAAGTTTACCAGGAGTGGGCAAGGTCTGACTGTGGCAAGATGGAACAAAAAGATAATGTTAATTTAGTTAAAATCTGTAGAGCTAAGTGAGCCAGACTAGCAGCACCCTCAAGTCCCAGCACCTCTGTGTGTCTACTGAGTGCTGACATTAGATGTTGTGAGGTTTGAAGCTGAATGTACATGCACAGACCCCTAAAGTTCTGGTGATAGCTGTACCAAAGCACTTGCCATTGTACCCTGGTAATTTTTTCCCCTTAGAATGTGTTTTTATATTTTAAATTTAATTTTATTTTTAATTTAAACTCTGAGAGACCACTTGGGAGATGTGAGATTTTATGCCTAATGACTGTGGACAGAATTTCTTAGGCAGTGTTTGTTGCAATTTTTTGTTTTGCAAAGTGTGTGATGGCAGATAGAAATGTTCACATTGTAGCATAAGAGCTTATGGCCCAGAACAAAAACTTTTTCTGGCTCTTTACTGAACATGAATAAAGCTATCTCCCATTGATTTACCTAAGTAGTATGACAGCTGCAAAGCAGATGAACCATAGATCTTGGGGAAAAAAAGACCTTGATACCTCAAAAGCTTTACTCTCTGACACTGATCTTCATTTGGTGGGTTAGTTGCCAGATTTGTTCCCTGCTCAGGATGCCTTGCTGTGACCTCATACCCAGTAGCAGCCTAGTGCTTGGGTTTGACACAAGTGAGAAAGCAGGGGTTTGGTTCTGAAAGGCAGGTGAGGGGTGGAAATGTGGAGCTGAGAGGTGCAGGCACTGCTCCTGCGCTGTGCTGCCCAGTCTGTTCTGCCAGTGCTAAGGGACGTGCAGAGCCACTGACAGACCTGGCCTGAAGCCTGTGCTCAAAAATATTTAGGTTTTACTTTTTAAAGAGGTTTAAATCCACAACTGGATGCTTTATATTCCTGGAACATGTTAAAGCATTTGTGGAGAAGGGGAATGTTTTCCTCATCATGCAGCGTTGTGTGAAATGATGTTTCTTGTGAGGACTTGGCATATCCAGACCATGCACTGACAACCAGCTGTTTGAGCCACCTAAATAAAATGTAGCTAGAGCCTTAGAGCTGACTGTTCACGTGGGGTGCTGGTGTGGGGGCTGTTTTTGGTGTGCTTTGCCTCCCCTGCAGCATGTGCTGCCTGAGGCCCCTGGTGTCCCGCAGTGCAGCGCTGCCCATGGGTCACGGTGCACAGCCAGTCTGTGGCAGTGGTGGTGACAGCACCCTCTTACTCAGCAGTGTGCAGCCTAAGGAGACATGTGTCCAGCTATTCTGCCAGGATATTTGTGGGACAACAATAGAATAACTTTGCATAACACTATTTCCAACAACTGAGGGAAATCCTTTCATTTCCCAATGTGTGACATCTGCCAGGTCTCCATGTCTGCACTGGTTATCAAGATGCAGAACCTTGGATAATAGCTGTGTGCATTTTCCCTGATTAGATGGACTTTGTGCTGGTTTTTCACAGTAAATAAAAAGAAATAAAGCAGTTTCTTTTGCAGCAGGTGATGGTGGCTTGGTGGTAGGGTTGCTGGCTGGGAGGGGGTGACCTCAGGTGCCCCTGGCTTGGTGCCAGGACACTGCTGGCCTGCCTACACCATCGTTTGGGAGCGGGTGTTGAGCCACAGGGAAAAATGTGTGTGTCAGGTGGTTTTGTACATGTACCCTCTATATAGTAATTGTGAGGCAAGATCTCCTTGATCCTGTGAAGTGTTTCTCTTAGGTGCTGTCTGTACCCATCTATAAGGCAGCATGGACAGTCCAGAGGGCTGTTGCAGGGTTCATGCACATGTTACTTTCTCTCTGAAATAATCTGCTTAAACTAAGAACACTCCAGCTGAGAACATAACTAGATGTGAAGGAGATCACTTGGGAGTTTTCATTCTGTTGTGGGTTCTGTGAGAGAACTACCAAAGGGATTTTGCTGTTGATCTGATGATTTCTAGGGACAAAAATGACCACTGTAACTGGCTGACCTGACTATTGCTGGCTGCAAATAAGCTGGGTCCATAACCTCATTTATCTCTAACTTCATCCTGAATGTCTGTTGAATAGTTTATTATGGTGCATCAAAAAGGAGATTGGAGGGCAGAAGGCTCTTTAGCATTTGTCAAATCCTGGAATAAGGAAGCATGCAATCTGCCTTGAGTTTTTTTCCAAAAATAGTTCTCATGGAAAGTATCAGGTGCAAAACTGTTAGCAATTAAATAGACTGTCAAGGTTTGCACTGCTAAGTCCCTTTTGTGAAGGCAAGGGTTCTTTTGCACAAGATGAGGCCTCTCCTCTGAGGAGGCTTCCGTGGTGGCAGGACAGAGTCCCAGAGGTTTGGACTGGTCAGAGCCTCCTTCAGCATTTTGGTGACTGCATTATGTGCTGGCTTTGTGTTTCAGGAAAACTGGGCAGTCCATGGGCTGACAGGAGCTCTGTGCTATCTTTATACCTGTTCTGTCTGAGTTCTGAATGTTATTTTTCACCATCTTCTGTTAATAATAATGGTTGAAGTTTTCAGCTCAGTGGCTGTGGTGCAGGTAGGTTTATTGCAGCAAAGCAGTTTTTCTAACCTATTTTTAGGCACTTGGATTAGGTGGAATAGGTTTTTATTTTGTTGAAGTCTGCTTTTACTGAGCCTCTAAATGTCTTGTGGAACAGCAGTTTTCAAACCTGCTAATACCAACACTCTCCTGAAAGAAATGTAGGCACCTGTGAGGTAGAAGGTGAGGGTGCCAGCCAGGTTAGCTGGTAACAGAGAGAGGTGTGAAGATGGAGAATAGGGAGATACGTAGTGCGTTTACCACTCTGCACATCTGGGGCATTGCCTGTCTCTCTTCTCTGTTAGAGGATACCTAGGAAATAAGGTTTCCCCCTCTGGGAAGGTGCATCCAGCATCCTCCCACATCCTTGCAAGGGTTTTTGAGGGGTGATGCCCCCCCCCAAAACCTGGGTCGGACCTGGACGGCCCAGTAGGCTGACCTGAAGGCTGAGAAAATCTGTGTGATGCTGACCTGGTCTCAGAGCTGTGCTCTGTGTCAGGACAGTGCAGTGTGTGATGGCTGCACTAGTAATTCATACAATACTTGAGATGCCTGCGGAGGGCTGTTGTGTAGTGGCTGGTATAAGCCACCCTGTCATGACAAAAACCAAGACTTGTGTGAATAAACCATTTCTCTTGCTTTTGCATAAAGGTTCTTAGCAGCCTGAATGTGCAGGCATCCTCCTCACTGTGCCGTCTATACAGAGCTGCTGGTGCCTTCTTTAGCAGCTGGACCAGATGAGGATGGGTTTTATTGACCCTTTATTGCCAGGGACTGAGGATGCTGATCCCCAGAATTTTTGGATTCTGAGGGTTTCTGTCTCTACTGATGACCCTGGTTGAGCTTTCATTGCACTGTCTCCAGCCTGGCAGTAAGAAGGTATTTTTAACCCTGGGAGCTGAAGCTGAGGCGAGGGGCTGCAGAGAGGCCATCGATGTGTCCAGCTGCTACAGCTGGTGTGCAAATCAGGCCAGACTCTGTGCTGCATCCTGATACTGACTGCACTTGCCTGCCCTCCTTGCCAGGAGGAGACACAGGGGGTTGGCTGCAGCACAGCTGGGAATGTCATGATCGAGGGAGAAGGGCAGCCTTGGCGAGTCTTTATGCTCCACAGGGTCCCTGGAAAGGGACCGCATGGCTGTTTCCTGCTCCTTACCTGTAGGGAGGATTGATATGGGCAAAACTGATGCTGGAGTGGTGGCAGAGAGACCATGGCTGCTTTGCACATCTGGGGTGACTCCTCTGTCACACTGTCTCATAGCCTTAGATACCAAAGGTCAGAGAAGAAAGGGCATTACTGGGACACTGCATAGTTACTGAGTATCTCTGCTTCCCACAGGGAGACCCGATGTCTGGTGAGGACCCTGAGCCTGGCTCTGAAACAACCACACAACTACCTTAGTGTGCATCTGTCAAGTGTCAGCTGAGGTGGGTGCAGCAGCCAAAAAATAAAGGCCCCCTTGCACAACCCCAGGCTGGCTGATAGCATCCTTCATTCACAGCCTTGCCTGCCCCAGAACAGCTTTGCACAGACCTTTGTCTGTGCTATGTGTGGCTGGTGCACTGAGGCATGGGAGCCTGGGTTTGCTGCATCTGGTTTGTCCATGGAGGAAAATGATTGGAGACTTACATCTTTTTTTTTATTTTTTACCCCTAGAGTATTTATGTCTCTTTAGCTGATGGGGATGACCCACCTCAAGCATGTTGTTAGCTAAATAACTTGGTATTTCTATTTATAGTGTAAATGATAGAAAAAAATTAGCTGAGCTAGGATTTTTGAATATTACTGTTGGATTAAATGAATAGACATTGAAAGAGTCTGAGTGTTGGCAAACACCATTTATAAGGGTTGATTATAGATAAATAACATGAAACCCCACCTGGACTGCTGTGCCCAACTCTGAGGCCCTCAACAATCTTAAAAAAACTTGAATGTGCCAGTGCAAGTCCAGAGGAGGCTCATGAAGATAGATGATCAGAGGGCTGAAACACTCTCCTATGAAGACAGACTGAGAAAGTTAGGGTGGTTCAGCCTGGAGAAGGCTCTAGGGAGACCTTAGAGCAGCCTTCCACTACCTAAAGGGGGCCTGCAAGACAGCTGGATAGGGACTTTTTACAATGGAGGTTTTTAAGGTGAGACTGGATGTGGCATTTAGTGCCATGGTCTAGTAAGCACGATGGTTAGATCAAAGATTGGATTTGATGATCTTGGAGGTCTTTTGCAACCTGACTGATTCTGTGTAGGGATAGGACAAAGGGGAATGACATTAAACTGAAATAGGGTCGGTTTAGATTAGATATTAGGGAAAAACTCTTCACTGTGAGGGTAATGTGGCACTGGAGCAGGTTGTCAAGAGAAGCTGTGGATGCACCATCCCTGTAAGTGTTCAAGGCCAGGATCAATGGGGTTTGGAGCAACCTGGTCTAGTGAAAGATGTCCCTGCCCATGGCAGAGGCTTAGAACTAGCTGATATCTAAGGTCCCTCCCAAAAGAGCCTGTAGTTTCTGGAGTTTTTACTATATGTTTAGTGGTCCTTGTTACTTGGGCAACAGCTTTGGTAAGGAGGCTGTTGTTTTCCGAGCCTCACCTTTGCTTTTGCTGGCACGTCACAGGCAGAGTGGCTGGTTTCACAGTGTCAGCTGCCAGCAAGGCTGTGCCTATGGCTCATTTCACCAAAAAGTGCCTCGTCAGACGCAGGGGTGAAGAAGCGTGCATGCTGCATGGGCCTTTGCATGTCTCTTCTGCTTTATGGTCCAGTGCTCAAAAAGAGGAGCATCAGACAAACAGATTGTCTACTGCCTCTTACTGTTTCACTGCTTTTATGCAAAATGTGGTAGCTCAGCAGGAAAATATCAGTCTAAAAAAAAGCACAGTAGAATGTTAGGCAGGTGAATCTGCAGGACAGGAGGTCTGACATGGTGAAACACCTGGCTGGTTCTGGGGACTGCCAGGAAGTGCCCGTGCTGATCCACTGCCTTGGGGCGAGGTCTGAGGCCCTGGACTGTGCCATAAGGCTTATTCATAACAGGCTGTTAAATATGATGCCTCTTTTAGTAGTGACCCAGCCTGATGGCTGAGGGACATCATTCACAAGGACTTCCATTTCATCCCCCTTTGAATGCAACTGGTCAGTTTTTCTGGGCCTTCATCTAACTGAATTAAATATTCAACTCTCTTTTTTCCTTCTAAAGATTTTGGTTTTTATATTAGTAACTTGTATGCCCATTCATTTAAATAATAGTTCTACCACTTGAATAAAAAATATTTCAATGCCATAGAGGGTCAAGCTGCTCACTTGCAGATCATCTATGGAGCTAATGCTGAGATTTTAAAAATCTCTTATAAAATAATTTTGGCTATTTGACACATTCATTGTTTGTACAGTTCCCATACGTCTTTTTGAGGACAGGTTTCGTCTGAGAAATCTGACTTGTTTCAGTTTTGTTTGTGTGTGCAAGTTCTGATATTGCAACTTTTCTGGCTGGGTAACTCTCAGATGTGAAATTGTTCTGCAGATGCCAATATTTGAGTTTAAATATTTTCTCTATAAAGTGCATGGTATTCCCTCAAACAGTGATGTTTCCATGATCAGCTCTTCTGGCAACCCTGTTTGCTACAGGATCTGTAAAGTGAGAGCAAAAGGGTAAGAAAGACAGACCTGAGATTTATTTTTTTCATGCATCGGTAGGAATTATTTTATATAGTAGCCTAGCCTTAAATGCACTACATGCTATTTAAATAAAGTGGTATGCAAAGTAACGATGGATATTTTAGTGAATAGCTCTGTCACAAAGATGTTTTTGAAATGGTGAGAAGAAATTATAAACCTTTTTTTGGAAATGAATTATTAATTACTGTAAGTGAAATGGACTGTTATCATGCAGTCTGTTTCTGTTGTGTCAGTGCCCCAGTTAGTCTCTAGTTCCAAGGAATGCCAAATTATGTATTGATATGAAACATGTCCGAAAAAAGCATCTTCTCACAGATGTTATAAACTATGACAACAGGCTTGTGTTTAGTAGTGCCAGAGGTGATGCTTTTGGTTGCAAAGTTGACAATCCCTGTCTTTGGTGGAAAAATGGTACAGTTCACTTATTTTTGTAATAATTATTTCCCTTTTTTTTTCTGACAGTGTGCTGGAGTCAACCCAACATTGCTTTCTGTACAGTTTCATCTGGAAAATGTATTGCATGTCCACATCCTCTTCCATATCATGCTGATATTTTTAATGCATGACTAAAGGTATTTGAAGAGGAGTTCCCAACAGAGGCCAGGTCCTGGAAAAAATCCCTGCCAAGTCCTGTGGTATGGAAACTCACCAAGAGTACACTCCCTGGCTTTCTCATTTTAAACATAGATGCTGTCTATAATGGAAGGAACAGAAATGTGACAACTTTTCACCCAGAGCTGCATGAAGTACAAGCAATGCAGCAGGCAGGGGCACAAGTCAAACTCTAACAGGTGAGCTTGGAAGTCTGTGTTGGGAAAGGATGCCAACACCATAAATTTTTGTTCCTTGTATCTTAAAGTCTTTCCATTTGCAGTCCTGAGTCATCTCCCCTAGACTGAGCTCCTGTGTCCCTGTGCCACTCTCCTCAGGCTGGGCTGTGGTTCAGTAGGGTGTCTCCAAAGACAGTGCTGTGTTTGAGGTAAGTTCAGTGACTTCGTTGCCAACTGGTAGGATGAAACCAGGGAACACTTTGTTTTATTCTCTACCAGAGCCTGAACTACTACTAGTCTCTGTCTTGGTGCTTCTATCTAATGGGAGGGAGATGATACTGCTTTCCTCCCAGGACCGCAATGAGATTAAGTGTCGTGTCCAGATTGCACTTGGGGTCAGGTTTTTAAAGGTGTTTCTGATGTCTAACTGCTGGCAGGGCCAGGGCTTTTCTCTGTGTATCTGAAAACAAACAGTGATTCTACCACTTGTAAAATACTGGAGCTGCTCACAAACACACTTTCAGGCTCTCCCTGAGGGGAGCAGTTTGTGTTCTCTGCTATTGGGTATCCACATTTTTCAGTACTGTACACTCTGCCTTTGCCTTCTACTAAACATTTCCCAAAAGCTCTTAAGTCACTGAGACTCGTAGGTTACCACATGCTACTTGTTTATTCAATTGGTTGTGTTTTGGGTTTTTTTTTTGTGGTAGAACATATTTTTAAATCAATAAAATAAATATCTACTACAATACAAAAAAATCTCCACAGCAGTACCTAAAATACAAGGAAATTAAATATGCTTCTTGTGAACATCTTCTCTTGTAGGCCCCAATTATAAATTAAATAAATAAGAAAAACATAAATACACATGTCAAGATACAGCAATTATTAAGAGGAAATATTAATCCTCTCCGCCTCCATCCTCACACTGCTTAAAGCTATTAATTAACAAATTAAATACTACAATACAACTTTCTCAACAGACAAAACTCTTGCTGCCCTGGTCTGTGTTTGGGTGCTCCATGGGTCATGTTAGCTACAAGGGCAGGTAGCACAAATGCTCACTCTCTTACACCAAATTCAGCAAATGGACTTTTCCCAGGGACTGTCCATTGTCCTTATTTTTGCTTTGTTTAGAAACTGAGACAGAAAGGGATTGAGTAGTTACTGTTCTCCCTACTCCTTGAATGTATGCATCTCTATGCAAGGGAACAGTCCCACTGAATTTATTAAGTTTACCTATGTGTGTAAAAATAGCACATGCCTACAAGGCCAAGGTTTCTGGCAGGATTTCTGTGGGCTGGGGAGGGAGCTGAAGTGTGGGTGGTAATACTTGTAAAAGGTGTTTTCAAAAAACTCTTGGCCATGGCTCCTTCTTGGTTCAGTCATAGAGGACCTGGTGTTGGCAGGGTTGCGGTCCCCAGACCATTCCACAGGACCAATATGTCAGGCTCTCATTTAAAGCTGGGCTGGACCCCTGTGAGAAACCTGCTCTGGTACTGTTCAGTGGACATTGGCATTTCTCTCACACACCATGGCAGGTGACACATGGTTAATGCTGGGTCACCATTGCCACTTCCATCACATGGTTAACAAAGAACTGTGTTCTCCTTCTTTTCCAGGAGCAAGAAATAAAAGCAGGAGAGCAGATCATCCCTGTGTCAGGCTGCTTAGCCAGAAAAGGACTTTTGTCTTTGGTAAGGAGGAGCGAGAGTCTATGTGATTTCTGGCTGCAAGGTTGTCCTCTGAGTAGTTAAGCACATCTGAAGGAGGAGCCTGTGACTGAAGCAGTGACAGGCAGCTGAATGTGAGTGCTGACAGGGGTATTTCATGAAGGTCTAGTGCCTCTCTCATTGACAGACTCTAGACTGGGCTCTGGCTGTACAAAAAACCAGTTACCACTTCAAATAAGACTCCCATCCCCATCTTACTGCCTTCTCCATCATACTTAGCCTCACATAGGTGTCCCCTGCTGGCCTCCTTGGAGCCACTGGGGACATTTGCTCTGTGAAGCTACCAGGCTGCTCCATTGGCTTTTCCATCCCATGCGCTTTGGTTGCTCTGGCTGTCAAGCTGCAAACCTTTCCTGTGTGCTGCTCCACCCTGCTCAGCTCAAAGCCAGAACACCTGGCTGCCTTTCCCTCCTGGCCTTGTGATACCCTGGCATTTGTGAGCTGGTGGCCAGGGACAGCTGCCTGGGCCTCCTCACCTCAGTACCATGGCACTGTGTATGATGGCATCTCAGTGCATTCTACTGCACTGGCTGCAGGCAAGCAAGTTTCAGATTGGAGCTTCTTCCCTCTGCTTCTGTCACAGAGTAAGACTTTTATTTTTAATTTATGCTTTGTTGCACTGGCAGTTAGATTAGAAATTGTCTTTACTATAAGCAACTGGAGATACACTTCCTCCAACTTTAAAAACCAAGTTCTATATTTAGGGAAACATGTCTTTTTTAATAACCAGGGAAGCACTCATAGGAGGCATGTACTGCTCATGACTAGTATAATATTGTCTGTAACCTTGGTGAAAACCTTTTTGTAAAGTGGTTTTGTTCTTTTTTGAGAGGAAAACCCAAGGGGCCTAGACCAGCAATTTCTAAACTGAAAAAAAATTTGTTTAAGCAAATTCCATTAAATTAATCTATTCATAAGCACAGATCTACATGCAAATATCTCATGTTTAATCACCTAAGTTGTACCATTCATGTATTTTCTTTCCTCCTAGTATTTTGTGCATTTAATGAAATATCCTCTACCACATGAGTAGAGGGTAAGTTGCTGACTACCACTTCACATATAAGCAGGTTCTATAGCAGAAGGTATCCCCTGAGGTTGTCCATTTGCTCATAGTTTAATCTGGCAGGCTGCTTTGAAACATCAATTCCTTGTCACATAGCACAATTTGGTACATGTGTTTGCAAACTTTCTCAGTTCAGGCCCATTGTTTTAAACTTTTTGCATCTTATATGCCCATCTTGAAATTTCAAAACTGAAGGAAAAATGTGTTTAGCACGTGTCATTCAACCAAGCATATCGTAAGATGTGGGTTTTTTCCCATGATATGAGGGGAAAGCCAGCAAGCAGTGGTACACAACAGGTGGATCCCTGGGGTTTAATGGCACTGTGTCATTGATCTGTTGCCTTGCAGGAATACATGAACTTCTTGGTAGGCTTTTCTTTTTGCAAATCTGAGCTGATTGGAAGAGGACATAGAAAATGGTGAATAGATCAGGAGTAGTTTCAGTATGATTGAGTCAAGATGTAAATCTAGTGGGATACCTGGGATTTTAGTATAATGCAACAAAGAAAGGCCAGTGAGTTGCATCATGTTCACCATTTTTACTTTAGTTAGCTTTTCTCCCACTGTTCTGAGGTAATGAAGTAATAAAAAGGATATTGCTTTCCTGGATGAGCTGTGCTGTGTCTTTTCCCTCGTTGATCCTAAAGCACCTTGTGCTGGCTAAAGGACCTTCTGCCTTTCCAAGTGATGCTGAGCCTCATCAGTCCGCCTCAAAGGCACTGTTTGTTGCCCCCAGGTACTCTGACTTCTTCTTGTGCTTCATCCACATCTTCCTCAGGAGGCTGGGCGTCCCGCACAGGTTGCCTCCTGTCAGTGGCAGGGAAGCTTCTGCTCCTGGTGGCAGGGCCAGGTCATACTCTGTTGTCTTCCTCCAGCGGGTCCTGTGGCTAGTAAATAAAACACAGATGTGTACAGCGTGCATCTCTGTGGCCCTTGTTCCCTTGTGAAGGCCATCCACTCAAAAACAAAAGCTTCAAGCAGGTATGTCTGTGCCTGGCCTGTCTCTGAGACTGGTGAGTCTGGAATGAGCAGGGGCTGTGCAGGACAGTGGCTTGGGTGGTGCAGCTGCCACCATTCCACTTGGTTCCCCTGTTCTCTTGCTGTCAGAGTGGACACTCACACAAGAGGACAGGCTACAACTGGGGCCACTACTAAGTGCATCACCTCTATCACTTGCCACTTGTCAAGAAGAAGGCAGGTTGCCAAAGAGAGAGCTGGGCCCTTCCACCAAAGTCCTGGACACACGTGGCAGCACCTAGGAGGGGTGAACTCCACTGGCTCAGGGGGATTTACATCTCTCTGCACAGAGTGTGAGGACACTGTGCCAATCAACTTGTTATTGTCCCTCAGGTGGCAATGGTGGCACCTCAAATACCACCTGGATCCATGTATGGGTTAATTTTCTGCTGATGAGTGCATTTATATTGTGGTCAAGCTGCTCTGTAACTACACTTCAAGATATTAAATGTTTGTGCTTTTTGGTGTGGTTTTTTTTTGTTTGTTTTTGGTTTTTTAAAGTAATTATATTTTCTAAGCTTAGGACAAATATTATAGACTTCTTAGGGGGAAAATACATTTTGAATTAAGATGAGTTTTTTTCTAGTGATAAACCAGAGCTATAATGGGCACTAAGGCAGCTGTATAAATGGCTGTGGCTGATGATATAATCAGCATATCCTTTACAAATCTCTCTCTGCCTTTAGGAAGCAAGAGGCATGGCTTGGCTGGAGGGGTGGGAAGGGACTTACTCTTCTGTAGAAGTGTGGTCATGTGTGGGAGAGCCTGTGACAGCCACAGCTTTCACTGTGATATGGGCAACTGGAGATGGAGTAATCTGTGGGAGCAAAAGCACATCATTAGGAAATGCCACTGATGAGTGGGAATACAGGTTCATCTGAGGAAAGAGGCTATTTTAACAAAATCAATAAATACTGTAAATTTCTCAACAAGAGAAAGCAAGTTAAAGCTTTGACTGCCCAGCACTCACACAAATACCAATTGCTCACGTGAATGTTCTTGTTGAGGTCAGCACATGACTTGTATGAGCAAGAGTTACAGCTCCTATTGAAGGAGGGAGGCTTGCAGAACTTTCTATTCCGTAGTTTTCATGTTGAGCTTCCTGAGGAAGCAAGGCTTTGTGCAGCCTGACCAGCCTACCTTTTGCAATTCCTCACAGGCCATCTCTGTGGCTGCCTGGGAAGCAGATGCCTCAGCCGTCACTTCCCCTTGAGCATTCAGAAATGTTTCCTTGTTTTGTTGAGTGCTGCTCTGTGGTGTGTGTGGGGGTCCTGGTTATACTCCAGTTCTGCCACAGCCCCGTGAGTGCCTGATCATCGATTCTTCCTGGTCTTATTTGATCATAAATTGCCAGACAGAACCGAGTCTCTTTATCCTCATGAACAGGTCACTGAGACTAGCATATCCTTCAAGACAGTAAGCTAAAGTGGTAGTTGCCCAGAAATACAAAAAAATGTCAAAAATTGTGATCTCATAATTTCAGGCAATAGGCACACTTACTGATTTTACTGGCACTACGGAAAAATTTCTTCATATGATTGTCATGACCATAACTGGTTTTAAGCTGTCTAGGGCTATTTCTGCTAGGGTTAATTTGAGGCTGGAGACATTTAATTGTACTTTTCAAGTATCCCAAGACTTAGAAGTGATTGAAATCACTTTTGCAAGCATCTTTTGCAATTTAACCATTGTACTGATTGGTAAGTTCAATTAGTTTCACTACCCGGAATACCATTAGTTTTGACCATCCTTCAGTACTGTACTGTTGTTTCTCTCAAGTGTAGTTCAGCTATCAGCTAGCATGTTGCAGCCATCCAAAAGAGCCTTTGAAGCCACAAAGTTTTGATAGCATGGTCTAGTGCTGGCCAGAAACTTTTCAGCAGATTTTTTTCTCTTTGAAAAGTCTAGGCTTTTATAAATATAGGGACTTGGAAAATTGGGTTTTTTTGTAAGACTAAGAAGGAAGGAGAAGCATTTTAGTAAAGGTGAGTTATTTTTAACCAAAACATTTTTTCTGTCCATTAGAGAACAAATTTTGGGTTTTTGTATGACGACTTTCCCATCAACTCTTTATTGACATTTCTGACTCATGTGATTATCATGTCAAGTTGCCATTCTGGAGAATGCAAATTATTTGATGCTTGTTCCACTTTGGAAATTTATTTTTTTCCCAATTTGTGATATTCTCTGAGAAACAAGAGGCTAATTCCTCCCAGCCCTTGCAGGTGGCTGAGCATCCAGAACAGGAGCCTGCCTGATTCCACTCCAACATCCTTTCTAGTTCCCTGAGGGGCAAATGTCCTGTGCCAGTCTCTGCTCCCAGCTAAGGATCCTATGGCATAAATTATGTTCTAAAGCTTTAAGAAAGACTGTGAAATCCACAGATACTGTGACACTCTCATGCTGTTACTGTGGGACAAGCTGACAGGTACAATATTGTAAGATGCATCAAACAATGGTAGCAGGTCTTGCTGTATTACTTACCAAAGATTTTCCATCCAACAGGTGATTATAGGACTTGGATGACTCTCGTTCAGTAGTTCCCACTGAAAAGCATATGAAACATGGCATTATCTGTAATTATCCCTTTGGCACATCTTGTATGAAAAGCTTCCTTCTGTGCAGTAAAGCTCAGATATGGACAGAGCCCAGACTGAGGTTATAGTTACACTAGATTTGATTATAGCCAAAAGCACTGAGTTTTATTGACTATGACCATCTAATAAGTGATTGTGGAAGTGCAAGTCATTCTGGAAAATCTCTCAACTGCTTGCTCCCAGACATTTCAAATGAGATGGTGAACTGTCCTTAGCAGACCAAGCTAAGTGGGAGCCTTTCTCCCTCTGGGAATGCTCACATGTCTCTACATGCAAAGTGCAGTCCCATCTGCTGCTCCTCAGTAGATGTTAGGTAACGCAGGTTTTGTGCATCTTGGAGCCTGCACTGCAGGTTCGTCCTGCCTAGGAGATCATTCTCTCCCTTCTGGATTGCCGTGGTGAGTTATTTTGAACTGGGCAGAGATGTGTGTTTTGTCCACCTCATCACAGTGAGGGATTTAACATTTCTGTCTGCTCAGGGCTGAGTGACACTTCTCTGCTGTCCTCCACTCTGGAGGTTACCCTTCAGCTTCAAGTGAGTGCTCAGCCAGTAACTTATCCATGGATAAATGCTCACTGACATTCCTGCTAGCTGTGCCAAGGAAATATATGAGCAAGGGATGCCAGATTTTTTTTTCATAGAGCCAAATCTTTCCATTTGGCTCTGGGAATATGGACATCTCCCCTGCTGTGACCAACAGAATATAAATGATCACAGCAAACTTGGAAATAGTCATAGTGCTGCTTATAGTGCTGTCTCCAGCTATGACTTAGCAATCAGAATTGTCTTCTCCTTCTGGGGGCAATATTTGACCAGGATAAACATCTTAATCAGCTTCTGCCTTCCTGCTCCACCCCCCTCTAGTAATTCCATTAGGTACCTTACTGTATCCCTCACGTCAAAGCTAATTCAATTACCTCCTCTCATCTTGTATATTAGGTACTAACAGTATTCAGCAAGTGGCTCCGGGCATCAGTGCTTCAGCTAATGTCCATATTTTTTCTTTTTATTTGGTTTTGTTTGCTCTTATATTGTCTGATTCTTCCCTTCAGCCTGTCCCTCTTCTTATTATATACAGAAAATGTCCTGGCACACCTTTAGCAAAGTATCTGAACAAAACTAAGTCCTCACAGCTTCAGGTTTATAGGTGCTCCCCTCAGAACAGTGGTGGCTGGGCACTTCCAGAGGTGCCTTCCTGCATGCTGAAATGGACTGTCCTGAATGCTTAGTGTAGGATTTCTGATGGTCTCATCAGTGCTCTTTTATGTTTTTTGATCTAATTTAAACTTACTTTCTAAGGTCTGCCTACTCATTTCCCTTGCTCCTTCTATGAAACCTGTTTCCCCCTTTTCTGTCCTTTCTGTACTCCTACAGCTTTTCTCTTTTGCACCTACCTGTCATCTTTGCCTCTCATCTTCCCTAACAGCAGAGACCTGCAGGTCCTCCTTTCTCTGTTTCTGGCTCACTGCCACCCTTTACCCTGCAGCCAGTCCCAGCCAATCCTCCTGCTCTCCCTGCTCCAGCCCTGAAGCTCCAGTTCTTTGCTCAGACATATCTTGTCAGCTCTTGTCCTGGTTTGAGATCTTTCCCTGTTGTCCCAAGCTCAGTTTCTTCCTTCCCAGTTTTCCAGGCCCTGCTGCTGTCTGGTTTGTGTTCCTAATGGAATGGTTTCTGTGCAGTGTGATTGCAGACTGGTGACGTGAGCAACATGCACCTTCATCCACCTGCTTTACAGATTTAGAACCTTTTAACTGCTAAATGACCATTTTGTCTACCAAATTTATACCATATGGGATTTTTTTGTCTGCAACTGGGTGGTTTTTCCAAGGAGAGCAAAATATGTGTTTTTGATTAAAAGGTCATTCCTTGCCAAACTGCACAGGCCTGTTCCAGCTTTGATCCTCCAAACATAACACACTAGTGGTGAAAGAGCTGAATGACCACTCTGTTTATGTTTACTCATCTCCTTGGTTTTGTATTGGCAAGCTCTATTTTTCCTTCACGGGTTCTCACAAATATGCTGAACATGTTTTAGTTGAAAAAAAATTCAGGTCTCTGGCTGACATCCAGAATCTGAAATTTCATCCCAAATTATTATGTTCTGGCAAGTTCTAAGCAACTGAACAGGGATCTTATATAATAAGATGACTCAGGCAAACTCAGTAATTCACAATTTACCATCTCTAAAACACTGTCAGGAAGTGTTTATGATTGAATAAAGTGAGTTTATGACTCCGAATAAATTGAGCAATGCCATGGTCATAATCTCATTAATTCCACTGGATATTTTAAGCATAGAATTATCCTTCAGGTACATAGCAAAATGCCTGCTTCTCTGCAGACTGGAAGACTGCAATATCTAAAACCATTCAGAAGCCTTGGAGGAACAAAGCCCCTTGTGTGGACTTACCGTGCTGGGCAGTGCCCTTGGCGGGGCAGGGTCCACGCTGCCCACCCTGTCGGTGGCCCCGGCTCCGCGCCTCGTCCTCGCTGTACAGCACCTGCAGCAGCTCACCCTGCTGTGGCCGACGGTCCGAGATGGCCACCACCTGCAGGGAACAGGCAGAACCATCCTGTTACACCTGGTCTTGGGCATTAGGTCGTCTGCTGAGGCGGTGGGGGAGCTGAAAGGCTGTTTGCTCTTCCCTCTGCTCTATTGGCATCTGAAGGGGATTTGTCAGGTGGGGACTGTGAGATTTGTTTTGTTTGGCTCCAGCCTGCACACATAAGATGTATCATAGTGTGGTGAAATCCCGTGAGATCTGTCGGGGACCCAGCTAATTATTTGCCCGTTTCTGTATTCTCTTCAGGAGACTGAAATGTGGTCTTTCTCAAGCTCCACTGAGTAGGATATGCCTATTAGACAGCTCAATGAAAACTACAAATGCTATTTCTTCATGGTCTCCCCTGTCTTTTGGACTTATTTGTATTTTGTACCTGGTAAATGACTTCAGAGGATACCAGGCAGTGAATAATTGTGCTTCTAAACATTAATTTTCACAAACATTAACTTGCACAAACAAAGTTTACTGAGAGCTGCATCTTTAAACATCAGGCCCCCTGTACCTCAAACAGAGTTCCTGAAAACAGGGAAAATCAAGTTCTACTTCAGTCATGACTAAGCCAAGTCACTCATTGTGCTGCCACAGGCAACTGAGTGGGACAAAACTAATGTCAGTCTAAAAAAAACAGGGATACACTCCAAGCAAGTGGATCCATCAGGACTGTTATTCAGGATGGTCTGGAAGCAGTTTCCTCAAGAAAATTAAAGCTGCAACAGCAGGAAAAGAGTGTTTCATACTTTGTTGTGGTTTTATTTTTTTTATTCTTTCCTGAAGACTTACTACTGTCATACAGAGAACCACTTAAACAGGATGAAGATCCAAACCAGCAAGGAAACATGACACATGGCAACTATTTGGACTGGTCCCTATTAGACTTACTTATGTGGATCTAACACTGGAAGACCAGCAGAAAGGCAGTTACTTGCAACTAACTGATGACTGGGAGTTGCCATCTACACGTTTCAGATATAAATACAGTTATTTTGTTTCAAGACTGAGACCAACAACTGACCAGCCCACTACTGGCATAGAAAAAGCCTTAATTCCATCTATTGCTCTGCCTTCTAACATATACTCATGATAAAAACAAGATTGTATTCAAGCATGGTCCCTCATGCTGAATTGTTCATTTCCTCTAATTAAGTTTTAATTCAGTTTCACATTAATCTGCAATACTCTGAGAATGTGATTTTTTTACACAGACAAAAATGTATGCAGACCATTTTTTTGCAAAACAGGAAAAAAAAGACTCCTAACCTGATCACTTTTAACTCTTTTGCCTCCAGGTACCCTCAGGCATCTGGAGGAGACTACGCAACTTGAATTCTACTGACTAGCAGAAAGAGGAGTAGAAACTGCCCAGCAGTAGGCAGAAAGACTGCTGGGAAAGGCTGGTGAGGCAACCAAAGCCTAATCCAAGGTCTAAGAGCAGTTTTCTCCTAATTCTGTGGATTTCAAGACACAGCCTAACACAGTCCCCACTCTGTAAGCTACTTAAGGACATGTCCAGCTGTAAATTAAATTCAAAGGCACTACTGGTGTCCTTGAAGATGAGCACATGCTAAGGAAGGTTGGAGCTGGTTCCTAGCTCTACTGACCATGAATCTGATGCTGCTGAACAGAGCTGAGCCTCAGCATTGACCGATAACTCAGAAATGAGGGTGATACTGGTTGCGAGAGGCCTCCTGTTGCTACTCAGGCTGTTGGCATTGGCTCTTTCCCAGCTGCCTCTGGACCAGTTCCAGCATCTCCCCATCCCTCTGCAAGCTTCAGGCTCCTGTGTCTACACATGTCCTGACCACCCGAACCTTGCAAGCTGCTTCCCAGAGGCATCAACCCCTTCACCACAATGACATCAGTGGAGACATCTGTCTTCAGTGCAAATATGATGGGACTACCTCTGGCCAGGGTCTCTCATGATAGCTCTTGGAGCCTGCCTCATGTGAATCAAGCCCTTCCAGCTTTCAAGAAACGCTGCAAAGCTCAGCTTTCCCCCTTATCTCTGGAAATATGCCCAGTGCTCTTGGTCAGACTCAGTCTTAGTTGGTGTGTAACAGAAAATGTCATCAACCCTCCGCTACTGAGACATCTGAGGTCACTTATTTTGCATTGTCATGGAAAGAGCATCTTTGGTAAGTAGGATGCTGGCTTCAGCCACCCCTAGTCTGAAAGTGGCTTAAGTGATCAGTGCAAACCACCATGGACTTGAAACTTAACATTCTGCCTATGTGTTGCAGAGGAGGAAATCGGTTTGGGAAAAGGAAGCAGGATTTTTAACTTGATTAATAGCAGGAATTGTTTAGGCACATGGTTATTATTTACTAGATTCCTTGTTATATGTGATATCAGCAATGCCAAAATGCCTTCAAGCAGCTGAATCTCTATAAATAATTCATGGTGCCATTTTCCATTACAGCTGGAGACACCAGTGCAATCTCTATAGCACATCTTCATTGAACATCTTTGCAGCATTTGGTTGTAGCACACTTTGGGGGTTCCTTATCTCCTAATTCAAGATTTCACTGTGACTTTGGCTACCTCACCCATTACTGTAATATGTAAAGACTTATCTAGGTCAGGAAACTAAACCTGCTGTAGCGCAGTTTTGATCTAAAGTGTAGCTGACATTTCTCTAGGGTACCTAGGGTAAGGCAGAAGGATCAGCTGGGAGTCACTTTTCTTTTCTAGACATACCATGAGATTTAAATCTGTGTGAATGGCAGTCAGCCAGACTATGCAGAATTAGCAAATTGCTCCCTGAAAACCTACTGGTTTTGGAACCTGTAAGTCCCTTCACTGGCTGAGTCTGTTTGCAGGACATTGCCTCTGAAGAGCTCAGCAAAGTCTCTTTTTACGGACTTTGCTGTGCACATGAGAGCACTGAGGACTGGCATAGCTGCTGTTGGAATTAGCTGTGTTAAAGGGGGAAGGGGCATGAAAGACATAGGAGGGTTGCAGAGCAGCACAGATATTGTTCCAACCACTCTGCTCCTGGACCCAAAATCCCACCATCAAACTAAAAGGTGACAATTAAATATATGCCTTTGGATAAAACTTTGAAGGTTAGAGGCTGAACAATAGAGTGTTTGTTAGTGGAGTAAACACCAGATTTGTAGAGTTAAGCTCTTTTTGATGAGCTAATACTGAACTAATTTTTAATACGGCGGCTCTAGCAAGCACAGAGGAATTTGCCACTTTCATGCAAAGTAGCCAGGTACTAGTGTCCAGACAGTTCTACCCAAGAGATTTTGGGGCTAGAAGAGCAAGGGAAGAGAAGGGAAGGATCTGCTATGACTGGAAATAACTCTTAGTAGGGTAATTGGAACTGCAAAGAAACATGTTTAAAGACTCAGCTGAAAAAAGAAGGTGTTCCCCCTTATTCTCACTGCTCCACAGTCATGATAGCTCATTTGAGTTGGGTTCTTGAATGTGATGGAAGTTACCCGCCAAAGTCAGTAATTTGAATGTTAAATCACTTAATGGTACACTGCTTGAGTATTTGTGCTGTGAAAAAAATGGTCTAGCAGATGTCCACATTGGTTGCTATTTTTGTCCTGCTGAGGATTAAAGTTGTGAATCCACTGCAATCACCAGAGCAGAAGATTTCATGTTAGCTGAGGCATTTCTATGGTGCTGATTGCAGGTGCAGATGCAAAAGTGAAAAATAAATAATCATTCTGCTACTTTTCTGTGGGTCTAGAAACTGGCAATCACAACTTCCTCTCAGGCATATCTATTCCAGCACATGCAATTTATTTGAATGCTTGTGTATGAGCTGTAAGCAGCTTCTCCCACTGAAGAAGGGGGATGCACAAGTCTAAGAGTTGACTGTGCCAATCACTTTGGTTTGAGAGCCATCCTTGTTTTCTTTGCTGGACCTGCAGACCATTCCTCAGGCTTGGTGCTCCCACTGCTAATATGATGCTGCCTGCATCATCGCTAAGAGCCAATCAAAGGACATCCTTAATTGGGGTCAGGAAAGCCCCAAAGATAAAAACCAATCCTCTTAAAATACAGCAACAAGAGAGGGACTTTCTTATTTTCTTAGGCCTTTATTAGTATAGTGCTGCCACAGCAGCTGATCCAATCCAAATTAAATATTAGATGCTTTCATTTAGTAGCAGCAGACATAGCTTTGCCCTTGATTTCAGTGAAAGCTATCTGAAACTTCTCAGCTAAATAGTTTTACGAGAAATTTTGTCAAAAAAATAAAACCAACAAAAAAGATGAGTTGGTTTCATCAAGTCAGAATCGTTCACTTTTGGTTTAGACTTTTCTGCTGTTTTTATATTGCATGGAAAACATAAAGGCATAAGAAATAAAAATGGGGTATCACAACATAGCTTAGTTTGAGTAGCACTCCAGCACTCTGACTTTCATCCTCATTTGGAATGAAGAGTAATTTCGAAACCTGAGCCTGAGTTACAGGACAAAAATAAGACTTTTGTCATTTGGGAAAATATACACACATGTAGTTTCTACCCAATATTGATAGGCATGTTATTGACTCTTCCTGGGCACCAGTTCAGGCATCCTGTGACATTCTGGGATCCTGTGACCCGCTTTAATAACCAAAAAGGGGGATGGGAGTGAATGTGGTGAGTCTTTTTCCAGTGCAAAGGTAAACGCAGTAAGCAGGAGGACCTACAGATCTGTGCAGAGATCAGGGAATCGGGAATACAAAGAAGGGATTCTCTACAATTGAGGATGGGGCTGGGTAGTAGGATAAGGCATAGAAAAAGGAAAACTCAGGGACCAAAATATTTCAGAGACAGGTCTGTGGTGAAAAAAATGCTGTGGCAGAAGAGTCTCAAAACCTGTAAAAAGTGCTTGGATATGCAGAAGAGAAAGAGACTGTCATTCCTGCAAATCAGTTAAAAGGATTGTGAAAGGGGTTGTGAATGGGTCAAGTGGATTTAAGGAGGGAAATCTAGCTCTGAAGACAGGAAACCTCACACCATGTGTGATAGCACTGGAAGTTTGAAAACGTTTTCTCAGAGAATGAAATACGTTGAATTATTTTTAATTTGGGGGTACCTCATCTACAGAAAGTGGGTAAAGCTCCATGTGTGCCGGTGCACTGGTAGTGAGTTGAGGCCAGGCAAGCACTGCTGGGGCCAAGGGATAAGCATCCTCCAGTGGCTCTCTCAGAGTCATCCTTTAGGGTTGAGATTACAGTCCATTGCTTGGTGTCTCCCAAATTCCCAGGGATACTGGCTCCTTGATTAATGCGTACGTGTATTGCTATGATTTGTTTAGTTTTCATTTCTGCCTGTTCCCCTGGCACTATTATTAAAGCTTTATGGATAAGAATTAAGTCTGTGATTCCCTCAGATGGCCCAGGTTGATAAGCTGCTGTGTTCATTTTGACTGTGTGCACAGCAAGAGGTTGGGGGGTTTTTGTTTATTTTTTTTTTGGTTCAAAATGCTTCTGTAAATGAAGTGCAGCTCTACAGAAACTCCCAATTCTGTTTCCCACCCCACTCATTACATCAGACATGGATGCACTTCTTTGCTGTGAAGGATCTGCTTCCCATTTATCTGCAGCATTTTTTAGGGAAAATGTAATCAACCAGAATTAAAAAAAAAAAAAAAAGATTTTCTTACACTCTTTGTTAAGATGTGCTGCGTAGTTTTGGCTCGTCTTCGGGCAGGACTACATGCTGCAAAAAGAACAGGAACATGGTCAGCTTGCAGTGGAGGTGGACATGTGCCTCTAAAACTCCTTCTGAAAATACTCTGGGAGCACAGTGGAGAAAGAGGGAAGAAGAAAGGGTTTAAGGAAGATTCTAGCTGAAATAACATCCTAAAAAGTCATTTTTAGGTCTGTATTGTATATACAGACATCCGTGGGCTTGGAACAGCAACCTATCCCAAGTTTCTGCACTGTTCCCACAGGCTTCCAGGAGGAACCCATCTTCTCTTTCCTCAGTTTTGACCTGACATCCCACCTGCCAATATTTCAGAAGGAACGACTAGTATATACATTAACTTGAAGAGTTCTATGCTTTTATCTAGTTAGGGACTTCATTAACAAGCTCAAACTCTCTCATGACATTATTTCCCTTGTACTGCAGGATGTCCAAAGCACAACATATGCACTAAGCCTAATATTATCTTTTTCAAGTCACAAAATTACCCATTCAGTCCTTTAACTTGGGACATTTTACTTAAAGTGTGTTTATCTATTTTATTTCTTAGGCCCGTGAAGACCCTAAAATCACAGAAACAGTAACCAACAGACACACAAAATGCCAGGTCCATAAGCCAAGGTTTTGCCTGGACTGAAGTGATTGGTTTTGGATAGGGTTTTATTGGACAAAGTGAAGATTATTCAAACACTTATTATTTGAGCTAGAATTGAAACTGGTCTGAAAGGCTCTGTAATACTCCCAGCTCTCTCTCTCTCATCATATATTGCCCTCTCCTGTGTTCAGGCTATGGAGCTACAGGATTTAGCAGACAGTGACAGGAATAGGCTTGGAAAAACCTGTCAAATGTGGAGAATTAACTCCAGTTCTAAAGGCTGACTCTTGGGGCAAGGCATGTGAATGGTGGTTTCCTATTCAGGTTCTGTGTATAATCCAAAGGCTTTGAAGGCCAAGGAAGGTTTGTTATGGGATGATGGGTGACTCCTACTCCCCAGGTGAGCTTTTCTTTATGTTGTTGGCACACATCTAACTCCAGAAGTTGCAGTGCTTATCACTGCAGTGTATTACTGTTTGCAGAGTTTTGAAGCTGTGGAAGCAGCTGGAGGTCATCCAACACTGCTGGTTACTGCAGCCAAAGTGCTGTCCTCAGATGGCAGGAATAACAAGGGACTGGGCTTTCCAGGGCTCCAGTACAAGCCGAGCTGACAGTAAGGCCAAAGTCACTCTTTCTAGGCAGCTTGTGTAAGTCTAACAGCCACCCCTCCATACTTCAGTGAAGGTAGAAATACTGACCATTAGGTTGCCACTGGAGAGAAATTTCTGGCCTCTGCTCTGCCCATAGTGAGACAGGACAGGAGCATGGGAGGTGAACAGTCTTGCCCAGGGTCCCTGTGAGTGGCCAGTGCAGCACAGAGCACTTCCACACTGAAGTCATCACAAGTAAGTTATCTGCCTGTTTAGAGCTTGAGAGTGTGCTAAGCTGTCAGTTCAATTACAGTCTGTTGTGCATGGTGTGATATCCTCAGGGATCCTTACTGCGTCTTCTCCTGAAGGACACATTTTGTGTTTTAAACCACAGTGAGTGTGGGATGAAAGCCAGAAAAACATAACAAAGGAGGTTTGGTAGTTTTTTTTCCCCATAAGAATATGTAGTATGTTGTTTTTGAAGCTACTTCAATCACCTTTACTTCTGGCATTTCATCATGTGAGGACTAAACTAGCTGCTCATGAGCAAAACACTCAAGTGTAAAAAAAGTGTAGTGATGCAAGTAATTATCTTCTTATGTCTCTGGTATTTATGTATTTTGCCAGATAGCGTGAGGAGCAAAATTTATAGAGATTTCTACCAGAAAGCAAGTGCTGCTGTTATAACTACCCAGGCTAGTGCACAAGGAAGAACACACAAATGTGCCTAACTAATAAATCTGCATATTTTCAGAGTACTTATGATCCACAGTCGAACTCACTGCCTGTCGTCCGCCAGGACGAGTGGCAAAAGGCTTACAGGGGCTGAAGAAAGGCAAGGCATGAAAGGGAAGTCACAGCACCAGCAAACA
Source organism: Sakesphorus luctuosus (assembly GCA_013396695.1). NCBI lineage: Eukaryota > Metazoa > Chordata > Aves > Passeriformes > Thamnophilidae > Sakesphorus > Sakesphorus luctuosus. The sequence goes on from VWZD01001711.1 coordinate 599,657, forward strand.
TGCAATTACTTGAATAGCCATTGAAAGAAGAGTGAATCACAGAGGTAGCCAGAAGTGACCCACTTGTGGGGGAACACAATGGCAGCAATGCAAACAGTGGGGCTGCAGGGTTGTCCCTGCAGACATGAATTTCTGCAGAGAGTGGGAGAAGGAAGGGAAGAATGAATCCTTGCAGATGATGTATCTGGATTTGCCTGCAAAAGGAAGTTTGTATGTACAGCCCAGCTTTCAGGCAACAAATACAATTACACTGATGTTTCACTTTGTCATTTGCCCTTATATTGCAAAATTAAGCAGCTGAGAGCTTATGCTTGCAGCTTGCAAGTAAAGATCTGATCTGGCCCCAGAATTTGTTTTCCCTTCTTTTCCCTGCTTTCTTGTTGCTGAAATATGCAGCCATTGAATTTAAACTAATTTGTTCAATCAAATGCAGGCTGGGCTTTGTCCGGTTCTTACTCTTCATTAGAAGCAATTAATGTTAATCATGCATTCATTTCCAGGGCATGGCTTTGGAAATGGTCCACTTATTGAGCCAGCAGACTTAAATTCAACATTCATGCAGTTCACCCACTTCATCTGAGCTGCTAACTGCTCGCAGAACTTCATTCTCTTTTCTATTACACAGAATAGCCACACAGTTGCAAGCTGTCACTTTAGCAGTTACCTCATAGGTACAGCAACACCGATTCCAGATCTCCTAATTTTGCCAGTGCAAAGATTTTACACAGCCACAATGTCGAAGCACCTGCACGGATTAACTCGAGAGAGCGGCATCGAGTGCTGGGCTGCAGCAGGCAGAGCAGGGCACGGCAGAGCAGAGGAGCTGCTCACTGCAAACACTTCCCCACTGCTAAACATTCCACCCCTCTGAAAGGCAACACCGTAGTGGTTGTTATATTTTGATGTACTCACATTTGGATGAAATCACAGTGGTGAAAACTTCTAAATTTTCATCGCTGCAGCTGTAAATCTGGTGCATTTTCCACGTCTTCCTCCTGACTGCCTTTCAGCTTCATGCAACCGCTCTGAACTTCTGGTAAATAGGTTTCACTAATCCAATCTGGCTCTGTGATCATTGTCCAGATCTACAAAGGACAGACTGATGCTGTGATCTCATCTCATTCCATATTCTTTATTGCAACATTTTCTGCTCCCATCTGCCTTTCTATGAATAATATTAACACAAAGATTTAATTTAGCTGTTACTTAAGCCTCTACTCAGATAGAAGCATTTTATTTTATGTCTCCTTTTACCAGTGTGGAGAGTCCTCTGCAATAAATAGCTAATAATTAAAATCTAATCTATAGGCAAACAAATGATTACAGAAGTACTGCAAGGATTTTATTTTTAAAAAAATGGATTGTGTACTTTAACATGTTTATCATAAAAATTTGCTTCTTCCATACAATGAAGAACTGATTCTAGGTGTATTTAAAAAAGCATTTTGTGTTTACCTTTTAATTTCATGAGCAAGAACCAGAATCCTGGGCATTTCAAAGGAAAATTTCAAATGCAGATGACTAAGACAGGGTACATCAGACAGATGTGCATAGGTCTCTGTGCCCACTACACTTCTGTGGTTGCAGAGGGAGAGCAGGTGGCTCAGTCATAGATGGGTTCCTATATGACTTGTTGGTTCTAATCCCATATTTATGCACTTAAATAAAGTGTCTTCTCGCCAAAGCTTTTCATTCCCTAATGCTCCCATCAGAAATTGTTCCTTTCCACCTCTGTGAATATCAGCCCCCTCAACTTCTGGTGACTTACTGCTGCCATGGACACCTAATACAGAAAATTTTGGCTTGCAGGCTCCAGCAACCGATGTAGTAGGAACACTTTCCAGTGTGAATAATAATATTAAATTATATCAGTCTAATGAATAGCCTTCATTACTACCACGTGTGTGCCTAATTAACACAAAAACAAGAGCTGTCTTCTCCTATAATAGAGGTCTGCTACCAACAGTCCCGGATGGAAAGTGCCAGTGAACACGGGCTGTCATTGTCATATCGATGAACATTTCTGATTTGAAATAACAACTATTGGTCAAATACACATCCTGAGCCCAGAAGCATTTCGGTTGAGTGGAAAGCATCACTGTTTCAGGAAAGCAATGAGTGAGGAGAAACTATTATCTCTTGTCACCTCTCAGGGCAGGCTCCTGCTGTCCAGGGGCAGCAAAGCCACTGGAGGGCTGGGGCATTGTCCTAGGAAACCGTGGGCAGTGGGATGGTGATATAATCAACCAAAAGTTCAATTAGTTTTTGATTTATTGCGCCACATGTTCTGCTTGTATGACTGATGTCATTAACATCAGGCTCGGCTGGCACATTCATCTGTCCCTGCCCGGCTGCCTCTGAAGGCGCACACACTTAACAGATGGGGAGCTGCACAGGCGCGAAGGCAATTGTTTACCCCGCTATTGTTCCTGTGTCAAGCAATCAACCCAAATCTATTACCCACCGTGAAAAAGATCAGCGCACCGTCCATTCAGCGGTGAATGGGGCAGAGGCGGTTATGCAGGAGGCTCTAAAGCTTTCGAAGGGATAAAAAAAATAATGAAGACCAACACTGAATAGTCGATTAAAAAAAAAAAGCTATAACAAATCTAACCCACTCTTTATTTCACCTTCAGATATTCAGAGCCCTGTGAGAAGATGGGCAGTTTTGGATCCAAGTCATTGTTTTCCTAATTCTAGGTAGGACCTAAAGATACCTTCAAATCATAGATGAGGTTTAACATTAGAGCAAGTATTGGATGTTCATGCTGTTGAGGGGTGGTGGGGATGTGGGCACCATAGTGAGACTCAAGATCTTGTTACCAGCTGCCATTCACTGTGTTACAGGGCAGGTACGTTTTAAACACATCTTTACAAAGCACAGGATACTCTGGGGATGAATCACTGTACAGAGAGTTAATAAAAGGCTCTCACATCACTTCCAGAGAGAAAAACAGGGTTTAGGAGGGCAAATATAGTATCTCGCAGTAGGGATCTTCATCTAGGAATGAATTTCCCCCTGTTCATAGAAGGGAGTTTGCTGCTTTATTTTGTCCAGATTTTACAGGGTAGATGAGCACTATGAATGCCCAGGGTTTTGCGGGAAATCTTAACATGGCTTCAAGAAAAGGACTTGCATGTATTGGGCTATGTTTTCTCTACCTGTCTGTGAAATATTTTGGGCAAATGTCCTGGTTTAGTTATAAAATAGGTGTAATAGTACTTGTCAAGGAAGAGTACTACAAAGCTTGTCGGCATGCTACCTGCTGAAGAGCAGCAGGCAGTAATTTTAGACTTGGGGGAGATACTCTCCATGATGTTCAGCCTAGGAACTACTTGCACATACAATTTTATATGGTGTCTCCCTTGGGCTCCCTATTCACCTAGCAAGAGCCCAGTCTGTGGTGGGAGCAGGAAACCAAATGATTTTTGAATCAATTTTATGAATCATTGTTCCACAAACTACATAAAACATCAAGAGACCAGGCTCAGATTTTTTCCTCACTGCTGAAGACAACTAATAAGCTATTAACTTAATTCACATGATGCCACTGCAGCAATGACAAGACCCAAAGAAGTTTTTGCACTGGGGTGTGTCTTTGGCAGAAGACTCCCAAGCAAACGTGGAATCTGAATTCCTCACTGTGGGCTGTGATATAGAAGTTACCAAATACCTGAACTTTCAGTGTTGACAGTAAAAGATCAAAACATTTGCTGGTGAAAGAATGGGGTGACCAAAGGTGAACAGGGACAACTGAGGAGGAGCAGGAGGAGAACTCAGGACACAAGAACAGACATACGGCGTCTGACAAAACGCCCATCTAACCTTATCTGCAGGTCTGGGGCAAGGAAGGTGTTTGATTCTTGGGAATGTGGGTAGAAAACAGGCAAGGGTGGGGAAGAGCCATTTGCTGAGGCTGAGAGAAAAACAACTGTTGAATAGAGCAGAAGGCTCAGTGACCTTTGTAAACATGGCAGAAAATCTCGTAAGCTGGTGAAATGTCCCTCTGGGGAGGTGGAAAGGGTGCTTTTCTGAAGGGCTAAAAATGTTCAGGCACATTTGGAAGAAACAGGTGTAGAGGCTTGTCCTGTTTACCAAGTATGCCAGAGGTGGTAAACTTAAAAAGAATCAAATAAAAAAATCAAATATGGTTACAAAAACCGCAATTAGAACTTTGAGTGATGTAAGATAAGTATCAGAAACCACTAGACCTTATTTATCCTGGCTTCTGTGAACAGATTAATCCCTTTGCAGCACAGCATTCTTCCACTGAAGTTAGTGGGAAGCATCTTTGTACTCTCAGCATTGGCAAGGAATATTGCCAAGGGATTCCCCTGCCCACAGAGGACAGAGCTCTTCCCAAGGCAAGTCTCTGGCTTCTCCCTGGATCTTGTTGTGTAAGAGGCAAATTTAATCTGTACTGAGCCACCTGAGCCTATTTCTTACTGTTAGCTGGGCAATATGATAAGGATAAACCCCAGATATTTTTGGAATAGGATTGTGAACCAGAGTGATGCACAGATAACCATTTAAAAATAAGATGGGATAAAACTATACATACATGCTGCAGCAACTACTCTAAAACACTTGTATGTCATGCAATGCCAGCACCACTTTTTGTGGAAGGAAAATTGCTTTGTTTCATTTTAGGGGTACAGAACTGCAACTACAAAGGACTGAAAAGGAAAATCAACAAAAAAAAGCAAAATAGAAAGTGAGCTTCTCATACATAATCTGTTATTTTTCTCCAAATAAAAGGAATAGAGAGACAGATACAGTATCAATAACTTCACCTCAGACTGCAAATCTAGTTCAAAACTGAAGTAGCACTGCATGGCTGAAAGGTCAGTGAATGAGTAAAGAATTTTCAAAAGTAACATTTGAATCTGCATGAGGCTAGAACATGCTGTAACAGGTTTATCCCAAATAGGAATAAGATTTAAGAAATTTAAGAAATATTTTGAACCTTAAGTTCACTACAGGGACCAGGAGGGAGATGCAAGAGCTGTTCTGTTTGAAAGGACTAATGCTCAGACTTCTCTGCTAATTAGGAAAGGAAATACCAGCCAGACCTGGAAGCCAGGCTGAAAGCATCCCCCCCTAGTTACAGAAAGATACTGCAGGATCCTGAAAAAAAGAAAAAAACCCCCACAACTCTGGTTGGCTTCTCTTAAAAAAGTTACATATAGATAATTGGGCATTCACAAATTTGCCCTAAGCTTGTAAAACACACTTGAGTAAGTCCATACGATGATTATCAAGAAACACAATGGCCAGCACTGCAAGGATCAAGTCCCGCAGAGCTTGTGCCAGCAGAAGGGATTGCACTAAGCCAGTATTAAAGCTAGAGCACGTGGAGGCTTAACAAGCTTTCATATACTGGTCATGTACTGGTAATCCACAGAAAGCATTAAAAATGTCAACAGAGGAGTGATATGTGCAAACTGGGCTGTGGCAAAAATACCTTATTAAGATGCTAAACTTTCATTACATTTGTCCTTGATTTATTAATTTTTCAAGCTAATTGATCAGCGAGGTCTTTATTCCCCTGAAAAAGCACAGTGAGTTTTGTATAGGCTGTTTTCCACTCCCCATTTTTTCCTTTAGAATATTTTAAGATTATTTTGACTATTGGCTCCTGCTATGAGCATAACCATCTTTGGGCAAACAAGCATGTTAATAAAACCTTGTCCTGTGGTTCCTGGATTTATGCAGTTGTAGCTCTCTTGCTCCAGCTGCATACCATACACAGTAAAATCCACTGCTTGGCTAACCAGGCAGAGAGTACTTGAGATTTTTCCAGTGGATAAGTCTAAATAATAAGGCAACCTGAACTGTTACCTTACATGTCTCTAGTGTGTCCTCATACAGCCATCAAGCTCCTCTTGCCACGTGCAACACATGTGCTTTGTGGGGATGAAGGTCTTCGGAGGGTATCAGATGGCATTGCCTACTCTGGCTCAAGTTGTGGGTGAAAATGAGATTAAATTTAAAACAAGGATTGTCATTATTGAAATTCAGAGACCCGAGTTCTAGAAACTTAGAAATTAGGAAGAAGAAGAAGCTGCACTAAGGGCACAGAAGCAGGATCAAATTTGTCAGTCCCCTTTTGATGCAGATTTAAGCTGTGGGCCTGTGTGAAGCAGCAAGGTAGCACAGGAGATGGCACTGCAACAGAAGAAGTTTAAGAACAGCACCAGTACAGAATTGCTGTCTTTGAAATGTGAGAGTTTTGAGGTAGTTTTTGTGCAACCATTACATCACATGACCATAAAGCATACAAGTTTGATGAATCTGGAGGGTGGAAACTCCAGGACTCCCTCTGATGCCAATTATCCTAAAAGAGTTTTTGCAGAGATGAGACGGTTTATCTGATCTCCCTGCTGGTTTGGTCTTTGTCCTCTCTACTGATGCTGCCAAGAAAGGGGTGTCAAAGATCTTCTGCTGTAAGTACTTGACTTGTTTGTAGAAATCTGATTAAAGTAGATCACCTCAGATAACAAGAGGAATTAATGCTGCAAATACATAGGAGAGGATTTTCAACCTCATAAGCTACATAGAGGTCAGTACTTTTCAAGCACACAGCAGATCTCTGATTTTCGCAGAACTGATGATCTCTGCTTGTCCTTTTCCTCTCTCGTCTTAGCCTTTACACTTTAGCATTTATTAATTAATTTCTACTTGTAATCTGTTCTGTTACTCTGTCCAGTATGAGGAAAGTACTGCACAGAGGTAACCCCAGGAGACAGAAAACCAAAAGGAAACTGGAAAGAGTTTTTGTGGGCTTTGCACTGGACATGGCACCTTCTCCTTAATAACCATATAGGTTAAGATTCCTCATCCTTCGGGTTTTTACAATATTTTAAATATTTTACAATATTTAAAAAAAATCCATATTCTCATCTTAGATGTTCCCCTGAAGTCTGATGTTTCTGTATACTCTCAGCTTTGTCATCCTAGGATCTAGGAGCACTTTGACTTTTTCTCTCTCTAGTGTGTAACCATGTTGTATATTCAGGCTCCATGTCTCAGCTGTGAACAACTGTATGCACACACAGTGTTTCCCAATGCCTTGCTTCCTGTGTGCATGCAGATGTCTCCTATGGAGGACACACTCAGACCATTAATGCCCATCAGCTGACCCCATGCTGCCTTCGTTTGCTGTGTTGGTGTTTTTAGCTCGGCTCTGTTAGGTAGGTCCCTGAATTGTGCTTTATGGTTTGTGATCTTATAATTTCTGACATGTGAAGTCACAAACAGTTACTTTACTATCAAAATCTGCCCAATAGCTCTGTGCTCACCTTTATCAACTGATGAGTCCTAATTTTAGGACTTTCATTTAAAATACAAGTACAGTAGATATGAAGTACACCAGCCTTACCACACCAAGAACTAACCTTGGGAAATGGCCACATGAAGGCTGGGGGACATGTCATACTAGGACGTCCTAACTGCCAGAAAAGCAAGTGGTGCCCCCGTGAGTGTGTCTGAACAGGCCCCCTCATGCTCCAGAGGTGGAAGCAGAGGCTGCAGCCCTCTGGAACTGAACACCAAAGTGCTACCATTCCCAACACTGCCCTGACACGGTTTCAGCCCTTCCTGGGGAGGAACTGATTCACTGAAACAAGTGTTACAGAGGCTCTGAGGTTTTAGTAGTGCAAGGTAATGCAATTCAGGCTCTGTTAATGTTAGTTCCTGTATCATACTTCTTGGATAAGCACGTAGTGACAGCTTTCAAGAGGCAGGGACCTGTCCGTTGGAAAATGGAATATGACCACCAGCTCCTGCACATAAAATACTGAGTAATCATCTAATGGTCACTAGCAAGACACCCTAGGTCTGTGCTGGTGACCTAGAGGTGAAACGACTTTCTTTGTCTGTCTGAATCCCTGAAGCATTCAGACCGCTGATTGGGGTGGGGGAAGTTCTGATCTAAACCACCATTAATCTTTCTTAAGGTGAAAAGGTCAGAAGAGCAAGTTATTCAATGTTAACTGGTTTTTTATGCCATCAAAAAGCTTCTTTATTTCCAATGCTGTCTTAAAATATGCAGCAACACTTAAACATCCAAACTTGCACAGTGTTTTTTTGAAGGTGATGTCAGCTTTTAGATACATGACAAAGTCCATACACAATGTTAGCCCCCCACAGCTGTGTCCATATCCGTACCAACAATGCCACACAATGTTGTCCTTAAATCCCATAAAGGCGAGCAACAATTCCACGGAATGAAGCGATAACGTATTAGAGCTGCCGACAATCAGTCTTTAACATGTGTTATCCATTTGACTGCAAGTGTAAATCAGCATTTCAGTGTCAAGTTGCTAATTCAAGGCTGTATGGTCAAACATCCAGAGTACCCCAGAAAAAGCACAAGTGCACTGCTAGAATAGGTCAAAGTCACTACAAGTCAGGCAACACAGGGGAAAAGTTCCCTGCCAATAAACCAGTTTGTCCTATGATATGTGTATTTCATGATACAGTATTATTAGATTAAAGTAAACATTTAACAGGAGCTCATACTACAGTGTCAGCACAACCAACATTCTGCCACTACCCAGCTGACTTCAGTTGTGCATGTGCTGCCAGTGTACATGACTGCAGAACCAAGCTGTGTGGTTCTACAGGGTGACATGAATTAACATGTGAATTATGTCCAAAGGATACACTTCATGTTTCCTCTGCTTTCACTTAACTGTGCCACCTCGGGGATGTACATTAATTTTTGCCCTTTAATTTCCATATTCAGAGAAATAAGGAAACTACCTGCTGCCACTTGCTGTACTTAGACTTCTTTGAAAATTGAGTACATGTAATTTTTCAATAGAAACCAGAGACAGAAAGTATTTTTTTAATCCTCCCTCTCCTATTACTAGGAAAGGGGTTAACTTAAGAACCTGATTAACATTCCACTGAGCTGTCTGAAATGGTTCTTCCTCTTATTATTTGGCTGTAAACATTTTCTACCAACTCACTCATGGCAGCTGTTTCTGTACATTGGAGAAAAAAAGAAATTGAATGGCATTTTAGTGGATTATTTAATGGGAGACTGGAACTGGCAAAATACAAAACTGCATTCAGAAATATTGCATCTAAGGTAACTGTAGCCTTCCTAATGACAGTCCAAGTTTTTGGGCTTTTTTTTTTGGTCTCAGTTTCACTGAGAAATTCAAAGTAACAGTAGAAGCTTCTGTTTATTTTCATGGACCTCTACACATAAAAAAATACACACTAAACATTTTGTAACAAACTGACCCTACATAATTTCTCATATGTACTCTGCAACACAATGCATAAATGGAGCCGAGCAAGACCTTCTGCAAAATCAGTCACTGACAGTCCCACCACATCCCTGCTCAAAGAGAAACCTCTTCTTCTGTAGGTGGCCTGGCAGCACCTCAGAGATTAAATGAGGCCTTGAGGTGGGATTAGCGGGGGAGGTTGGCATGGAAGATCCTCCTCGCACTGCTCAGGGCTGACACTGCAGCAGACAAGCAGTTTGTGTACTGCTGCACGACCTACAGATCCTGCAGAGATCAAGACAATGGCAGCATCACCTTTCCACATTCACTAGCTGGAGTTTGGATTTAAATTAAGCTCCTTTTCATTTAGGAAGCACAAGGGATGGTCTCAGGGAAAACGGAGACCCTCCCTTTAGGCCTCCTGCTGCATTGCATCAGGTTGCCCTTGTCTCTTCTGCACAGACACGCTTAATGCAGTGACAGATTTACCAGGCTGGAGCTGCTGAACGAGGCACGCTGCACATGTCCTGGAGCGCTGTGATGCTTAAGCGGATTTGCTCAGGGGTTATGGAAAGGGCCGACACACAGCCTGGCAGTATTGCTTAACCATTGCTCTTTCTCATCCATTTTTTCAGGTCTCAGGGATGGAAAGCCAACCACAAGACAGATATGACAGCCTTGGCAGAAGATGGTGCAATGAGGTGAGCATACACAACAACCTACCTGTAGTTTCTTCAAAGTTTGTTCACACAGGAAGATGGTGAGGTTTTGCAGATTCAGGCGTGTTGGTTATGTATTTTTTGCTTCATTCTCTTTTTGCTTTAAATGCTAGTAAAACTGGCACTGGAATAGGAAAAGGCAAGGTAAAAGAGGGGATGGAGAAACTACTGTACCAGCTGCTCTTATTTCTATTAATCCCAAGCAGAAACTCTACAAGCTCTACTTTGTGAGGGCAGTGGAGTGGTCTTTTCATTTTGTGTACTCCAGGTGAAAATATACCTACTGGCAAACTACTTTCACCAGCACTCCATAGGCACTCGTTCATATTTGCTCCCTAGAGCTAATCTTTTTAATGTAGATGCATGGACTGGGTGAGTAACCAGATGGGCCAGGTTTCGTTTTGTGTTTTGTTTGCACAGAACTCAGAGAATAAACAACTAGGGAAGAGAAATAGCAGATGAATGTCCAGAGCAAGAATCATGAATGTGATAACTTCTACTCTTAACAGGAGTCCCTAAAGCCACTTTAAACCATCCTTTTGTCATGACTGAATAGCTGACATTTATGCTTACTTAAAACCTATTCAAAAAACATGGTCTATATAAACTAGACATTTGATCCTCTTTATATAGAGACTGACAAATCCTTTTTTATAGTTACAGCTGTTTAAGACAGAAAGTAAGTCTTTGACCCCACAAGGAAGAGGAGTGACTCAATCAAGCCCTACTGCTAGCAATTATGATGTACAAGGATTGACAGTGTTGTCATGAAATATGTAATATTTACAACTGTGTACTGACTATGCAGAAACAGTCTTCAATGTTAACAGAAATACTGTGCAGCACTTTGAATGCTTTTATTTCTGGAATGCCTCAGAACGCCCCAGTTTCTGTTCATGATACAATTGTTTTGGCTGCACAGTGCTAAGCTCACCAGGCAAGTGACTGCCCAGGAGGAATCATTACAGTCCATGAAGCTAATGAAAGCCTCCTCCTCTGAATGGTTTTGGTTCATAATTACTTTGTAGGACTGAAGTAAACATGACAGAGTTAAACACTACTCTCAAGCACTTTCAAACAAACTTGTGTTTATTTTTGTTATTTGCATTCCAGCGTCATCTAAAGACAATAACAGATCCATCATAGAAAGCTTGAGTAACAGAGCAGTAACAGGAGCCACAAGAACAAGTTGCCCAGATTTCACACATATGCCCAACCACTGCTGGGCACTCACAATTACAGTGCCACCACAGCTCCCCACACAAATGCCAGACTCATGCACAGAATTGGTGTGCTCAAAGATACAGATGCATTTGACCAACTAGGTTTTTTCAGTACACTGTAGTTTACTAAGATAACACATGAAAAACCCGCATAACTCTTCAGTTGTGAATTAAGCTACACTTGCCCATGAACAAAGGTGTGACTCCCTGTCACATTACCACTATTTGAAAGACAGCACTGTTGGGTCACATGAGCTCCCTTGATTTTTCCTCAGAAAATATGCACTAGTAAATCATAACTGGTGATGGGAAAACACTTATGTAGCTGATATTTGCGACTGAGATTTCACAACAAGTCAGTTGAGGACTCTGATACTGTGAAAGGGGTGTAGAAAACAGAAATGGCCCTGCTTACAGCATCATCTGCTTATGTTGGGTTAGGTATTACATCAAACCCTTTGTCTCATTTGTAAAATATGGGTATTAGAGATTTAACTTATAAACTAGCTAGAGCTCTGGGTTACCTGGTATAGCAAGTTAAGTGTGAGGTTCTGTCAGCTGAAAATGCAGCTTGCCAATAACTGCCATAGTGGCATAAATGGCAAATAAAAAGTGTACTGGAATGAAATATCCTACTTCCTTAGCTAGCCCACCAAAGTGCTCTGCTACAGTAATGAAATCATGCACTGCTCAGTTCCCCAGAAAGTATATTCTCCCTAAACACAGCATGGCTGCCATGAATTAGGCTTCTGGACAAAAAAACTCTCTTCAGGAATCTGTACTGTTACCACAGCCTGGAGAAAGGCAGGACTGGAAAGACTAAACAGGCCAAAAGTTTATATAGAACTACAGAATGGTTTGGGTAGGAAGGGACCTTAAAGATCACTCAGTTCCAACACCCCTGCCATGGGCAGAGACACCTTCCACTAGACCAGGTTGTTCAGATCCCCATCCAGCCTGGCCTTGAAAAACATGGTTTGACAAAAGGTTTTGACAAAAAGTTTTTTCTTTCTGAAAACATGGAAGCTTTGCACAATATAACAAAATGAATCCCTTGCTATTGCATCACCCTGACAGAGGTACTTGTGGGCAATTTCAGCAGAAGAAAATATTCAGAAGGATATGGAAATCAGATGTATACCCCAACACAGGCTGAGGCATACTGGCAGTGCAGTCCTATGGCCACTAAAACTGTCCTGTTGCTGAAAACAACCACTCTTCAACCATAGTATCCATCCATCTATTTTAACAGCACTAAACCAGTTCCAATGTCAGTATCCAGTATACACCTGTTCTCAGACTCTAGGACAGCACTAGCTTTATCAGACAAACACACACATATAAAGGTGCAAGTATAGAGCTTTGCTACTTCAAGAGGGTGACTGAAAAGTGCTCCCTCCCTAGCAGAAAGAAATAAGCACACCAGAGGTTATGGGCTTCTTCTCACATTTGTCTTGTGCTGTGGTAGCTGCATGAATCAGATGCTGAAAGAGTCCAACACAAAGCAGAGACTGATTTAAACAAACTGTACACACAACCATGTGAACTTTTTTAAAAAAGAAAAATGGTATTAACATATTAGTTTCATTTCCCCCTTCCCTACTTCCCTTTCTCAGCTGACAGTCAACCAGCTGGTTAACTGCTCTGAAGGTGCACGCTCATTCCCCCATTTAACCGGTGCTCCCCATGGGGCACTGTGCAGCCCTGTGCTTCACCACCACTTTGTAATATTGAACCACAGCACACAGCCACTTCCTTAAGCTGGTGGCTGCCCTCTGAGGGACAGCACCTGCAGGAGCTCAGCAGAAGCAATTGATTCACAGTGAAGTAAGATACAGTTGAGAGCTTCCTTCCACAGAATGCAGCAGGAAAAGGGAGCTGTTGCCTCCAGAGAGATAGAATGGTTGTGATGGGTGCTGCCTTGTTGTTACATGATTCCTATTGAGTATGTGACCTTGCTTTACTCTGATTTTGCTCCTCTGATGAACAATACATGACAGAATTTTAACCCAAAACAAATTTTCAGGAAGCCTTTTCCAAACAGCTATGAAGGGTGTAGTTTTTTTCTTAACCAAACAATAAAAAAGTACCACAGTTCAACAGCTTTCTCAGCAAAGCCAGATGGTAAAAAGATGATAAGCAGAACAGAATACAGTAAGCTGACATTTTCTGCAGGGAACTCCCCCTCTCTAATTAAAAATGACCTTACTTTCTAATTAGCATGGCTTTTTAAAACAAAATCACAGACAATTTAAATAGAAGCATAATTTGCAAAATGGTTTGGAATATCCCTTAAAACATTTTTCCACCTTTGACCACCTTTAAAGCACAAGAAAGCCTTCAGTAATGCAAGCAATCTGCTCCAACCTTTATGCAAGTCAATACCACTGACTACTGAGCAAAAAAGAAACCACATTCAAAGTCTTCACTTCAAAGTACTGTTGAAGATGAATTACGTGGCCTTTTTGCTGTGTACAATGGCACAAAAGTCAAAAATACCCAAGTTCTTCCACACTCTAAACAGATTCAACCCCATATCTATATGAAATTAGCTCTATGTTAGAATAGAGCACACTTTTCAGAACACAGTGTTTAAGCTAATAGAGTTTCATGGAAGCCTCGAAGAGGGCAGATAAGTCTTCTTCTGTTTGGGGACGTGGTGATAGCTTAGTCACTCTCTCCTAAAAGATCAAAGAAAAACTAAATTACAAAAAGTTGGCAATAAAATTAATCAAACAGTAGCTGAACTATGTGTCTCTGTACTAACATCCTTCACACTGAACAACAAGGTTTTGCAAATAAGTAATCAAGTAATTAAGGTTGATGCATCAACTGTACAGTACTTTCAAGAATATATTAGCTAAAATTGCCTATAATTAAATACAGAGAACCAAGATTAGAATGTCTGTATTTTGTAGAGGCAAGTACTGCAAGCACAGGCCTTATCTGTCCAGTTGTCAGTGCACTGGAGGATATTATCTTGCGAATACACTCCATTTTAAACTTCATTTGCCATCATTGGAACTAGGAGTTCGAGTTTTAGAGATCAAGACTTCAAAATACAATATCTTTAAAGGCCCAGGGACTGCTGCAAAGGGGCAGAGTAAACAGCATGTGTAACTCAGACTCCAGTAAAGAGACACAGCACCAGACGGTATGAAACTGCTTAATAAACAGCCTGACCCCTTGCCATCACAATACAAAGCAGTTGTGGTTGATCTTCATTTGCACAGTGATTCAACAGAATCTGGGGGTGCTGAAGTCTCACTGACTGAGATGAAACTCGGGTATATGCTTCACTGCTCTGCTGGACAAAATAACCACAAAGGCAGGGGTGGCAATTCAGAAAAGCCCTGTGTTACTGAGGATGAGGAGCTGTATTAGTGTAGGTATTCTGGTACTGCAGAAACACTCAGCTGAAAGGACCTAAGGTTAATGTACTCATACTGATTATGATTAGCACTTCCACGGTTTCAACAACCAATGATTTTAACGTTTACTGAAATATTGGAGAGAGTTAGAAACATCTGCAAAGACAGAGGCCAGGCCTACACTAGGAATGCATTATCTTTAGATGAATGTGGTGTATTTTGGCAAGAGGGAGTTTCTTCTGCTATAACCTGCTTCAGCATCTCCCTTGTGTGAGCTGCTGTCCCCTCCTTTCAATCTCTTCCCCCTTTTTCATGTGTGAGATAGGGAAGTCATTTGCTAAGGTCCTTGTCTCCTGCACTGAGTGGGATGCTGGGGAAGGGGCTCCCCTAGCCCCCTGCCTGGGTGGGAGGCTGAGCTCAGCTGCCCTTCCAGTGCAGCACACACCCCTGCCCAGGGCGATGCCACAGTGCAACGCTGCAGCCGCTCCACTGCCCCCTCAGCCCGCGGGGATGCAATTTGTGGGCAGGCTGGATGTGGTTACACAGCAAGAGTGTCACCACACTGCAAGCTTAATGCGAAATATTGGTCTAGCATGGTGAGGAAGTCAGCTGTGAGGTATTCACAGTTCATAACCATGGTTAGCATGGCTTGTGATGAGTCTGAAAAGTGCAGCTTTGTGTGCATAATTTTACCTACAGGAGCAGCTTTGCTGGTGCACAAGTAGCAATCAAATGGTACCTCTTTCCCCGTCTCTGACCAGTGCTGCTACACACACAGATCCAGCCAAAGAGAAGCTTAAGATTCTTCTATGGAGTTTTGAAACCAAGTGGAAAATTCAAATAGCACTAAGGCAAAAGCATGTTGTTTCTCTCAGACTCATAATATGCAAAATATAACAACTCAGTGCTCAGATATTCATAAACTCATCAGGCATACAGTAGGACACTCCAGACCAAAGAAGAGTTTTGCAGCTGTGTGCGCTGAGATGGCCAGAGTTACCTGTAAAGCCACACTGGGTGATAGCAGACAATCAGCCTGACAGACTGTAGCATTTCCCAGCTATATGGACAGAAGGCTGCAAATGGATGCTCCTTCGGTATGCCTTGACACAGAGGCACCAGCACTACCTCTGCACAAGCTTGCTGATATTGGCTGGTGCCCAGACAGCAAGGCTCTGGTTCCCTTAGTCTCAGTGCATTCAGGTCTGGTGCCAAAACTGAGCAGCTCAAGGCTCGTCACTGGTGTAGCTGCCTCTGGTCTATCTGCAGGGGTGGGAGGGCTGGAGAACAGCCCTTCCACCACCTCTCATTTTCCCTCCCTCCATCTCCTCCCAAACACTAGCACAGGGCCACACACCTTAGACCCTGAGACAGCATCTTCTGCTAGAATCATTGCTGTCTGCAAATAGGGTCAATTTCAATAGACTCACTTAGTAAGGGAAATAAATTCTGTTTTAACTTCAAGCATAGATGTTTGTCCCAACAGAGTTGCCACCTAAATTCTGACAGTCACATTAATTTTGTTTTCCTGTGGCCTGCACTTCACAGCATGGAATAAACTTTGCACATTTTTTAGTGCTATCACTTCACCACACTGCTTTGCTGACATGAATGGGTCAGTGCTGTATTCCAAAGCAAACCTACTGCAAGAAGAAAAGACAAAAAAATATACCAAAGATTAAACTGTACGGACTAACCCTGTGGGCATGAACAGAATATTAAGGAACACTAATACATTTTTGTCATGTAACAAACATCTCATATACAAAAATAAGGGTCCAACGTTTACACAGTAAAATTAATCCTCAATGCCATGAGACCACAGTAAGTGAATTAAAAGTCAATTTGAGCTAACCTAACAAACAAACCAAAAAAGCCTTCAACATCTTTTGGAAAAGAACCTTCCCTTCCCCCAGCTAAGAAAACTTGCCTTCAATGAGACATTTTCTTTGTGATGACCTAAATCTAACTGTTTTTAAGAAACATATTTATCAAAACAAACTCCTCAAATGCCCCATAACAACAACCTATTTGATGGGTGCTCAGAGACCCATCAAATAGGTTGTTTTCTCCAGTTGTTTTTTGCCAACACTCAGTTGTGTGTTATCCTAAATAGTTGCACCTTTGTGTCATTTTGTCAGGTATCAGGTATAAAACAGGAATATTAATATTTACTGTCAATATAACTATTCTAAGTTAATCTGAGATTTATGATTGAGAAGAAATAGACATGGTAAGAGGTCTTCTGTAAAAACCAAATAACCTTTCGGCTTACAAAATTTTCACTTTATCTATACTGTTTATTTCCCTTGCAACTTGTTGGAAATAAATTCTATGAAGACAGAAAAGTCCATACCACATGAATTGAACTGTCTTTTTACAAGAAAGACACTAATTTTGCTTTTAGAGCGGAGTGTTGCTTTTTGCAGTGTCTTTGTGGGCACTGAAACAATAAAGGGTATCACAGGTTTAATCTATATCATCCCAAGGGACCTTATTTCAAATTCTGATGCGGGTCAATGGAACAAAAAAGCCATCTGGGAAGAAAAATACAACTTCTCAATATGGAAAGTTTAATGCAAAGTGAGCTTGGTCATTCTTAACAGATAGCAGTTGTTATTAAGGCTTTATCTATAGCCCATCTGTATACATAATTAACAGAGATAGTTATGAAAAAGCAGTACCTTCTACAAAGATCAAAGGTCTGTGAAAAACATCCTCTTTTTTAAAAATGTGACACTTAAAAAACTCCCAAACACATAACCATGTTTTCTGATTCCATGTGAAAAACAGACTGCAGCATGCACACCATCCCATGAAAAGAAAAACCTAAACTGTGGAGTGAAATAAAATACAGTTGACTATCCATAATTTTCTCCATTTTAATTGTTTTCATGCAGGAATAAAAATGACATTTGCTTGAAAAGAAGTGCTTCTGCTTTTTCCAAAATCTGTTCTATTTTACTTGACAAGAGAAACTGTTTTGCTTTCTGTCTTACCTGAGGCAGAGTGCCTTTGACTAATGCAGGGATGTCTGCTTTGGAATAACCAATTGCAGCTAAGCCATCATCAACATTCAGATCAAATAGGAATTTCCGGAGTGTGTCTGCCAAAATAAACCCCGCATCTTTGATTCTGGCACGGCGGATGTCAGCTCCTAAAATAAGACATAATGCCTTGACTGTAGGGTGGAGAGAGCAGAGGAAGCCTGTTCTGGACTTAATTTAATCATAATATCAGCTGAATACATATCCATACATAGCACTCACTGCCCTAAAAGCAACATGAAGTAAAAAGAGGAATCAACCTTAATTTTACAGTTGGGACAGTTTGTGAAAGGTGAAATAAAACAAGATCAGAAGGAGGTAGCTGCTGCCAAAAAGACTAACTGCCATATGAGGTTAACTTCCTTTCCCTCTGTGCTTAACAGGGAGAAGCACTTTTCAGTCTGACTAACTGCTGGGAGGAAAGAAGCTAATGCATGAACATCAATGGTATTTATTTTTATGGATGGTGTGCCAAATGCTGACTCCTTTTTAATGCCGTGAGTTTGCTGACATCTAGAGGACTGTTCTGTTCAGTTACACATTCACAAAGAGGACTACAGCATGTAGGCTGAAAAAGGCAGGAGATGGCAGGGAAGTGTTCAGAGGGCCGAAAAAATCCTAAATTTAATGTTATTTGAGTATGTGCTGATTTGTGTAGGGTAATGCAGAACTGAAGAGGAGGAGGATCTTTGAAATATCTATGGAACAGTAATGAAAACATAAATATAAATGAAGGATTACTAGGATTTCCTACAGAATAGCTTGCTTCCCCGTCTTCAATGAATGGTCAGGACTTACTTAAAGGTAATAATAAAAGCATGTCCAGATAGAAGACACAGGTCCCTCCATATGATTTCTTTTCAAAGTACCCCGAGCTAAACTGGTTCTCTGTGTAAACTCAGTGATGTTGCACCAGAACTATGTTAGGTCCAAGTGCCATACTGAGAGATGATTAAGAGCACTGAGTAGCTACAGGAGAAATATTTCCTGTGATCCTCACACAGTTTAGTGTAGCACTCAAAGGGAATTAAGTGAACAGAAGACCTAGAAGCTCATTTGAAGAGTTGAGATATCTGGGTGGTAAGACTGGCAGTACTATAGCAGATAGTGTCAGGGAGAAATTGACAAATAAGATCTGATGGAGTCTTGTATGAAGTCTTGTGCTATTGGGATTATGACACAAAGTCTGAGCTTATCCTGCGTTTTCCTATGGGGGAGTAACCAAGACATAAATACATTTATCTTCAAATAGTAAAGTAAAAAGGAAAGGGAGGAGGGTAAAACATGACAGTAAATGTGATGGGCAATTTTAAAATATTGCTATAATTTGAGTACTTTATTTTTGTTCATCTTAAGGATACATCAGTCTTCAATTGCTCAGAAAATTTCTGGCCACACACACACACACAGCCCTACCTATTTCAAGTATTTAAGAATCCACCCAGGGAGGTATTAAGCTTTTTCTGTATGTACCCAAATTCACAGCTCTACATACACACAACATAACTATTTAGTAATCTGCTTCATGTCAGAAAATACCGTCTTAGTCATTGCACTTGGCAGCATGACAGATTTGAATCAGCTACTGTAGTCAGTTGGACTCTGGACTGGAATCAGAAGTAAACACCCCAGATGGGAATTAAAAAATTCAATTCCATGTGACATGTTTTCCGCAGAGTCCCTTTATAGCAGGGCACATAATGACAGTTAAAATTTCTACTGAGAAAATTAACAGCTCTTTCAGAAACAGAATTTATGGCACCAGTTAATACCACAAAATCTAAAGGAACTGCTTTTCAGCCACTTGTTTTAAAATCAAGAGCCAGAGTTCAAATTCTCTGATATGCTGTAGTGACCAGTTATCCAGAAATATTTTCTTTGTCTAATTTTAGTTCTGTGTTATTGCTGTAGGAATACAGACATTTAGTAGTTTCCTATATGATTCCACCTAGGTTTGTGTTCTGGTTTTGACCATAGGCAGGACTGCATAATTTAGAGGAAGCTTGAACAACCTCACAGACAATGCTTATGAAGTAAACAGAACCTTCCCCTAGTGTAGTTCTTCTGACCATGCTGTTTCACACCCTCTTTAAGATACTGTGACATTTTCACTGTCTAGATAAAAGTCCCACTCTTTCTTGGGGATGCTTTCACATTACTTACATAAGCAAGTCATAGATGTGACTGGATTGCTTTGCCTTGCACACAGAAGGTTGACCATACAAGGGACTGAACACAAATTTTTCAAATGCCAGGACAGTTGGCCTAAGCACTTTCTCTCTCCTCTCTGCACTGCTGTGCGTGACTGTGACTGCTCCCCAGCCAAAATGGGTATTAGCAGCAGTTTACAACACAGAGCCGAGTGCAGACAAACCACCTGATGTTAGACATAAATAAATCAGCTCACAGCAGAGCCATGCTGTCACAGCTCCACTGCTAACAGCTCTGTGATTACATCACTGCAAGCTGGCTTAGTACACACAGTCATGCTAGGGGTGCATTTAAGAGGGATCCTTTCTCTAGGACACGTTTCAGTGATGGGTTGCACAGATGACAAAGCACTGTAAAAAAAGAACCTTTAAATGAGTTGTCAGCCTGCTGCATTTACTTTCATTCTGCTAAGAAGGACCCATTTTGTTCATTAGCCCATTTCTTAGCCAACACGTGTCCATAGGATAGCTACTCCATGTTTTCCCTTGACATTAGCCACTGAGAAATTCCAATACCTACAAACAAGCTTAGGCCTACATTAGAAAGATTGAAATTCAGAATTGTGTGCCGTGGCAAAAGAACAGAAGTGATTCAGAACATCACTATTTTCTAATTAATTGTCACAGTAGAGAATTTGTTAGGCAACATCCTTCCTTTTAGCTAACAAATGCAATCCAGTATTTGTTCATTTTATGGTAACTACTCTCCATAAAGCACCAAGAGATATGTCAATTGCAGCCACTCTCATTTGATTTGTAGCAGACCTACAGTTAATTTCAGCTGTCCAGTCTTCTAGCTAGGCAGCAGATTTCTCCAGTTTGCTCCTCTAGCCAATCATTCAGTATCAAAATTCAGTGTTATTCTGTGTAACTTTGCATTACATGTAACTCCAGAATCTTGTTTCTTAAACTTAACCCCCTCCCCCCCAAACAACCAATGACAATTATTTGCACACTTTTTTTTTCTTTCTAAAATATTTTGGAAATAATTCCATTTGTACATGTAAGCTGTATCCACAGAGATTCTTACCTAGAATTTCTGCAGCTTCCAAGTGCCGCTCAGGATGTATCTGTGCTGTGAAAGCGAACACTGCTGGGGATGTCAGCACCACAGAAAGGCCATGTGGCTGGGGAAAAAATAACAGAAAAAAGAATAAAATCACATCAAGAGGACATGTACTTTTCACTTCGATGTTCTGTAATGCTCATTAATGACAGATAACGGAAATGTATAATATATATAATACAAAAAACAAAGATAAACCAAATTTTACCACTAAAGAATGATCCACATTATAATCCTTTGGTTTATAAGTTTTCACCAAACCAGCAATAGGGTAAGACATTCCATGGCTGGAACAGAAAGTAGAGAGAAAGTGGTTAGGGCAGCTCTCCTGGTATTCAGAAAATTTGTGTTCAGTTCCCTGTGTGGTCAGTTTTTGGTATGCAAGTCTCTTCAGTACAGATGCTCAAAAGGTATTGACATACAGCTCTGGTGTGGATATTAGGTACAGAAACCCCTCATTCCTCTGCACCTCAGGGACAGAGCTGTGAAAAACAGTGCCTCCTCACTTTGTGAATGTGAAGTTATATTACTCCACTGATAGGACTGAAAGCTGTTCAGTGGCTGAAGTAATACAGATAAGTCAAAAATATCATAAAGTGCATCCCTATGTAATCACACTACCTGAGAAAAATAAACATTAATTTTAAGGTATAATTAAAAGAGTAGACTTGCTCAAAGAAAAGGAATGAAAGGAATGTCTCTGAAAAGAATGACTACTAATAACTTCACACAACTCAGGCTTAGGCTTTGCTTCTCTGAGATTTCATCCAAATGAAACTGCATTGCCTTGCAATATTAATTACAGCTCATTTCAGTCTGCTGATTGCCTGCCCTGCAGACAAACTTACAGACAATTGCATCAGTTCAGAAAAAGCATAAGATTACATCATTGCTGTCTCATTGCAAAAAAGCTGGCATGAAATCTAACATTTTAGATGTCATTGACCTTTTTTTTTACTTTGGTTTTCACTATCAAGGAAGATAAAGGTGGCCATGTTTTGTAATTTTTACATGGTTGGATTTGAGTATCTCAAGCCAGAATAAACAATTCTCATACACATAAATTGCCAATCAATTTCTCACAACACACAGCCCCCTCAGCATTCACAGGCCACAATCCCTTACTATACATTCAGCAACAAAGGCAGGGATATCTTTGACAATCCGAAGCAAACACTAGCTAGAAGCTGACCCCAGATGGGGTTCGTATTTGTCTGTACTCACCAGAGATGGACACCAGCATTGCCAAAGCCAATACCAGCAAAAGCACTTGCCAGGTGCATGTTGGCTCTTGCTTCACGATCTTCAGGGTTTCTGATGGCTCTGTGCACCATGGAGACAATGGTACCAGTGAATTCACAAACAGGTTGGGGATACAGGAGGGAAAAAGGAAAGGGGGCTTCTTTAGGGACTAAGTAGATAACATTGGTTCAGTGAAGGGCAAGCTTTCTTTCACATTTCCAAAACCCCAGTAAACCCATTGACTTTAACCATATTCACTTCAGTGGTGATTTAAACAATTCTACTTAGGAGCTTTGGCCATTCTATGTATGGCTCCAAGATCACTCCAGCTTTTGCACTATCTCATTAGGTGGTGGTCTAGACCCCACCACCTGTGTGGGAAGAAGACAGGGTTCCTTGCCTTCCTGTACCTCAGGCTCTCTGTGTAGTCTGACAGCAAGGAGAAAAAGTTTCATGAATAGATTCTACATGAACAAGAAAAAACTATTTTGACTAGCTAGGTACTGTAAAACGTCTTTTACAACCCCCCCGCCCACTGGTCTTTAACAGAAGTGCACATGGCATATAAAACCTGTATACAGCCTAAAACTATTGGTAGGGATCAAAACCAATTCCCAGTTAAGTCATTATTTCTAAGTTGAAGATCTTCTAAATATGAGTAGGTTTTCAATAAATGCATAATTTTGCACATTCGTAAGTGCATGTGGTTAATTTACATTGAAGATCACAGAAGTTACACTGGCAGTATTTTGTTCAGTTTGTTACATATTATCCTTATACTGTCATAGAAAGGAGATTCTTGAAAAAATATGGAAATGATGCTCCCATATTAACCGAGCAGCTTGAAATACCTTTAACAGGACTTCTAAACTAAACTGACAGAGGCATTAAAAAGCTACCTCCTCAAGGAAACCTATTAACCCCAATTTTACTTCCAATGTTATATGAAATTGTCTTTTGCTTTATTTAAGAAAAATCCAGAGTAGAAAAAGAAAGTTCAGTGTCACAGTTTGCCTTATTTTAGCCTAGAATTCAAGTTCTTATAAGCATTTCCTTTCAGGACACTGAAGACTGAACACACTGCAAGGGAAATGGCTGTTAAATGTATTACCTTTTCAAATATTTAGCCACAATCCGCAGAGCATGAAGAGCCCAGACATCACTGACAGGGTTGCTGCCTTGGTAAGCTGGACGGTTGATTGGGTTTGAAGGGCAGGGACTACGCATGTTGTAAGGAAGAGCGGTGTACGATTCCAGAGCATGGCTAACAAACATCAAACAATTATTTAAGCGTGAGAGCTCCATTTTGCCATCCTGCTGTCCTTTGAATGCAGGTTCTTATTTATTTATGGTGTTCAACAGTTCCCAAAACCAGAAATACAATCTCACAGACAATTGAGAGAATGCCAGGCAGGCACCTCCAGAGCACTTCACTCTCCAACAAACACACAGATGGCAATGCAAACTCAGTCACTGTCTATCAGCTCACACCAATGTTTAAAGCTAGACTGGATGTGTTGGCACCTTGGTGTGTAATGCTTTTCACAGAAGAGCACTGTACATGTGCAATGGGTACATTTGCTTTCTGTGGGACAGGAACTGTAAGAGGTTTCAGCACTGGAAGCATCATAAGGTACCTTTCTTTTAGAAGTATCCACTTTAAAAAAATTAGGGGTATGATAATTAAGCCAAGTGGAGCTGCCAACAGTCTCATCTCCCAAAGAGTGGTGAATCTGACCCCATAAAGAAGGGCATTGCCTACATGGCTACATTTAGATGTACAGAACTACAGACAAACAATTTTCTTTGATGAAGAAATGCCTTAATTCCATTACAGACATTACAGAGCAGGGTACTTCATCAGACTTGAGAAATCAGAGTTTCATTACACCTCTATTACTTTAATATACACAGAACCCAGAATCAAGGTAAGCTCTGGCTCTCCAAATAGAAATGTCAATGCATTTTGTGCAATTAAAAGCTGTAGGTTCAAGATAAAGAAAATTTTGTGAAGACCTGTCAGCATCTCACAAGCCTTTAAAAATTTTTATTGACACATTATGCCTTTTCTGAGAAAATCCTTGTTCCCTATTCCCTGCCATGTCTGTGAGACACGATAAATGCTGTTACAATTCTGATTAATCATCTCCATGATCTCTTTAAAAGGGACCCTCTTCCCTGACAACACCCATCCTGGAAGCATATGGTTTCTCCAGTGCACTGCAAAAACATTAAAATTTCTGCAAATGAGTGATTTGTTTCCATACATTCTGAGAGAGGTAGTGAAACCAAGTAAGAGGAAAGTATAGCAGACCTCACCTTAACAAAAACAGCAAAGAGATAAAAAAGATCATCCTTTTCTGCTCCCAAAATATATTTTTTTCTACAATCATCATAGTAAAAATACAAAAATGTAATCATTTCAGGTAGCAGCCCACACAGAAAACTCACCAAAGCACATCAAAGCCACTGTTGGCCACTATTCGTTCAGGCATAGACAGTGTGTGCAAGGGATCAATGATGCCTAATGTTGGCTTAATGGCTCTTGAAGCAATACCTGCAATATGTAAGTGAGGCAAATGAGTTAAAGATTTTTTGCAACAAAATAGGACAAGCCTAATGTTCAAAACATCACAATAAGGAGCAGAAATTATTTGAAACTATAAATATTAAAGTGAAGAGAGAGAAAGGAGAATAAGGAGTATCTATGAATGTAAGTCTTACCAATGATTAAGTCCCTGTAACATCTACGTGATTTGAGACTTTTGCCTGAAGTGGCAGAAGTGTTCTTTCTCTGTTTGCAACTCTTCCTGAGCAGCCTATACTTGCAAAGTGTCTGTGCTGGATGGCACCTGCAGTATTCTTAGATTTGTATCTTCTGTGACCAATCAGAGGGCAAAACTGGTACGTGTCTACAATCAATTGCTATTGCCAATTCCTGTCTTCAGCATCTGTAATAACCATGTCCTTGTATTTTGGCTAAGGGGGCACAGACGTAGCTTTGAGAGACAGAAACAGACTGATTGACTACGTATAGACTAGAAAACTCATGAGCTATTGTCAGAACCACCTAGCACACCCATTTGGCTCCCAAATACTGCAGACTTTGTGGCATATAAAATCCACATGTTTAGAAGTAAAACCTCAAAACAGCTATGAAGTTCGAGATGACATTTTAGCCTCAATCTTTATTTGCCAGGGATGAAAAGGCCAAAGGAAGATTGTCCCTTACTTGCACAGCATCCCAGGCCTGAGGTTTCAAAAGTCAGGAAAAGGAACATTTGGTTGCAATTACACAACAAAGAAACAGAAGTCTTAAAAGCAGAAAGAAAAATACAGAGGAAATAAGGAACAGTTGGTTGACCCTGAATATAAGTTGAAATTTCCTTTGCAATTAACATTTTCTGCCATTTAAGGACTTGAAAGATTTTAGTTTCCTGTTTTGCCTTCAAACTATAATCCAGTGTATTACATAGGTATTTCATTATGTTAATATGTTATAAATTTAATTCAAGGAGGAAGCCTTTAAGATCTTCAAATTTGCCTGTGGCAGCTGAATCAAACAAAATGACACCTGAAATGACATGCGGTATCCTTTTCTTTCAGGGCAGGGAAATAACAAAGACATTGGAAAATCAATTGTCTTGCATAGCATACAAAAAACTCCACAAAACAAACAAAACCCCCCCCTCAAACAAATTAGCAAAACCTCACCGGTTTTAACTTTTAGTTCTTTGAAGTCAAAAATGGCAACACCAGTGGTTTCGCTTCCAGTGCCAGATGTTGTAGGAACTTAAAAGGAAGAATGGGGATAACACAAATAAGTAAAATATTATGTTGCAAAATAAATAAATAAACCCACAATAGTAACACCACCAAAACCACAGGAATCAGGAAATCTTGGAGGTATCCCTGATTTGAAGCCAACAGGTCAAAGAGAAACTGCTGCTTTGATCTCTTTCCTCAGAGCTAAACAAGACAAACTAATGACAAAAACTCTTTTACACTGAAGTAAACAGCAAAATTGCTGCTGAATACAACTAGAGGAGAAGTAAGCCCATAGGAAGATGGAACAGCCATGGTATTTCAACAGAAATATCGCAGATAATGTAGAATGACTTCTGTTCTCCCAAGCCCCTCCCTCTCAACACACCCTCCTCCTGCTTTACCTGCAATCAGTGGCTTGAGGGGAACAGTGACGGGCTTCCCTTTTCCAATAGGAGCATTGACATAATCCAAGAATTCTGATGTAGGGCTGGCTGCATACAGGTTGGCAGCTTTACAGGTGTCTATTACAGACCCACCTCCAACAGCAACATAGGCATCAAACTCTCCCTTTTTGGCAAATTCAATGGCATCCAGGAAACTTGGAAAACAAGAAAAGCATTCCAATCAGTCTGGACAAAACCAGTACATAGGGAAACTATTAAGACCAGCATGCAGGTCACAAGGAGGTGTTGAAAAAGCCATATGGAAGGCTGGCAAGGCCTAGGCACTACTTGGAGAAGTGCACTTTCAGAAGTAAGTAGTACCTTTGGTCTGTTGGCTCCACCCGGACATTATCGTACATCTGAAAGTTTATACCATATTTTGCCAAGGAATTCAATACTGCATTTACAGGAGGGAGTTTGGAGAGGTTTTTGTCTGTCATCAAACAAACTCTTCTAGCACCAAGATTCTGCAGGTCCTACAATAACAATGAAATTAAAAACCAAATGACTGGTATAAAATCATACACTGAACACTTTAAAAACTAACCCAAATCAACAAACCAATAATTGAAACAACTCAACCTAAAAATAGTTGGTTACTGCAAAATTTTTAAAAGCGCATCAGCTGGCGAAAAAGAACATTAACCACACACATACAGGATGCACAAAGCAGCATAAAGTTTAAAGCTGCCAAACTGATATAGTTGCAGTCTTACGACAGAAGAAAACTAAAATTGCTGAACCACATGGCTAAGACTACAGTTAAATGTTAAATATACACAATCTCCAGAATACTAAGAAGGTCTTTTCACAGGCTGTCTCCCCTAACTGCCTCTCAAAGCACAGGATTAAAATATTGAAAATTTATTACTGAATATTAATTTATTGATGAAAAATCAAAACAAGGTGGCAAAAGGAAGAAAAATAATATTACATTCTGACCTTTACTAGAGTAATTGTCACAAGAGCTATATAATACATGCAATTCTAAATAATTCTAATGCTGTTCAAAGACAGAGGTTCTGTCTAATTTAATTTACTATCTGACTGTCATCTGCCTTTACAAATTTGAAAATAAAAAAGAAAGAACTGGTAATGCCAGAGGTGCCAAGAAAGCAGGGAAAATGATAAATGAAAAAAAAACCACCAATGATAAAGGCAAACTGGAACAATGTACTCAGGTGAATCATCTCACACTGCTGAAATAAAAATTCTACATTTTCACAGTGCAAAATCAGAGGTGAATGAGTAGTTAACATAATGGGAAGTCACTAATTCATTTTAATGAGTAGAAGAGACAAAAGTGATCTTGAGAAAATCCTGGTGAGTCATCAGGAGTCAAAACTTTCTGAATTAAATTCCTTGTCAGAGATCCTAGCAAATCATCAATTATCTAATTATCCCTGAAACTGCATTTCATGTATACTCCCTTATGTTCTTACCCAACAGTATTTTCCAACCTTTTTATGCTGGTACATATGACCACACATACCACAAAGCAGTGGAGATTCAAACCCACTTATATATAATTTTTTCTTTATAAAATGGATTCATAGCACCACCAGGCCTTTAGAAAGTAACTTTTTACCAGAGATGGACTTACACCACAGCAACTTACCATGCCAATCTCTTTTGTAACTCCTTCTCCATATCGGATATTCGAAATGGCCATCTACAAAAAAAACAAAAACAAACAACAAACCAAAACCCTAAAACCAACTTTTTTTTCTGAAAAAAAGGAGAAATGGCATCTACTCCCACACAAAGTGAAACGTAAATATTTAATAATGAAAATATTTGTTAAATGCCATATTTGGCAACTAGTATTTTGTATACTACTTTTAAATCAAACACATTTGATTATTAAATCTACCTCAAATGCATAGTCTGTATTTCCCAGGGTAGGCCGCTCAGGGACTGGAATTAAAAAGAAACAGTAAAATTAGGGAAAAAAAATTGATCTCAATCTGTTTCTCAACACTGGAGTTGACAGACTCCGTTGCTTTTAGAAGTACTAATATATTTGCACAGGTCATCTCAGTTTGGATAACAGTTACCCATTTCATCCCTTGTTTGTGAGATTATATGATCCAAGTACTTGATTTGATTAATATAATTAAGCAAAACAAGTATGTTTTTTCCTTATTTCAAGAATTATTTCCTATAAAAACCAAACAAGTTAGCAGGAAGTTTGTATGAGAATGTTTGCAGTCTGCAAAGACCAGAACAGCAGAGGGTAAGTAGAACTGATTATGTGCAAAGCATACAGGCTGCTATATACACCCTGAGAAGTGCTAGAAATGTGTAGGGGCTGCATGATAACCTTCAGAACAACTTTTTAGACAAAGCCATGACACATCCTCCATATACACCTGGATAAACAACATTTTTTGTATGCATGGGAGAAATACTAACAGGTGGTTACACCTTCTTTTCCTTCTGCCTAGTCCTGAACTTGCAGGTGAAACTGAATTGCTTGCTAGAAAGTTAAGAACTGCATGCATTGCTAATAATAAACAAGAATTAGTATGTTACTATCAACTTTACTTACAAGAAAAAATATTTATAAGGGCAGTATTTCAGTCACAGCCTCTCACTGTCACATCATTCTTGCATGAATTATCACAAAACTCAATTTCTGACATATCCTGATTTTATCACAGAATGAAACACTGCCCATTCTTCTCCAAGAAAAGATCAGATGAAGCATTCTGCTCCTCCTGCTGAAGTCATGTCTTATGTCTGCTGTATTAATTGAAAATATGCAGCTTGGATTCAGATCCAATGAGTGAAGCCATGATAATGAGTCATACGGACACTCTGGGTTGCACTGAAGCACTGACCCACAACAGTAACAGATAGATGCACTAAAATCCTTTATACACTTTCTATTCAAGCCCAGGCCAGCTGCCATCAGCTCTTTCATTGCCACCTCTTGCCAGGCTGGACATGTTTGACCTCTCCTAGAGCTTGAGTCTGCTGTACTTTCTGTCACTAATTTGCAGGCTAAGAACATGTCCAAACCATTTACTCTCTCGCTTTCTGATAGTATAATAGATGTCCTCTTGTTATATTCTTGACCCAAACTTAAACTTTCAAGACAAATTTTACTCAGTTCAAAAATTTCCTCAAACACTGCCAAGAAACACAAAGAATTTTTTCCCCCTCTACAGTCACTGTTAAATCAATTGTGACTAGTTAGAGACTAACTGAACTGAAACCATCTTGCTACACTATAGACTCGATTACTGCTTAAAACTTACAGGGTATTCTTAACTACGGCTTCTATCTAGGAAGAGCTTAGTTTGAATTGACAGTAGGTCATCAAGCAGACAAGCAGAACAATGAGACTCTATTTCCCAGTTGTGCTGTTGTCTTGCTGTATGATGGCCTTGGGCAAAACAGGTCTCTGGTACATAGATATGGCTTTTCCATATGTGAAATGGTAATGGCAATTTAAAAAAAAGTGTCTTAAGTAAAGCATGTGAAACCAAGCTGCTCAGAATTACCCATTACTGAAATTATGGCTCAAAATACAAATTTTCAGTGGATTTGAAGACTGACTGGCTATCTGGAGATTGACACAGACAGTTATTCCCACAGCTTCCCTACAATCCATGCAAACAGACTCCTCCTAGTGGATTTGAAGACTGACTGGCTATCTGGAGATTGACACAGACAGTTATTCCCACAGCTTCCCTACAATCCATGCAAACAGACTCCTCCTAGGGTGGCTTGGTTACTCAGCACAGGTCTCCTGCTCTTAAGTCCACAACACTGGCCTGAGCTGCATTTTTGGGATTGACTGCATAAAAAGCCTATGAAGATTTTATTCTTCAAGCCACAGAAGACCTTTGTGAATAGCTACTTTTTATCCATATTGCTTCCTGTTTCTTTTCTGATATAACAGGTGTGTATCCGAAATCAGATGCAACAGAGACAGTTCAGGTGGTGACAGCAGTAGTAGCAGTCAGAGCATATTGCTGATCAACTTGCATTGTGGTACGAGGAGGGAGGGGACAGAAGGCAGGAATTGTGGTTACGTGGGAACAGTGAATCTCTCCAACGATAACCACTATCACTGTACAGCTGCAAATAACAGACTGCTTACCTTATCCTTTAGGCTGTTCTTTTTCCCACCTGTCACCTGCACCTTTGGCTTGGCTACACTAACACATATGGCTCTGCAGGGACACAGTCTCCTACAGAATAACTCTGGAGACACAGAGTAAGTCTTACCTTGGGAGTAAGTGTGGCCATGGCTCGGGCACCGACATCTAGTTAAATGTTGGGGGGGAAAAAAGTGGTTAAAACGGGAAACTAAAGCAGACAAACGAATCTGTCCTTGCCTAAATGTCTCCTGCAAGCACCCGTTCCCAGGCCCTCCGGCAGTGTGCGGCAGGAGCGGGCCGGGACGGCCGCAGCGTCGCGGCCCCGGACAGAGCCCCTGGGCAGCGCCCCCGGCCCCGGTCAGAGCCGGCCCCGGGCAGCGCCCCTGTCCCCCGGCAGCGCCCTGTCCCCCGCCCCGCACTCACGCCGCCCGCTGCAGCTGCCGCAGCAGACTCGCCGCCCGTGCCCGCCCCGCCGCCATCGCCCCGACCCGCGGCCGGACGGGCCGGGGATTGGAATTGGGACGGGGCCGGGCCGGCGGCAGCGCCTCCTCCCGGGGCAGGCGCCTCTTCCTGGCCCCGCTCCAGCGACACGGGGGAAACCAGAACTGTCCGCACTCAGCCCCTCGGTCCGCCCCGGCGGTGCTGGCACCTTGTGCAAAACCCAACCCGCCCGTGTCAAGGCGAGCAAAGCCCGATTGCTACAATGTACAGTACAGAATGCCCATGAAGAGCCACTAAAGTATAATTAAGACTTGAGTGTGTGTCATAGTATTTGTAATGGAAAAATACTGAAAGTAGTGGAATTGCAGAGTGAAAATAAAAAAACACGGTCTTGAGTATAGTGTAATTTAAGTTAAATACTTTTCAGGCTCTTTTAGTGGTGTCCAGTGACAGGATGAGGAGCAATGCCCATAAACTAGAACACAAGTCTCACCTTGACATGAGGAAGCATTTCTTTACACTGAGGGTGCAGCGTACTGAACAGGCTGCTCAGGGAGGCGTGGAGTCTCCCTCTCTGGAGACATTCAACACCTACCTGGACATGTTCCTGTGTAACCTGTTCTAGGTGACTCTGCCTTGGCAGGGGGGTTGGACTAGATGATCTCCACAGGTCCATTCCAACCTTAACAACTCCATGCTTCTGTGAAATTACACGGTAAACTACAGTGCAGGATGGATCAAAATTCTGTAACCATATTTTTAAGATGCCTCAAGCTATGCTGCTTAGCTGACAGTAAAAGAGTAGTATAACAGTGTTAAGCAAACTAACACTGGATTCTGACAAAGCAAGCATCATTTTTCTGTTTTAACAGGTGTATTTTGCCCTTGCATACTGCCGTGTCTTACTTATGAATTGTAAAAAGATTGACGCATCAAAAAAGGAATTGATTTGCAATACATTTTTAAAGGCAGGCAGGTGGGGTACTTTGGGTCTCTAGGAAAGAAAAAGTACTTTAGATACTGAAGATATTGAAAATTTCCGTTTTGTGGACATGAGTATCTGCTGTCCCTGCCCATGGCAGGGGTGTCAGAACTAGATATTTAAGGTCCCTTCCAGCCCAAACGATTCTATGATCAGATCAGTTGACCTTAAAAATTTTGATTTTGTAAGATGCTGAGTTCAGAAAAGCAGGTTAATTGCCTAAACAGGTCCCACTTCACCCACTTGTGAGCACCAGGAAGCGACAGCACCTGCACCTCTGATCAGGTTACCATATATCACTGCTGGAAATGCACAAACCACCCGGAATTTTGGTGGAGAGTTTACCAATAATATCATCAGCATAGAATACGTATCGGTGTGTGTGTGTGTTGGGAAAGAGCCCATCTCTCTGGCTAACCCTAAGACATGTCCTACAGAAATGCCTGGAAGTTCAGAGGTCTGGAATGTATCTCTGAACATCATTTTCCACCTCTCCAAGGTTTTTTTTTCCCTGCTTTGTCTTGATATTCACACCAAAGGCTTAATAAGAGGGTTGTGTCCCCAAGACCATTCCTGCCACCAGCAAGTCTGAAGTAGCCTGCTCAGCACCAGGGCAAGAAGCATTTAAGAGGCAAAGAACACATGGCTAAGCACTACTCAGTCCATCAATACCACTCAAGCTCTAAGGTGTACATACCCCTTCTGCCCTCAGCAGCCACATTATACGAGACTTTTCTTTCAACATGCTTTTTGCTGAAGCTGCCATCCTAACTGAACTGCTACAGAATGAGACAAGAGGATTGCTATAGTCACCTAGCTTTTTAAAAAACTCATTTGCAGTGAGGCATTGTAACATCATTAATTTCATTGCTGAAATTTGTTTTACTTTCTTACCAGAGAACAGCATCCTTCCTGTAGCTAAGCCACACGCTAGGACAACAAATCATTTTTTCTCCTATTTGAAGTGTACGTGTTACACTATGAAGTTCAAAGGAATAGCGTGCAGCAGCCTGAGATAATTTCCACTATCAGCTCTCAAACTGCTTGATAAGGAAATAAAACTATTTCTATGAAAAAACGGATTATTGTTACTACAGGATGAAATTTAGGTTTTAACTTGCTGTTCAATACAAACATTTCTCTGTTGAATTCAATGGTTGGTTTTGACTTCCTTTTCTACTCAACAGATCGTTTTAGAAAATCTGTACAATTTCTTAGGCCGTGCAATAAATCTCCCAGTAAGCTTTCACATTCCTAGCACCAGAGCTGAGCGGCAGAAGTTGACTTAACAGAGCAAGAGCTCCACCGTCAGGCCGCTTGAGCAGAGCAGAATACAGCAACAAACTGTCTTAACTTTATCTGTGGCTGTCACTCCATCAAAAAACGGGTCACAGCTGCGGTCCATCCCCAGACCCAGCTACCTGAATATGGGACAGCTTTGCTCAGCTTCGGTCCTACCTGGAGATGCTAGAGGTACTGCCACCTGTGAAGCAACATCACCCGTGAAACATGTCACTGTGAAACCCCCAGCCTGAAGGGAACCGCGGCTCCCAACCCCTTTGATATATCGCCAATATCCCTTGGATGGAGAGCACAGCCCTCCTCGCCTGCCAGGTAAGATCCAAAAGGAGGACATTTCAGAAAGGCCACAGCACGTTTATTGACCAGTATGTGTGTGAACAGAGCGCCGGGCGGGAGGCTGCAGGCGACAGTCCATTTCCACGCCTCGGTGGGTATCCCCAGCCCGTGTCCACTGTCCCTCACGCTTTCTTCCTCCTGCCGGCGCCGCCGCCTGCAGGTTTTTGCTGCTGCTGCCGCCGGGCTCCGCTCTTCTTGCCGCTGCGGCCCGGCCGCTGCTGCCGGCGGCCGCGCTTGCCCCGCTGCGACTGCTTCTTGCCCTTGTGGGCGGCGGCCGCCTCGGCTTCCTCCTGGCGCATCTGCTTGTTGACAGCGCGGGTGATGTCCAGGACCGGCTTCTTGCTGCCCATGTCTCGCAGCAGCTCCAGCTGCCGGCTGCGCTCGGCCGCCAGGTTGCCCAGGAGCGGCTCGAAGCGGCGCTTCTTGCCGCCGCTGCGGGAGGGAGGCTCGGCCGGCTCCTTGGGCAGCCTTGGCTGGAAGCGGCCGAGCGAGGCGGTGGAGACGCGGGCGACGCGGGCGACCCGGCGCAGCTCGTCGCGGTCCTGGTGCCCGGTGGGGTGCAGGGGGGCGGCGGGCGCGGCGCTGCCGGCGCGGTGTGCCCGG
>VWZD01001711.1:633914-719723 GCA_013396695.1 Sakesphorus luctuosus
GTGCCGCCGCCGGCGGGGGGTTGCGGTCCAGCGCCAGCAGGTTGCCCAGGTCGAACTCCAGCTCCAGCTCCTTCTCCACCGTGATGCCCCGCCGCTTCTCCGCCTCCTGCTCCTCGGCGGCCGCCAGCACCGCCTCCACCCGCACGGCCGCCATGGCGGCGGCGGCAGCACGTGCGAGCGCGGGAAAGCGGCTCCGGGTCAGCGCGCCGGAACTGGCGCGCCCGGAATAGCCCCGCTCCGGGGGCGGGATCAGCGCAATGCCCGCATGGACATGTAGTCCCGGAGCGCGGGAGCCAGCAGCCCCGCCCGAGGGAGCCCCACTCCCCGCAGGCACTCCTGGGGGCGCCCCCGCCAGCGGACGCCTGCAGCCCTAGTTTGCGGGCTGGCGCTTCCTATCCCAGAATTAATTAGATTGGAAAAGATCTCTGAGACCATCGACTCCGACCTCGGACCGAACAGCACCGTGTCAACTAGACCATGGCACTGAGTGCACGTCCTGTCTTTCCTTAAACACCTTCAAGGAGGCGACTCCACCACCTCCCTAGGCAGCCCATTCCAATGTTTCATCGCCCTTTCTGAGAAGAAATTCCTCCCAATCCAGCCAGAACCTCCCCTGGCACAGTTTTAGGCTCTCTTCTCATCCTGTCGCTTATTATGTACTAGAACAGACCAAGCCTCCCTGCCTACACCCTCCTTTCAGGTAGTTGTAGAGAGCGATGAGGTCACTCGGAGCCCCCTCTTCTCCAGGCTAAAGAACCGCAGGTCCCTCAGCAGCTCCTCGCAGAATTTAGCCTCTGGACCGTTCACTGATGGTATCCCCAATGACACGATGAAAACCCCGGTGACACGCAGGCAGGGGCTGGGGTGAGCCCAAACGCACCTGCTGCTGCCACCAGAAGGGGTGCGAGGTGGAAAATGTGCGGGACGAGCCTGCAGGTGAGGGCAGACAAATGCCAAAAACAGAGGTGGGACCATCGCAGAGCCAATGGGGCCCTGCAGCTTCCCCTACCTCTGCCTGCACTAGGGATGTGCCATGACATGCAAACACTGAACAGGACAGGGACTGCGACATAGCAACATACTTTCTCTATGGGTTTTAGCTATTTTGTTTTGTTTTTTCCCCCCTTCTTTATTCCCTTTTTAAAGCATAGGATAGAATCATAGGATCATAGAATTGATTGGGTTGGAAAAGACCTCCGAGATCATCAAGTCCAACCCTTGGTTCAACTCCAGTCCATTTACCAGATCATGGCACTCAATGCCACGTCCAATCTCAGTTTAAAAACCTCCAGGGATGGGGAATCCACCCCTTCTCTGGGCAGCCCATTCCAATGCCTGATTACTCTCTGTAAAGAATTTTATGGTTATGTCTGTCACTCCTTACCGTACAGTAGTGCCTGTAAGTGCTCCTTGCAGGACCAAAATTCTAGTATTGTATTGCAGGACCCCAGAGACCAGCACAGGTGTTGTGGGGAAATCGCCCTGCAGAGAAGGGAGGGGAGGAAGAGCATTTGGGAAGCAGTGCCACCTGGCAGATGTCTCATTAGGCATAATTACAAGTAAGGTGATCGGGTGATATGGTGTGCACCCAAAAGTCAGCTGGGTCAAAGACACCTCCATGCTATTTTTAAACAAATGAGCTATAGAAGAATCTTTTTATAGCTATACAGTGCTTGGGCTTGTATGGCTATGACATTTTGAGCTGATCCCCGGTGTTCTCAAAACAAGTTCACAGTAGCACTTAACTGTAGCTGAGGGAGGTGATGGGAGTTTTTATGCTATGTACAGTTCTTTACTAAGTTATATCATATCTTTGCCTTTATTAAGGTTTGGAGTGATGGAAATAATTCTGAGTGTAATGCCACAGCAGTATTGTTGAAATGAAAACAAAATGTAAGGTGAAGACAAATAGCTGCTTCTCAAATTCTAGTGACTAGCATATCACAACTTACCCTTTTTAAGTCTGATAACATTTCCCCCCCCAAATCAGCAGTTTTGAACATGTTTTGTATACTATGGGGCAGCAGAGACCCTATATATTTAAATTCAAGCCAAATGGCACTGACTATTTTCTCATTTACCACAAGATGGCATTGGACAAGATTTTGTTCCCCAACTTGGACAGCTCGTACTTTTGCCTGGAATTGCAGATAAAATTAATTTTAAAGGCAGTTCTTTGAAGAGATCTTTTGGCACTTTGGTTAATACCTTTACGCTGATCCATGTACCCTCCTGTTTCATCCTTATGCAGCTAATATCTTGCTTTTCGTTTGGCCTATATTTGTACAAACCCCAGAATGCTTCAGGTAAATGCCTGGGACTGAGAGGACATTATTAGTAATACCTATTGCACTTCCTAAATTCCTTGAAGCGTTAATGATTATCACTGGAATAGCAGGAATGCATGCCAGGAACTGATCTTCTTGTTTTACCTGAAAACATGTAGAAGAATCTCAGAAGGTAGAAATTACTTTCTGGAAACTGCTGTGTAGAACTGGATTCCAGCATTTTTGTGCATTCCATAAATCTGCACCTCAGAGCGCAACTGTGCTTTTTGTGTTTGCAGTTTGTGGTTTCATGGTGTGGTTGGAAAGGTGACAGTTGGAAGAATATTTGAGTGGATTTGTAAACAGTCATGGATATTTTGGGGAATTGTGCCATTCTGAGAAGGGGCATCTGAGATGCTCACTATAGTAATCACAGCCACACTTTGAGCTTGTGCTCTCAGTTTAGAGCTGGGAATTACAAGCAGGCATACCACTTCTGTTAAGGGAATAGTGGTGTGGGTCCAGCTGCAAATTTGGGCTTTTCAAAAGCTGAAAGGGTGGCACCAATGTTGAATTACAGAAGTAGCTTTTAGGAAATTAATTCTTTCATTATCTCATGTATGGTGCAACTTATTTGATGGACTTTTTCAGCAAGTTTTGGAAGAGTGAATTTTTAGAAAAGCTTATGCATATTGATAATCTCTACTTTTGAGTTCCTGAGCTCAAATACTGCATTTCTTGAACTGCCAG
The DNA here is from genome assembly GCA_013396695.1 of Sakesphorus luctuosus. NCBI lineage: Eukaryota > Metazoa > Chordata > Aves > Passeriformes > Thamnophilidae > Sakesphorus > Sakesphorus luctuosus. The sequence continues at coordinate 636,932 of VWZD01001711.1, forward strand.
TGGGCCCGATTTGTAACTGCCCAGCCATAGGCTTGAAAACAGCTAATGTGGGCACTTACAGTCCATAGATAGTTGAACAATTTCATCATTGCTTTCTCTTTCCATGAGGTTCTTCATCTCTTCAGTATGAACAATAGTAATACATGTCATGATGTGTGTGTGTGCTTAATTCCTTAGTGTGTGAATGTTTGCTTGCTTTATTGTGAGGTGGCCAGACAGAATCTGGATGCTTTTGTAAAGTGCAGGTTTTCTTTGGGGTGAAGAAGGCTGTAAAATATTGTGGGGTTGTTTGGTGTTTTTCTGTTGTTGTTTGTTTGTTTTTTAGCTACATAAAACTTTTAACTGCATGAAAAACATTAAATGGCAGCATGTAATTTGCAGAAACACTTGTTCAAAGGATTAATAGAAAGCATAATGTAGAATGTATGTGATGCACCAAAAGAATTACAGCTTCAATGTGATAGACTGTTGGGTTTGTTTTTCTTTTGGAAAAGAATAAAGAATTATCCTACTTAAATTTATTTTTGTAGTTTCTGTTAGGCTGGGTTACAGCTTTAAGTTTGTGTTTGATAGGAACTGCTCTAATATACAGGATTCATGTCTCACTGTTAGTGATACTATTAAGTTAGATTTACTCTTCAAACTTTTCCCAATTACCTCTGGATGGCAGTAGATGTAGTTACAAGATGATTCAACCAATTCATAAGCCTGCTGTGAGGATTGTTATGAAGAACACTTTTATCAGGAAAACTCAAAGTGCTGATAACTTTAGCAAATAGTAGAAAGTGCCCTCAAAATATCCACACTATCTCCAAATCATTGCCTTCCACTGACTTTGTTCAGTACACTTTGAAGTAAAAGCCTGTATTGTAGGATTTCTTCATATAAGGGGGAAGTTGTTTGCTCACTGAAGCTAAATTAAGTACAATAGTTTCTGGATCAAATTCTGCTTCTTGATATTTTTTTACCCTTGTAGGACCGGTTTCATGTATTTCAGCATGTGTCTTAGTTCCTGGGACAATTAAGTGACTTTTCAGCCCAAATAATGAAGTATGGAGGTGGAAATTTGGCTAAACAAAGACTCTTTCCTAGTCACTAATCCATATAATATGAAAAGAACTGTCTTTGAGGAAGAAAAGAATTGCAAAAACTTTAGGCATATTATTTTATAAAATATGAGAATTGACTTCAGCAGTGTAAAAATAATACGCTTGCTAGTCATGGTTTTTCCTATTAGAAGAGTTAAATTACTCATTACAGATAACAGGTTGTTCCTCCTCTTGGTTTCATGACTGTAAGGCCTCACTAGGAATCTGATAAGGGAGATGCTTAATTCTAAGCAAGTTCTGTTGATGTTCTTGGTATTATCTGTGCTCACATGCTTGAAAGCATTTCTGATTGGTCTGTAAATGGGCAGGTGTTCTGTCTGAAGATTGAATGTGACTATAGCAGAATGCTGTATTTGTGAAAAAAACTTGCAGATAAAACTCAGGACGCTGTAGCTCCTGACCTAGGACTGTCAGGAGCTGTTCCAAAACCTAGAACTGGGTAGTTGGGAATGCAGTTACAAGCGAGTAACAAAGCAGAGCCTGATTTTTGGTGCAGAAGCCAGAACGTAGATAGCTGGTGAGATAGCAGGGAGATTTGGATGACTGCAGGCACTGTGGAAAGTGATGGGTAGACCATAATTTATTTTCATCATTTTGTGACTGTGTGGTTTCACTGAACTGATTTTGGGTAAGCAAAACAAAGCTGAGCTAATTTGAGGCCTTCCCGAGTGCTTGATGCCTATCTTGCTATGCATTAGGGAATCAGACTGAGAACAGATTGTGATGTGGTTTGCTTTTTTATGAGCTCTACAGTGACCTGATTTTTTTTTTTTTTTGAGAAAGTTTTCTTGTAGCAGGGTCTTAATATTAGAAGTACCACTGATGGTGTGGCTAAGTTTTGCTGGGTGTTTTTTAGGATAATTTAAAGAACAGAGTGAGAACTTTATCAGGCAGTGATGGAAAGAATGGCAACATAGTAACACATTCTTTTTCTAGGGTCAGTCCTTCTTATCACCTGTCTAGAGTAGACCTACTTTTTGGCATAAGATTACTTACACAAGCTAAAAAAAAGGCACTGTATGCATTTCTTTCTTTTAGAACAAATTTGTCATGCACAGAGAATTGCCCTTGATTAAGTCTGCAGTTGGAACCAGAACAAAACTGGTTCCTCTGTTCTTGGATTGGGCTCATGGTTGGAAATATCTTTGACACTGAGGGTGAGATGGAACATGTAAGTCTTCATCCATGACACAAAAGATGTGCCACAGTCACTACTGATTTTTGTTGACAGGATGACACAAGACAAATCAAATGGAGCAGGAGGTTCAATACTGTGAATCTGAGAGAAGTGTGTATCTTCTGCCAATGACTGTGCCAGTTCCTATAGTCTAATATTTTTGTGAGTCAGAAATAATCCATTTCCCAGCAGTGGCCTTCTTGGGACATGTTTTCAACAGAAAACCTCAGCCTTTTATGTGCATGTGAAATACTCCATGCATATGACCAAACTTATGCAGATAACAGTGTTCACATATGCAAGAGAGATTTAAATATTGATTTTGATAAAATTGAAAGATGAAACCTGATCTCAAAGCAAAATAATGCAATGCACTCAGGACCATGATTCTTCAGAGATTCATTGGGTAACTTTGAACCTGAGGCTAGACGTAGACCCAAGCCTCATTTCGTATGCACGCCGTGACCATTTCACAAACCAGAACTGCCTGACTCATCTCCCAGCCTTTGCTGGATGACTTGGAGATCTGTGCTGAAGTGCTGCTTGCCAAAGGTGTTTTCAAAGCCTTGGCATTACTTGAGAGCAAGGAAAAAGCTCCCCAAACATGGTTTGTAACCTTTTATCCTCCACATTTCCATTCAGCAGCAGGGCTGATTTGTCAGCATAGAATTTTGTCCTCAATGAATTTTCAAACTATTTTGTTCTTAAAGCTACATTAAAAACTTCAAGGTCTTGCTAATACATTTTCAGTTGACAGTTATCAAGGAAATGGAAAAGAAGTCTTGGTTTAGATCTTTTTGTACACATAAATATGGCACTTTACAGGTTGAATCCAAGATATGAGGGAAGTTTTCAACCACATGTAAGCACAAGTGATTCGTGTAAGACAAGAATCATCTATAAACCTGTATGAGCATCCACCTATATTGTGGTTCAGAATAAATTAGGCAGAATTCTGTTAGCAAATATTTTTCACTCTGAATGTCATACAGCCTAAGGCTGTGACTCTACATCATTACCCAGCGACGACAGATTTGGGTAAAATATTTCTTATGCTGAAAAAGAAGTCCTGGAGATTAACATAGTCATTTCACACATTTTAGGCTATCCTTACTGGGTAGCTGAATCAGCATAGCTTCTGGGGTGGGGTGGGAGTGTGAATTTGTGGGGAGGCAGAGGCAACAGCAATCTCTCAAACTGGTTTTGTCCCTGAGGGAATTAACTACAGCTTGACTCATAATCAGGGATGGCTGCCCTTGGAGAAACAATCACGATTTGTGCCTGCAGCAGCCTACCAAACCTCTGCTTGAAGAAGGCCGTCTTGTAAAGGTGGCTTAACTGCTCATGTAGCAGCAGAGACCTCCAGTAACTGCTCGTGTAGCAACCAGAGCTTGCGGCTTGGAGCAGTAAGGGAAACTGGTAGCAATTTACTGTTACTTCATTGCAGTATACTATAAACTAAACAGGTTGCTACATAGGCTTCTCAGTCATTACTGCAAAGGGTTTAGTGAGCATCTCAGTGGGGTGGGGTGCAGAGAGCTGGAAGCAGGAATGAGGTTGGCTGTCAGAACGTAACCTCTCTGCTGCTGCTGCTGCATCAGAGCCCTTCGAGCTGGGGCAGGAAATCCCTGTCCTAATCTGCAGTCAGAACTCTTGGGTCCTCAGAGGGGCTGAGATTCTCTGAGCTATTCAGAGCCTCCCTTGTGATGCCACAAACCCAAATCAGCTGTTCTGTGCAGTGCATCCTTATTCTTTTAGTTTCCTGCAGAGTTCCTCTGTTCATCACCGACTGCACTACAAGAAAAAGTGCAAAATGGGATACAATGTAAGTTTCCAGATTCTTTCTACAGGCACTGTGGGAACTGCTCAAGCTGTAATTTTTCTGAGTTACTGAGGAAATTTTGAAGCAGGAGTGGGGCAATTTTGTGTATAGCACTAGTTAGAAGCAATAAAATGAAAGTAAATAAATATTTTCACACTATAAATGAAAGGGACAAATTAAAATATTTGCTTCTTTAGCCAAGGGTGCATGAATGGCTTAACCCACCACACTGTTCACTGTTGGTTTAAAACCTGTAGATTTCTCATACAGCTCATGTTCAGTCTGCCTCTGGGACTACTTGTTAGTGCGAGGTGCTGTATGGAAATAGGAGCATTTGCTAGGTTGGTTTTGTTGCTCCTTTCTCTACAGTATTTACAGGGCGAAGCACTTGCTTTCTCTGGCTGCCCAAATATCCCTGGTTCTGACAAAGGACACCTTCCTTTCCTTTTGAAGATGATACGACATCCGCTTACTTTCTGGTCTTCCAAATACTTGCCTTGCTGCATCCAAAGCACACCATGCAGAGTGCTTCAGAGGGTGCTCCACATAACCCATCACCTATATCCTTGTTCATCACTCATCACTTTTGTTGTTCCTCCTTCTTCTCTGCATTAAAGCAGATGTAGAATTACAGAATAGTTTAGGTTGGAAGGGACTTCTAAAGGCCATCTAGTCCAACCTGCCTGTGATGAGCAGGGACATACTCAACTCCGTCTCCAAGGCCTGTTAATTCTAATGAGTTTACTTACTTGTTCCTGTATGTGAAGCTGTTCTTCACAGTCTGCACTCTATCCTGATCATGTCCATTAGTATTCCTAATTATTTCTGTGATACATCAAGCCTGAGCGCACATGATTTGTGAGGAAATCTTGCTGCAGCCCACAGCCTGTCTCTGGACTAGGTTGTTGGTGGACTGAACAGTCATTTGTGGTGCCCAGGTGTGTCACAGCATGGGTTTCTGGCACAGGTTTATAGAGCACTTCTGGGGACCTGAAAAAAGTATCTACTAAATTGGATGAGTAAGCTAGGCTTAACTTTCCTATAATGCACCGATATCAATGGCTTGGTAAGTGTGAATGGTGTGCTAAGTGTGAGGAACAGGTGTTGGTAAGTTTGGGTAACAGTTGAGTTGTAAATTAAGTTTATGATTCGACCGTTATTGATGTTACTAGTTAATTAAAGGATTGTGGAAAATTCCAGCTGTATCTTTGCTGTGGGCAGTGTTATGTACTGGAAAGCAATTCATTTTCACTCACTTGCTAAGGCTTTGCCTGGTTTTTTATCCTACACCAATGAAAATACAGACAACTACAATCAGAGAGAGTAGATGAAAGAAGAGGAAAGCTACATGGAAAAATACTTTATAAATGCATTTTAGAAGATCAGTAGGGAAGGAGGAGGTGAGCAACATCTCTTTAAATGAATGGTTTGAATGACTGCAGCTTTTCCTTCACTCCAATTTACTCAAGCTGTGCAAAACAGCTCTAGATAAAGCATATTCTCATTATGTTTCTGCTGATTAGAGAAAGAAAAAAACCAGCCCTGTAGGTGGTTTAGGTCTGGACTGAGGATATTCACAGATCTGGGAAGATATTCTTGTTCAGGCTATGGATTATTACGATGGAAACATCTGATGCTGAGTCTGTGTCTTCTAAATAAACCCTCTAAACCCAGAAATTTGAACAAAATGAAAGTAGATGGCATGCTATCAAGGATCTACTTTTGCAAAAAAGGCTGGGTTTGGATTGGAAGTTCAAAGATTTCTGTCATCATCTCAATGGATTTAGTAGTGGTCTTCAAGGTGGCATTAAATCTTTGTTTTACATACAGGAAAAATGTACTTTGACTGCAATACTGATTGCTGTCCCCTGAGAAAGAAATTGATCTTGCTTTCATACCCTCACACTTGAGTTTGCATTTTCTGTGTAAATTACATTAGTTTAAAGTGGTATACATACAAAAAGAAACTATCTTTGTAAAATGTTTTTCCTACCTCTCTTCAGTTAGCTACTTTTGTATTGTAAACTAGCCACCTGTGTTTTCCTTTGTTTGGATTTTGAAGTTTAAACCCAGGCTGACAATATTAAACATAAATTGAAAAACCTAATGAACTGAAGCTTTGATCTCTTTCTTTTGCAAACTCACCTTTTTTATATATGCAGATTTGCTGAGATGCCATCCAACAGGACACAGCCTGTGATTCTAAGTTGGTTTCATTATAATTTTGGAAATTTCAACAGATTGTTGAAAACTTGCTCTGTGCAAAATGCCCAGATGTACAAGCCTCTGAAGTCACTTGAAATACTCCTTTGTTCTGCTGTCCTTCAGGGTGGTAGCGCAACAACAATTTTCAAGGAAAAGTTGCTTTCACATTATGCTTCTATCTGAAAACGGATGGGATGATAGAGCTTTCTCGATCCAGAAGACACATATTAACTTTAAATGCATAGCAAACTTTTGCTGTAGCAGCACTGAAAGTGTGTCACTATGTTTCCATTTGCGTTAGACAGAGGAAAGTAAAATTCAGAGAAGTTTTCCGTGAACTGTGGGCAGTGAGTGGGGCTAGCCAAGATAATGAGGGCTAATGCCAAATGAGAGCTGTTCAGACAAACCAATATACACTGACTGCTACCTTACTTCATCACTCAGCTTCATCTTTACCTAAACTAGGTGGGAAAACTCGTGTTTACAGACTGATCCAGGAAGGTACTCAGGTACAGAGTCCTATTGATTTCAGGGTTTGGTGTGAGGTATGCATTTAACTGCAAGTTTTGAAAGAAAAATCCTCCAATAATGAACCTCACAGAATAAAAAATTGTAAAGCCCTGTGTTCTCACTGTGATATCAAAATGAAGGAGTGTGGGTGCCAATATAACATGGATTCTGGGATGTATGTTTTGTTTCAACGTACTTATCTTATGGGAAGTCCTCACAGAGAAGGTCTGTGTATTTATTCTCAGTGGGAATCCATCCCTGCAACTTTGGGAGTCTCTCACTGAATTGTTCTCTGCTAACATTAGTACAACATTAGAGTCCTTATATAACTGCTGGCCATGTACATCACTTTATAAGACCTGACAAACGAAAGGCCAAATAATATGTTAATTACCTCTTGTAGAAACATAAGTGCTGTTGTGACCTTTCTCTGTGTAGTACTAGCTTTTTTTTTTTGCAGTGTTTAAGAGCAGTTATTTAATTTCGTTATGAAAGCTATTCAGGACATGATCTGGAAAGCTTTTACAAACCAAATTCTGTCATTGCTACCGTACAGGTTTACAGCCTGATCCTTGGCAGGTGTGACTTGGCATTGCCTTGAGTTACATCAGTTTTGCCAACTATCTGAGTCTGCTTTTGTGCCCACACTGTCAGTGGGACTAATTAAAAGGCCACAGCTTTACAGCATCCAGGTAGAGATTTGCTCTGTTTTGTTTGTTTCTGAGAGTGTACAGTTAGGACACAGTTAGGGTGTTCCTAATAGTCTGAGTATCTGCAAGATGCAGGAAGGCACCCTCAGAGGGTACAATTAGGCTAAACAGTTGAAAAGGGTATGGAAGGGGCAAAGATCATGCATATACTTCAGACAGTAACATCTTTGTATCTTGCCCACACGGGCACTGTGAATGAGACCTCAGCAGTGCCTCTTTCCCCCACTATTCCCTACAGTTTCCTGAGATTTTTTAAGGTTTTCCCAAGAGAGCATGTTGGTGTTTGTGGGCTGGGAGGATTGCGTCAGGAATTCAAAAATCACACACTTGCAGCACTGCAAAAGGGAAGGACCTCCAGAAGTTGCAGGGATGATAATTGTGCCTCCAACTCCTCTTTTTTGTGGTTTGTTCTTCAAACTTTTTATTCTTGTTGCTGTCTCCTGAGAGCTTTCTTAGAGAAAGCCTACATCTTTCTTAGGCTTTGATACTCAAATGAACATCAGTAACATGGCCTTGCCAATGGCCTTCCTGCCTTCCTTTTAGTATCCGAAAGAGTAGGAATGTCTTTTTTTTTCCCCCCAGCATCACACACTTGGTTTACACACAGCTCATGAGACAGTATAACATAATTTTATGTACAACTGCTGCCTAATGAGAGGCTCCCCCTTCTAAAATATAATACAGTAGGCAGTATAATATAGTGCAGTACACAGCCAGTCCATTTAAATTAAATTGAAGAAAGTAAGCTAAGCATTTCCATTAGATATTAACTCTTGCAGTCCTGACTATATGAGATGTCTAAGGCCTCATGGAACATAGCCAATATTAATAATCTGATGTTGTATTTGCATCATGTAGATGAATAGAAGAATATTGAACATGTAGAGCAACTGAGGAGCAAAATAGCAAACAGAGCAAGTGAACCCATCTGAATTCTTCACTCAGAAGTGAAATTGGCAGGAAACTGGGAGAAAGGCCTGTAAAGCTTCAGAATTTTCTATGGTGCTACCTGGAAATGCCAGGGTGAATGATTCCTTTGGCTGTCACAAGCAGCAAGTCCTGTAGTACTGGTGGTGATCAACAACACTTTCTTGTGGAAACCTGAAGTAGATTGTAAAATTCTCAACAAAGACATTTTGAAATGTCAAGAATGTTGCAACTGACAACAGAATGTCACTTGGGAAAAAGCCCATCTTGACACCAAAGCAGATGGCAGATGAGACAATTGAACAGTGTGTCATGTAGCCATCCAATAAAGCAAAGTCATATGAATTTGACCAACTACCGGCCTAATTAGTGACTTCATAATTTGTTTTCTAACGTATCACCAGGTGAAAACAAGGTACAGGAAAGTCATCTACCATAAATAGTTGGGGATGGAAGAACCTAATGAAAAACTGTGCTCTTTTTCTTTTCATAAATTCAGAATTGATATTGGAGCTGTCTTTCAAGAAGTAGGCCTAAATGTCAGAGTTTTAAAAAGGGTGCATGAACAGTCCTATATATTCTAACTCTACAAAGCATGCAGCCATTTAAACATGGATCACTGCTGTTCAGGGAAGTCCCATGGTGTCATGGAGAGCACTCTGGACTCCGAATCCCCAAGGTCGTGGGTTTGAGCCTCAGTAGGGACCGTCCCCTGGCAGTTCAATGCCTCCCTGCCATCCCATCCCATCACATCTCGGATGCTCAGCAGGGTCAGCCCCGGTTAGTACCGGGTGCTGTGACAGTCCCGAGGACTTCACTGTCACTGTCCAAGCTCGCTCGGCCGTGGCAGATGGACCTTAGGACTGAAACGGTGGGGCCAGTTCTGTGCACGCTGTGCCTCACCTAAAAAATCCACTGCACAGGCTGGAAGGGCACACCCACGTGGGGAGAGCCCTGCCCAAATCTTCTTTTGTGAAGTTTGGCCATACCTGCTGCTGTTCATGTCATCTAATTAAGATTTTCCTTACTTGGTTTTCTCATTTGTACAGTCCAGTAGATTTAAATAGATTTATTTGGTTTTCACTTTTGTGTAAATTAAATGGGAATTGGGATCCTGAAACAAGAGTGAAAATTTATGTGCAATTGCCTGATTTTCATTTAGTCAGACATCACTTTGCACTACTCTAACTATGCAACAGAATTGTGAAACAAATTTGAATGTAATCTATATAGTCACTGAGATGCAAAATAGATTTTGTATCAGAAAGCATCAAGGCTAAGAATGGCTTTGCTCCTTAGGACCAGGGCAGAGATGAATTAATTTGTATTCACATATGCACTGTTATAATGAGCCAACATTTAACTGGAGACCTGGAGGCAGTTAGAATTAGAAATTAATGGATTTACCTACCTAGAAACTTAGTGTAAAAAGAAAATGAGATCCACCTAGTTCCTCATTCATTTCCAGGTGTCTTCATACTAGTTATCTTTACAGAATACTGAAATATCTCTTAATATTATTAGAAACTACCTTGAGCTTAATTTGCACAATAATTCATTTATTGAGAAGTATTATTGAGAAATATTTGACAATAAAGATCTCCAAATATTTAAAATTCAAGTGCTGGAGAGAGTCTCATCACATTAGAAAGCAATCAACCATCCTGAGACAGGTTAATAAAAGCATCTTAAACTCATCATCAAAAGGGACTCTTGATCTCCATTATCAGGCACAGGACTCCTAATGATTAATTGATCACATTTTCTCTGTTCAATAAAAATATCATGAGCTGAAAGTTTTCAAGATAGGCAACATGAGAGGATTTTCCCTGCCTCACAATTACGTTTGACAGATGACCTTTAGTCTTTCTTTCACATTAGTGAGATATTTATCAAAAATAATGCAGATACATTTTTCACTGTTATCTGATGCACATGTTCACAGAATCCTCTACTTGGTACCACACAGTAAACAGGTAAGAGTTTTACTTCTGTAAATGTCTTCACTATAAATGCCCTGCTTTCAGCTTTCCTCTTTCAGTAAGATCAGAAGCCTCTGGATGATTCTATGAATGCACATAGTTAACCTGCTGCTGCTCCACAGGGAGATTGGTGCACGTGTAGATATACAGGAAGTTTTCAGGAGGTTTGTGTAGTCTGTTTGCATTCCTTCCCTCCAGCATGTCAGCAACTGCACCTGGATCTCCAAAGTATGAAGAGGTCCCATGTAATCAGCATTTTGGCTTGCCCCCTCCCTTTTGTGAGCTTCAGGAGGTGGACTGTGGCTTGCCTTTTCATCCTGAGCTCACCTGAAATTTCCTGGCTGGTTTACAGATAACAAGGGAGCTGTGACGTTGAGGACATCCACAGCCAAGTGCTCACCAGGGCCCTGGGCAAATTTGCACCGTCTGTGCCCACATACTGCTGTTGGCATCAAAGCTGGCAGCTGAAGGTCATTCAAATATGAGCTGCAGTCACACCTCTGGATCACAGCAATGTTCCCATTTTCACTTCTTCAGCCCTGGTAAGTATCTCCTTCTGCTGAAGCTGCAGGTCAGAGGCATTGTGGAGGGCACAAGATTGCATGAAAGTGTTAAAAGAGCTATGTCACCCCAGAGCTCCCCACAAGCAGGTCAGTTGTCCTCACTGCATGTCCTCATTCTCTCTGTTTTGCATATAAAACCTGAAGTTATTCCATAGAAGTCAGTAAGTTGGAGAAACATGGCCTTGTCTATCTGGAGACTTTTCTCTGCTGAGTAGAAGGGGGCAAGGGAAGTTGTTTTGCCAGGATGAGCTGACACCCTTGCTCTCTGCAGGTGAGAGTAAGGAGGGAGTTGAGAAGTAGGCAGACAGCATCCTGGAACAGCTGGCAGAACATGATGAGCTCAAGGTCACTTGGCTGTGGGCCCAAATCCATCCAAAAATACCAAAAGCCAGCAATTAGTCAGGTCATCAGCTAAAAAAAAAAAAAAACAAAAAGGAAGAAGCTGAGCCATTATTGTTCAGCAAGGGTATCCAGATTCTGCTAGAAGCCTTTGGAAGGCCGCCATGTATAGGAACAGGGACCATCCCCATTTGTGACCTAGTTCATCACTGTGAATCGAACTCAACATCATTTTACTGAACAGCTGCCTGAAAACAGGTTCAAAAATACATCCACAAATGGATCAGTAATTCCTGGTGATTTTTCAGTTTCTCTGAAAGAGATGGCTGTAGACAGAAATGCTTTGATGCAATATGCCTGCTAGAGTGGAAAGTACAAGCTCTGGACAGAAGCTTTTCCTGTCTCTGAGGCTTTTATGAGGTTCCATCAATTCTGAGACAGTTCAATCTTTATTCCCCCCCTCTATTAATAAACACAAATGTGTGTAAAATTACCCTAATCTTCCTCCGAAGAGGATGTGCCTCTAGAATCACTTCCAGTACTGGGGACCTCAAAAATCTGCTGCCATTTTTAGAGGCGATAAAAACAGTCCTTGCATTTCTGACCAAAATCCAAATATAGCCTATTTCTTTCTGCCAACTGAAAAAGCACCTTTTTATTTCATTCAGTTTTGTTTAAATCTAACTTTGTTCCAAACTTTTCACTCTATAAATGTCCCTTTCACTATAATTATTTAAATAAAGTGGGAAAGTGCCCAGTTTAGTGCACTGAATTAGTATGCTACTTAATGTGCCTGTGATTGTCATTCTACTAGGGCTTGTGCTCAGTTCCCATTACAACTTCTCCACGACTTCAGTGGATTTACACAAGACCAGAACCAAGCCTGAGAAGGACACATTACAGGCAGTTGTATTTTACAAATTTAAGTGGACATAGTTGCTATTTCTACAAGATTTATTGAAGTTTTCATACTGGGAGGAATACATTGGATTCTACTTTGCTAGGCATTGGCTTTATAGTTAGAAACTGGGAGTGGATATAAATGATACGCTGAGACATCTAAGCCTACCTGTTTTGTGTGTTGTGGTGTGCCAAGTCCTGGTTTCCCAAACATTCAACTGATCTCCAGCTTGGTGGTGTGACAGCTTTTGTCTGTGGTGGGCACCTGTCTCTGAGAAGTGGGAAAAACATGGAGCTCGAGAGTCCCTGAGAACATGAAGAAGCAGAAGAGACCATGCAGGAGTGTGGGGTATGTTACTGTGTTAATAACCTCAACTAGCTTTAGGCACCTACACTATAGGTATCCACATAGATCTGTTTGTTTAGGCTTCTTTTAGAGCCTGTGGAGAGAAACAAGAAATACCAAGATATTCTGGATAACTCTGAGACAAGACAAAGCTTGCCCTAGAAGTGTTTGTTTCTTTTCAGTAAGCTTAGTGGCAATTTGAGTAACCCCAGTATAGCCCTCATTATGTGGGTGTTACAGGTGGGTGAGATGATCCTATCTTTCTTGTGTGGGACCTGAACAGATAAAGACTATTCAAGGTACCATGTATATATTCTCTATCTAGAGTAATTGTTTCTTTTTATCTCCTCTGAAGAAGCTGTTTTTTCTCCTCCACACTCCTGTTTCTTTTTCTCCCCCTTGTTTATATTTTTTACTCATAGTCTATTTTTCTTCTACACTTCAGTACTTTGAGATGATGATGACTCTATATAAATGGGTTTGGCAATCAGACTACTTAAGGAATTCCTTGAAAATACTGGCTCATCTCCTGAGGGCTAAAGATGAAAAGCAAACCAGAAAACTGGATGGACTCATTTGACTGCCCTTGCTGAATGCTCCCCTCTTGCCCCACTTTGTGTCTTGCCCACTTGCAGCCCTTGCCTTGAGGTACCAGATGCAGTTGTTAAACCAACCTGTGATCTGGAGAAGGGGTTGTGCATGGTAGTGAGACTGGTCTTATCCAGTGTGCCCCGTGCTCACAGAGGCTTCTCCAAGTGATCTGCTGTCCTATCTGGAGTATCTAATAGAAGTTTTATGTATTTCATCCAGTGCCAGAAGTCTCATGCACTGTGACATTTGGGGTGCAGTGATGATACAGCCAACAGGTTTAAGGGGTTGGCACTGCTGGAAGAGGGTGATGGTGACATTTTTCTGCCCCTGTCTCCCTAGCTGTGGAGCCCTGCTGCTTCCCATGTGCCAGTGGCACTTGCTTGACCTAGGAGTGCGTCAGCTCAGGGGGTGGACCAGCAGAAAATCACATTAAAAATGAACAAGTTTTTCTCATGAGGGAAAAAGATTTCTGTTCTTTGTTCTCTTTGAAACTGTGGGCTTTCAGGTACAGCAGCGCTGTGCTCTGGGGTACAGTATAAAAGCAGTATACACGTCTTTAAAGTGTCTGTGAAGAGGTAGCACACAATGATCCAGGGCAGCTCCCTCAGAAATCTCCTGTTGTGTTCAGTGGTTCAGGATTTCACTCTGTTTCCTTGCTGCTGTGTTTCTGTAGTGCTGTCAATATTCTCCTGCTTATTCTGCATGGTCAAAGACCAAGATGCTGTAAAACATTTCAGCAGAACACTAAAACCAGGGGTGTCCCTGCACTGGAAAGCATTTATACAACTATATTTTATGTACTGTTGTTATAGCAGGCTGCTCTCTGCTCCTGCTCACACAACTGAAATTCAGAAGGGATTCCCAAAACATCTGTAGGTTGGTGCTGTGGATCCAGCCATGAAGGGAATGCAGGGGGAAAAAAGGGTCTGCAATACCTTTTGCTTTCTCCTCTTGAATCATTTGGGGCAGAAATTCAGCATGGCCTCCCTGCTCGATATTGTGCAACTGATGTGTGAGGGCCAGTACTGTCCTGACCTTTGTGAAGGAGGAGGTCAGATTGTGACAGTGTCCTCTTATCCGTAGCCATGCCCTATTTTATGAGAAGAGGTGGCCAGTACTAAGATGGTTGGCCAAAGCCCCTTCACTTCTCTCTGGCACACCTGAGCCTGTCCCATGCTCAAAGCACAGTGCTCCCTGCTCACATTTGCTGTTGCTTCTCCTTAGAGAATTCACTGGATTGCTTATCAGAGATGAACCAGGAGTGTAATCCCAGAATTTGCTAAAAAATGCAAATCAATATTCACAGCATGGTTTGTTTTTTGTTTTTCAGGGTTTTTTTTAAGGAGTGGCTCAAACATTTGTTCAACTGTATTCTTAACACTTGAGCTATAAAAAGCAGCAAATTAAGGCTCATCATGAAGCCACATAGCATAAAATCAAAAAGTGACAGCAGAAATGTTTCAGTATCCACCCACCACTTGAACAAAGGAATGAAGAATAGTGTCTTGCTTTTTCCAGAAAAAATGTCACGGGGAATCAGCCTAACAAATCATGAAGTCCAGTCCTCATTAGAACCTTTTACAATTTTTCAAGTCAAAATGCTTGTTTTTTCTTACAGTCATAAAGGAGGGGGGTGCAAGGTGGTGCCAGACAGTCCAGTTTTAAGGGAAAAAGCTATGGTTCCTTCTTCCTCTGACTCTAAAAAGAAGGCTTTTGAGATGGTGGATTGAGCATAAAAAACAAATTTGAAGAAGTGAACTATCACAAACATGTAGGAAAACGATATTATGCTTGTCTGCAAGTTACACATTCAGTCAATCTGTTTGCAGATGTGGATGAACATTAGACTATGCATTCAGAACATCCTGCTTTCATTGCAAACCCCCTTTCTGCCTGCCCAGTTTCTGATATGATCTGAGTGCACACGTTTATGGATAAAGATCCAGGACCTTGGTTCACCAGTAGTGGCCACATTTTTTTAGTCTGCCAAACCTTCCATGACACATGTCTGGGATGTGCAGCTGTGAGCCAGTCTGCCTTTTGGGACTGTTGGAGCTTGGTGTACGGGAACATTGGGCATCTACCACCTGGACAGTCTATCCTTGTCTCTGCTCCCTTTCCAGAGAATTGTATAAGTTTGGAATTTTTCATTCCTTCCTATTATAAAATCAGTTTCCGTATCAATATGTTTTGTGAATCTGTTATTTTTCCCTAGTCCTAGACATATGATACCTCTTAGAAGAAGCATGAAACTGAGATACCAGTCCCTTTAATTTTTACAGCCTGGTCTCATTTCATTAATGTAGGGATACAGACCTACCCAAAAGTTTGTGGAAGTAATTCCATTCTTCATGCATACATCCTCCTGAAGTGTCAACTGCAAAAGCCATTTGTCTTAATTTCCTGCACCAAAATTGGAGGACAATGTTACTGTGTACCAATTACTGTCTTGTACTGCTCTCCACCTCTCAGGTGCGTTTCAAGTCAACCTTATAACTCTGTTCCAATTTAGGAATGGTCCAAGCAGCAGTTGCACATTTTAGGTGACAAATGGTAATCTGTCCTTGCTGCTCCTGAAGTACCAGCCTAATGGACCTGAAGTCAGCTGGAAGTCATTGCAGTGTGCTTTATAACAGGCTGAGGCCTCAGCTGCACTGCAGCTCCTGTGGTTGTAGCCTGCTTGTGTGCCCTCCCAGCACAAGAGGAACTCATACAAATGCATGAAGAAAAAAAAAAGGAAGCAAAGATTGTCTTCTGTAGGAGCAGCTGTGCTCATGTGTTTGTAGTCATGACCCAAACAGTGAGAATTTGCACCGCGAGCAGATATTGCTCTTCTGGGATTGTTCATGGCAGAGATGTGATCCAGTCAGGGGCAGCCTGGACTGCACAGAGCTGCTTTTCTTGTGCAACTGCCTGCTCAAGTACATCTCATGGCTGCTGGGGAAGATCTGCAGTTTCTTGCCACACTGTGCACACAACTGAATGAAAAAGCAGATCTAAGTTGGAGTTCTATATTAATAGAGTGCTAGAAGAAAAGTTAATCAAGTTCATAACAAATTGAATCCCTCTCTTTTTTGAGTATACCTACTTTCATACTTGGGGTATCATGGTTTGACAGCCCCTTCTGTCAGCATAGGGCTTTAGAAACAAGAGATGTGTATAAATCTATATTATTTTCATAAAATTAAAATAAATTATCTATTTTTAAATAATCATTATAATTTTGCATTAGATAATTTTCTTATTTTTATTTTTTTGTTTGTTTGTTTCAGAGCCATGAGAAAAAAACAATCTGGAATGTATTTCTAGGAAAACACTTGAAAGTTGGTAAGTCAAATGCTCTGTTACTGCACCAAAGAGAGGAGAAGTGGCAGAAGAAGGCACCTCTGATGGCACCATTCATTAAAGAAAAAGCAACTCAAAACCTCACAACGTAACAACTTAACTATTAGGTACATCTATCTGACTCGATGGTTATATCTATACTGGGGTCTTGACCAAAAAAACCCCCAAGTCTGTTCTCCTGTGATTATTTCTGAAGTACTTCAGTATCGCCACATCCCCCTGGCTTTGCTGTTTTCATTGCTCCTGACAGAACGTTTGTGTAAATGCAAGAAGAAGAGAGGCGATTGTATAGCAGTTTGACAGCTCTAATTATGAATATTTAAGAGCTGCTTAAATGTGCTCTCTTCTATCACCTAATTTCCTATCAATGACAGCATTGGAAGCACTTGTCTCATTTTTCAAATCAAAGCTTCCTCAAGCAAAATGCTTGGAGACTGAATAGCTTATGCATTCTATTAATCACAGAGGGTGGGAAAAGATCCATCAAGTGCTTCAGATAGTTTGAGAGTGCTCCATCCTTGTAGAGCTTTCACGTCCCATTTCTCACAGATGAGTTCATTTACCTCCTGTGAATGATCTTTGTGATTTTACCTTATCCAGAAATGGCTTCAGATTTATCTTCCTTTAACAGTGCATCAAATGATGCCTGAATATTTATAAAGAGAGTAAATTCTAATTGGGGTTAGTCATAGATAGGAGGAAAGAATAGTCATATGTTGCTTTCCTAAAGGGTGATAGCTCTTACTCTGTTTACAGTGCGTTAAGTTTCACTGAAGAATTGTAAGGGTTTGGATGGAAAAGAGTAACCATTCCAACTTTGAAATGAACTGTCTTGATTTGAGACAGAAGCAGTATTGTTGTCTGATGTTTGTTTATTCTGTGATTACTGTTACTTTCTGCACTTCAGGTTGCCTTTGGCCATGATGGTAAAATAATCCCAAATAATTTTATCGGATTTTTGTTCTTCATGCATATATTGAAGAGAAGTGTTTTCTCCTTACTAGATAATGTCAGCCAGAGTCTCCCCAGTAATGACATGTAGATTCTGCAGGATGTGTTTAACTGACAGATCAGGAGAGGGAGAATATCTTCAAAGATGAGCAGACCATACCCAGCATTATCTAGGCTGGCCCTCTGCCTCTTGTGGATCTTGTGATGGCAGAGCTGTGTGATAACTTTCCCAACGTTTTAAAGGAGTCTGTGTCTGCACTGCTTGTTCCCTCCTGTTTTGTTGTTATTAAAAAAGCCAATACTTTACTGAGCAACTTCTTGTGGTATTTTCTGCTGTTGCTAGAGGGGAATATAATTCTCCCTGGTCTCATCAAATTTAGGAAGTTTGATAGTACAGCAAGGGGAGCCAGTCTCCAGACTGGAGATGTGTGGGATGCAAAAGTCATGTCTGTCTTTGTTAGATAAGAGCAGAGGGGAAAAGGTTTAGATAGGGAAGCAGAGAGAAGAAGGAAGATTAAAAGAAATTGCTTGGGAAAATGGAGAGCAGGTTCAGAACTTCTACATGTACATTGACAACAGCTGGATAAAAGTGTCCTTGTGCTAAGACATGCCTAACCCCACAACCCTCCTCGAAATGAGTAAGATCTGCATCCAGTCACCTAAGAGTGAACCTCTTACCAAAGACACTCACAGCTGAAAATTTTAGATTTTTGTTTTCATAAAGTGTTGCTTAATGTCCTGTGTTTAGTCTACATTTTCATGAATCTAATCTTAGAAATATTTTTGTCCAGCTACCAAGCTAAAGGGAGCTACTGAAGAATAAGGCTGCAAACTTTTTAAACAGGATTCTGCTATTAACTAACAGTTATGCTATTGATTATATTTCTACATTTCCAAAAAAAAAATCACATTTTGCCTTCTGAATGGTTGTTTTAATTTGCCTGTGATGCACAGCCAATTTTCACAGCACAGCAATTTGTTTCTCCCCTTTTCTCCCTGTTTAAGGGAGAACCTGTGTGCAATTCTGTACTCCCATTGCTATGTGCATTGCTGTTAGCTCATTCCTTCAGACTGTCTTTAAAAACACCTTAAAACAAAGCTACAGTTTTAATTATGTAAGGGTTTTGTTGGTGTTGTTGAGGAAAAGAAGACAGCTAATAAAGGAAAACAAAATGCCCTTTGTTGGAAGGACAAACTGTGTCCTGACACAACTACCAGGACTGTAGATTTCCTGCTGAGTGATGGGTGAGACTTTGCAGAATGCAGGTTGCAGCCAAACACTGGATTTGGACTCAAAAAGAGGAGACAACCCTAACTGCACTTCATGGATTGACAGAAATTAATAGAACCCCTGTGCATTTGGCTGTGAGGGAGAAGTGAGTCTGCTTACATTTTTTAGTCAAAATTATTAGTTTTGTTAATTGAAATGATTAACACCCAAGGCATATTAACTGTGCTGTTCACCCCAGTGTAAATGAGCTCACAGAATCATGTCCTTTAAACAAAGTTTAAAGTGGGTCAAAAATTAATTGAGTCAGTGACCTTTTCCAGTATTTTTCCCTGAAGCAAAGCAGAATGTGTCATGTACCCGAGTAATCTATTTTATCCCAAGGTTCTCTCTTCTGTGGGGATTTTCAGCAGTCTCCAAACTTTGACACCTGAGTTCTGCAGGTCACAGCTCGAGTTGCAGCCTTGAAGCACTTCAGTGACACTACTGACACAATGCAACTTGTGCTCCTTCAGACCCAGTGAATGAAATAAGCACAGACTCACAGAATGGTAGAGGTGGGAAGGGACCTGGAGGGCACCTGGTTCAACGCCTTGCTCACACAAAGCCACCTAGACCACATTGCCCAGGACCATGTCCAAGCAACTTCTGAGTATCTCCAGGGATGGAGACTCCACAATCTCCCTGGGTAACTTGCGCCAGTTCTTGGTCACCCTCACAGTGAAAAAGTGTTTCCTCATGTTCAGAGGGAACTGCCTGTGTTTGAGTTAGTGCCATTGCCTCTGATCCTGGCATTGGGCACCTCTGAAAAGAGTCTTTCTCTGTCCTCATTATACTCTCCACCTTTACATCACTTCATGGCAAAATACTGTGTTGCTGTATTAATCACCTTGACAAACTTTCAGGCCTGATTAGTGCGGGTGTGAGATGCAGGGAGCAGGAAGAAATATTTCAATAGGCTTTTGATGAGTTGATGTATAAAGAGGCAAATGAATTATGTAATTTCTACTAATTTTTCACTGGAATCCATAGTTACTTGGGGTATAAGAACAAGAACAAAGAACTTTAATACCACAACTCTGAGCCAATTAATGTTTGTGGTTTATATCAGGCAGCCATTTGATGAAATAAATAATAGCTGATGCAGAAAATGAAGTGCTAATTTCTTCTCTCTCAAGTGAGTGCTCTACACATCTGATTAGATGCTCTCATGTATTCTTTCTGTCTACAGTTTCTCCTCTCTACCTTTGGAGAGGGCTCTGGAGAAGTGGTGTGTCAGGTTGAGAGCAGGTCACTGAGCCCAGGTCTCCCTCCTGCTGGCTGAGTCTTGCTTCAACTAAATTATTGTATTAAAATGAGGAAATTGTTCCTCTTTACTGTTTTGTGTGGGCCTTTATGTATTAGGGCACACAGAGATTTGCTTCCTGAGTGATTCAAGTGCTGCAGACAAAACAGAGAGCTGTCAGTTTGCAGATCCTGAGAGGATGCAGATAGGAGCTGTGGAGCTAGACTTAACATTGCCAGGGCTGGGGAACTCCTAAGAAGACCCAGGTGCAGATTTTTACCCTGTAGGTATACATGCAGTGTAGCTGCCCCGAGTGTTAGTGACTCCTTACACTAGGAATTTGCACTAGGATCATGGTCTTTAGTCTTCAATCAGTATCTCTCGCACAGCCACATCTCTCAAAACAAAGGTTGGGACAAACCTCATCCAAATTTACCTGGTTATTAGATAACTATTTTGAGGCCAAGACCAATTGTATAAGGTTCAACAAGGCCACGTGCCAGGTTCCACCCTTGGGGCGCAACATGCAGCACCACAGGCTTTGGGCAGAGTGGCTGGAAAGCTGCTCAGCAGAAAAGGACCTGGGAGTGCTGGTTTACAACAAGGGACATCTAAAGAGACATTTTCCCAACTCACCTAAAATGAGCTGAACTGCCTCTGAAGCTGGTTTTCTCTCACCACTGCTGGCAGAGGGAGTGCAGGCAGATAGCTGAGGCAGGAAACCTGGAGTGGGATTTAGGTGCAGATTACAACTAGGTGCCTACAAGTAGGACTCTCTGTGGTGTGGATTGGTGTCTAAACTGCTGTATATAGCCACTTGAAATCCCTCAGAGAATCAAATGTACTTACTCAGGGCTGGCAGATATATCATAGGACCTACAGGACACACCAGCCCTTCTGAAGTAGCAGCTGGAGGTCAGGAGTGGTACAGTAGGACATTCCAAAAGCACAACAAGATGCCTATCCTTGGACAGAGGAATCAAGTCCCTACTCAGAGCAGACAATGTAACTTACTGTCAGGGACCTGTGTCAATCCCTCTGAATCCTGAGGGTTTGGCAGCCTTGGCTCAGGACCAGCTTAGATGTGGTCATCCTTGTGGGATCACAGGGCTCTTGGCTTAATGATGGTTCCCATTGCCATGTCTGTTCAGCTCTTCTTGCCCAGATGCTCCAGAAAAGTGCCCAGCATCAGCAAGGCTGCTGCCCTGCCTATCCTGCTGCAAACCTTGGGTCCTAGCTCCCCTTCCAAAGCGGGCCCACTCTTGCTGCTCCCTGACAACTCAAGGCAGTGGTTTTGCCTACCAAAAAGTAAACAACTTCTGGCTGGCCAGCTCTTTACCCTCCCCTGACTGTATTGATTAGAGCTCTGCTGGCAATGGTGGGAAGCTTAGACACTTGTCTCCCATAGCAACATCTGCCACAGATAAATGTGTGTGTCTTGAACCAAGGAGGAATTTCACTTTCACCATTTGGACAGTCAGTGCTCAGTTCAGTTCCCTTGGCATAGATGTTCAGAGATGGCCCAAGGCTGGAGAATATCAGGCAGGAACAGTGGGAAATCTGTGTCTTGCTGGAGCAGTGCAGGAGACTGTGTGGCAGAGCCTACAGGACCCTTGCATGGCGTCAGGTGCTCACATTCAGGCAGTTGGTTTCTGCCCTTAAAATCAGTTGAGGTGAATCTCTCATGGAAGGCCTGATATGCCCTTTAGCCTTGAATTTGTGTGTTTTTCTGTGCAAACAGAACATGAAATGCCATTTACACACCCTGCTGTGTGTCAAAATCAGAATGACTGTGTGGGGTCAAGCAGTGGGGAACCAGCTGGGGCCCCACTGCCTTAGCCAAGAACCTGGCAGCTGAGAGACACTGGAGCAGCCCTGGCCTTCAGGCACGTACCTGGGAATGGGCTGAGGCTGGAACAGGGTGTCAGTCCATGGGTGGGGGTTAGGGTCAGGTCCAGTGCAGGGAACTGGAGTTAGATGTGGCCCAGGATGGCCAGGTTTGATTCTGGCCATGTTCTCCTGTGGGGAAAGGGTTGTGCTGGCAGCACCCAGTGCAGGGAAGGCACTCAGGGCCCTGCTGCTGTCACGGTGGCTGCTTGTAGCTCTACAGCTCCTTTCCCAGCCATCAGTGTGCGCCCACTGCCCCC
Organism: Sakesphorus luctuosus; assembly: GCA_013396695.1. Lineage (NCBI taxonomy): Eukaryota > Metazoa > Chordata > Aves > Passeriformes > Thamnophilidae > Sakesphorus > Sakesphorus luctuosus. The sequence goes on from VWZD01001711.1 coordinate 659,069, forward strand.
TTTAAAACACCCAAGGAGCAAATTTCTGCCTCTAAAATGCACCTGGTGCTCCTCTTAAATTCAGTGAAGATTAGAGCAAGATCGTAGAATCTGCTTTCTCAAATGATGAACTTGCTTAGACACATTTTGCTGTTATTGACATAAATGACAGTATGTTATAAGGGCATGCATTTGTTTGATGCTCTGTGTGTGTAAAGCAGTGCATGAAAGCTGAATTCTGCTGCATGATGATTTTTAGTTTTATGTGGAAAAGGAGTGCAAACCCCACCATCAGTCTGCATAAATTCCTGTTGTGCATTTCTGCATCATTAGTGAGATTTTGCAACAGTTCTCTGCATGAAGATGTTCCTAAAATAACTGCATGGATTCTGCATCTTATCCACAGCTGTATCAAAGGATGTGTGGGAGGTGTCAACAAAGCCACTAGGTAAATTTGAATACCTAATTAGTGTAGTGGGAACTTTGTTAATTATTTGCAAGAATCTAACTATTCTAAAATGTGTTTAAGATACAGCTTCCATGTTAAAGTTTTTGTGGTCTTATATTATAGAAAAGATAATGGCACCACGGAAATTAGCAGGACACCCACCAAAGGCACTTGCTTGACTTCAAGTGGATCATTTTCCTCATTCCTGTGCATAAAACAATATATTGCTTTTGGTTTTGTATTAAAAAAACTTCTCTGCCTCGGGATCCTGTTATCCTTCCTTGGAAAGGAAAATAAAGGCATACTTTGATATAATTGAAGAAATAAGACAAACTAATAAAAATATTTGGGTATTTGGACAGGAAAAAATGCCAATATTTTATGTAGGTATATGCCTTAAGCTGTATTTGTAATGTAGTTTCAGGGGCGGTCCCATGGTGTAATGGAGAGCACTCCAGTCTCTGAATCCCAAGGTCGTGAGTTGGAGTCTCAGTAGGGACTTTCCCCTGGCAGTTCAATGCCTCCCTGCCTCTGATCCTGCCAGATCTCGGATGCTCAGCAGGGTCAGCCCCGGTTAGTACCAGGTGCTGTGACAGTCTCGAGGACTTCACTGTCACTGTCCAAGCTCGCTCAGCCGTGGCAGATGGACCTCAGGACTTAAACAGTGGGGCCAGTTCTGTGCACGCTGTGCCTCACCTAAAAAATCCACTGCGCAGGCTGGAAGGGCACACCCCCGTGGGGAGAGCCCTTCCCAAATCTTTGTAGGCAAAGATTGGACATTATATATTATTATAATGTCGTGTCATTCAATTTTTGTTCCAGATGTAGATGCTGATTTAGCTCTTTTTCAGAATAGGACAGTTTTGGTAACAACCAATTTTCTAAGATGAATAAGGTAAATTTTGGGGGTTTAGGTCATCAGAAAAAATGATAAAAACTTTCATAGCTAACTTTTCCCAATGAATGTATTTTTGAGTAAATGATTCAACTGTGCTAGAATTTTTTCTATTTCTTAGCAGCTTTTAAAGGTTTTTCCATAATGAACATAGCACAATATCTTTTGAGCTTATTTGACTCCAATTGCATCAAAACTGTTCTTAAAAAGTGGTCTACAATAATGCTTTCTGCTGAGGAGTTGTGAAAGAGACCATTTTGGACATTTTCCCCCTCTAATTACTAGTTTAAAGTAGGACTTTCCCAAGTTGATTCTCTCTCCAGTTTTGGTGTGAGTCTTCACTTAGACTTGATTGTGTTCATATTTTCAATAAGGTCTTGTACAAGGTTTTATGAAAAGATTTGCGAGATGGCAGTAAGTGAAATGATAAAGTGTTAGAGTCAAGGAAAAGAAGAAGAAGCCTCAGCTTTTGGGATGATGGCCATATGGGTGAAACAAGGGTGGAAGTGCTTCCCTGCACCCCCAGGACTCCTACAAGTGAAGAGTGACCCCAGCCAGTCCTGTGACCTCAGTTCCACCTCCCCTTTTGGGGGTATGAGGCAGACAGTGAGAACTCACATTTTTTTAAATTTTAGAAGAGCACTTAGTGTCAAAAATCTGTAGAGATCTGAGATTGCTACCTACAATTTCAGGTAAATAAGAATTTTTTCACTGGTGTGTGATGTTTACTTTTTGTCGGTACAGGCTGCATTTTAAAAAAGTTAATTTTCATGGTGAGCTTGTGTAGCAGTCATGTTCAGTCATGCTTTCTAGGTTTCATTCAAATTGAATTTTCTCTAACTAGTGTTAAGTATAGTTTTATGTGTTTGCTCTTCCTATTGCCTAGGTTGAACTCATATCTTTCCACATCTCTAGGGCAAAGGGAATCAGATCCATGCCACATCTGTTCAATAAAACAGCAATCTGTATCCAGTTCTCTATTATACCTCAAATGTAATTACTTTGTCTAGGGTAGGAGGAGGGTGTGGAAGGACAGTGTTACTTATAGGTTTGTCTCCAAAATGAGTTTTTCTAGCCTTTTCATTTGTTGATTTCCAGTCTTCTTCTGCAGTTCGAGCACAACCTTTGATGCACTGCCGACAGTGTGACCATTCATTGATCTGACAGGTCCTTTGCCTCCTGATTACTCCTCTGTATTCTTTGCATATGGGAAAAAACCACTTATTTTCCTGTCCTAATAGACCTGTCTAGTTGTCTTGCTGTGTTTGGCTGGAATTCAATCAATAATCAAAAAGATATTTATTCCTAAACCAAGCTTTAACTATTCAGTCAAGAACTGACCCTGCCTCCAAAAAAGCCCCCAAACCAAACCAAACCAAATGAAAAAATCCTCCTAAACCCCCTCAAAACCTATCAAACCCCACAAACTCTAAACCCCCTAAACCCAAAGCAAGAAATGTATTTAAACAGTCACATAAGCTAGGTGAACGTTGGGATAAAGCAGGGCCAGGTGAAATACATGTTGACTTCGAACAGAGGGGCTGTGTGGAAGGTCTTGTAGGCTCTATGCAGTGTCAGTTTCTGTGCCAGGGAATCCAACATGCTCTGTCACATGAACCAAATGGACAAGAGCATGTAATTTCAATAGGTTATGAGGTTGGATGTAACAGCAAGGGCTGCACTACTTCAGGAAAGGAGGCAGCAGGTCACAGACTGCTAGAACAACTTCTCTAACTTCCAATCTGTCCCTGCCAACATTTCTGTCTTTTGCAGAAGACGGATTAGTCTTCAGGCTGGCTAGCTCTAACCCAAAGACTCTAGACCAAGTGCCCCAGTGCTACATCATCTGTAGAGATGCTCAGAAGGTCAACTAGGCAGGCAGTTTGGTACCTGTATTCACAGACCCTGGTCCCTGATTGCAGCCTCTCCTACTGAGACTCCCAGGATACTTATGCTGATGTCACATTAGAGTAGAGAAAGCACAGATACCTAATGCTAGTGGAATGCCTTTGCAGATGGTTGGTGTTAGCGGAACTGTGCTGATTTACAGTACTTGATAATCTGGTCCCTCATAAACTGGTAAAAGGTTTGCACAGTGACAGGGCAAGAAAACAATGAACACAAGTTATTCCATGGGATATTCTATTTGGATACAAAAAACCCCAAATCTCCATGAGAACAGTTAAACATTGGAAGAGAGTGTCCAGACAAGTGGTAGCATCTCCATCATTACAAGTGAGTCACTCAAGCTTTGGCTTGGCAGAGCCCTTGGTAACCTAATCTGAGGTCTTGCTTTCAAAGTGCAGTAGGAGCAGGGGATATCCAGAGGTCCCTTCCCACCATGCCTTCTGTATTTTTTGTAGTTGTACTATAATCTGTTTGAAAGATGGACAAAACTCTGAGTTGGAAGAAACAGAATAGGAAGAAATCAGACCAGTGAAATGAAAACGGCAATATTGTTGTGTGACTACAAGCATGGGATGAACTCCAGGTAAAAGGCAAAGACCAAGGTTCAGAACTAGACATGACATTTCCCTGGCTATAATAAAAAATATTACCTGAAATTAAAGTAAAAGCTGTTTGATAGGACCAAGCCTCCTGCACCACCTAACTGGTCTCTCTAATCTCCTGCTCTTTAGATGCTGACTGTCAGGGCTTATGCTTGCAGCAAGGCCAGATGAAATATTGAAAGATGAAGGGGTTACAAAGAGAAAAAACTCAGTCTTCCTGTAAAGAGTATGTATCATAGAAGCCACTTTTGATTATATTGTCCCATTGCTCATGTTGAGACCAATACCTAAAAATAGAAATCCTATTAATAAAGACAAATAAGTGGCACATTTAACACAATCAAATTAAATGTACAAGGCTTAAGCAAAAATCCTTGAAACAATGTTAATTCATTAAACTACAGAAGGTCTCACCATGAGGGCATTATATGAAAGAGTCAGTCATTAATAATCTTTTCCTGTCACTTTAGAATTAAATAATTTATAGTGATCCTGTGCATTTCCTCTGCTGATTAACCAAATTGCTATTACATACTACTGCAGGAGGTAAAAGTCTCCAGTACTATCAAGCCATAAGTGATTTCTGATTTACCCAAATTGTACCTGTTCTTCATGTTTCCTATTACCTTGCTAGTATACTAGATCTGGTATAGGCTTAGATTTAGAGTACAAAGATATTTTCATTTCAAAATGTAAAAGATTTTAGAATTAGTCCTTTCTTCATTTAACTGCCAAATTCTCAGAGTAGAATCTCAGGCAGGTATAAATCTAAGCAACTGCTATTTAAGCCAGTAGATCAGTGACAGCTTATTCCTGCTGAGTGGCTGTCCACGTTTTAGGTTACAGCTACAGGCACAATCATAGCATGAGAAAACAGCAGTAAGTGAGGTGTTAGTGGAGGCCAAAGGCAATTCTTTATTTTAAAGTTCAAATGCATTTGTAACAGCCCTGAAATTACACTCCACTCATGCTGATGGACCTAGAGCAGTTTGGAGATCTAGAGTGAAATCAGTGGCAAAATTGCTGTGGGTTTCACCCATGACCTATTCACTGAATTACAGTTTGAATGCTGCCAGCCATTGCTCTGCTGCTCTCCTCCCAGCTATTTGTTCCTGTCCTAGTTACAGTGGCCAGGATCAGTTTATCACTGTGTGGATGTAACCAAAACTGTGTATTCTACACCCTCTGTGTAATTTCTGATGAACTGTATAGTGGATTGTTTGCAGCAGCTGCCCAGGGCACACCTGACAGCTCAGGCTGCAAGCTGGGTGTTAGAGAACCCTGTGAGATAGGGAAGTGTTTCCTTGTTTTCACACCAATGTGTGATAAGTTCCCTCTGGAGAGGAATTAGCACCTTCACACCCAGCCTGAGGGGTCATGTCTGCTAATGGGCCATCAATGATTCCAAAATTATCCCATGACTCAAAGAGTGAGATCACCCATTGTGGAACTCTCCGCCCTGGGGGAGGTACTAGGCACTCCCATCTGAACCTGAGCATATATAATCTTGGGGTGTGGGAACTTCTGGTACCACTCGTTGGATCCAGATGAGAACCAGAACCTCAACAGGACTGACTGCCACTCTTGACCAGACTGTGACCATCATCCTTACCAACAGGTTTTCCTTTCCTTTTACTCTGTACTCAGGGAGGCCACATGGTGCTCAGCTCAGAGGCTGACAAACACCATTCTGTTTGTGCCCCAGGGTGCTGGGTTATACATCTGGGTTTTGTGTGTTAAACCCAATTTTTTTCTGTATCATTGCATTTATTGTAATCTTTCCAGTAAATTGTAACTCAGGCTTGTAATCTCTTCTGAGCTGGGTTCATTTCTCCTGCTGGTTTACCAGCACAGTTCCATTTCCACTTCCACGTGCAGTTGGCTCCAGTGTCTCTTTCCGTAACTTCCTCATGTCAATTTGAGACTGTAGGTCTAAATGACTTCAGAACACCTACTAAACTCTTTTATTCAATCACTTCCCTGGTCATTTTGTTCCAATGCTCTACAAATCTTTCTGTGAAAAAGAAATTCCTAATATCTAATCTTCTTTCTCAATTTGAGGCCATTTCCTCTTGTCCTATCACTTGTTACCTGGCAGAACAGGTACACACCTTGCTTACAACTTCCTTTCAGGTAGTTCTAGAGAGCTATAAGGTCCCTCTCACAAAGCTCCTTTTCTCCTGGCCAGATGACTGCAGCTGCCTCAGCTGCTCTTCATCAGACCTGTGCTCCGGACCCTTCACCAGCTCCGTTGCTCTTCTCTGGACACACTCCAGCACCACAATGTGTTCCTTGTGAGTGGCCTAAAACTGAACACAGAATTTGAGGTGTGGCCTCACCGGAGCCAAATACAGGGGGATGAAGATGTCCTGACAACTTATTTGCTTTTTCCAGCTCTCACAAACCCACCTCATGAGAGTTTCAGCTGTCCTGCCTGCAAGGGCACTAAGCACATCCCCTGCTCCTGGCACTGGCTGCCAGGCTCAGAGCAGCCCAGTGCTGGTGCAGCTGAGGGCAGTCCCTGGCACCATGGTCATGGGGATGATGTGGCCAGAACTGAGCCAGACCACACTGAACATGCCTGACCCTGTTTACCCTCACTGGGCCTGTTCCTTATCCCCACCTGTGGGCTGACATCCCATCCCAACCTTGGCCCATCTCCAGGGAGGCGCCGGATGCGGGGGACTGGGGCTGCCCGGCTGCCCTGGTGCCCCTTGAAGCCCTGCTGCTGGATAGGGTGGGATGGGCTGGGCTGCCAGGGCCCTTCCTACTGTGCCCAGGGTCTCCTGCTGCTTTGCAAGATGCTCCCAGATCCTGCAGTGCCCTGACAGTCCCCAGATGTCATCGCATTTGAGCTACATCGGAGGAACACAGGAGTGGGGACTATGTACATCAGCATCCAGACCTACTTGTGTTGTTAGGTGCAGCCACAATAAACACCTAATATGCTGTTATTAGATAGCCTGGGCACCCTGGGCGTTCCTCTTCCCTCACCAGCCCTGCTCAGCTTGGCACAGACCCTGAATTACCACTGTCAAACTCACGAGGCCACTTGTGACTGAAAGGAGATGAAGAAAGATCATCCCTGTCACCTCTTTATCAACAGCAATGACACATTAGAGGAAACTGCTGCCTGTCTCCAGCGAGGTAGCAAGAAATAATGAATTATTTATTAGTTCAATTAGTTGACATGGGCAAAGAGTGGTGAGGGCTGTAAAATAATTACTTATTGATTCGCCTTTTCTTCCTCAAACTGCTTCACGATTTTGGTGCAAGCACAAGGGCTTGAGAGCCCAGTTGCTGTCCCTTCGGTTATGGTGGAGTTGGCATTACAAATAATGAGTCTTCAGCTCTGGACATGTCCAAATATTGGTGCTGGCACAACAGACAGAATAACTTTATTTGCTATAGCACAGATGCTGTTACCCCATTATTTTCTACAGGCATGTTAAGCAACAATCAATAACTCTCTGTCTGCTTATGGCATTTGGAAATCTCTGAGGACTTCTTACGACACTCATTTGTTTTTCACACTTGCCATTAAATCGTATTCAAAATGCCTCAGACCTTCAAAAGGTGGCTACCTCTTGGGTATTTTTGATGCATATTAAAAGGGGACTAATTTTTGTGCATATTAATTCTACTAAAAAAAAAATCTACCCAACTTCAGGAAATGATGGACTATGACACTCTTACAAAGAAGAAAGGAGAGCTAGTAGCATATTTTTAGATCATTCAGAATTCTACACATTTTCAATAAACCTCTACAGCTAATTAATTTTTGTTGCTATGTCAGTAAATAGCAATGTTGGTTATGGTGTGTCACGAGGCCATAATATAGGAGACAGCCTGAGAGTAATGCTGCTAAATGCTTCTGGTGGTATGGATATGTCAAATACTCTGCTGTTGAATTGTCACCATAAGACACTGCATTTGGCTATGGAAGCTCTTCATGGAACAGTTTAATTACCTCTTTTGAAATTTAAAATAAATTGTAAGACAAATCCAGACCAAGTGATGAGTTATTTCAAGTAAATCAGAAGCTCAAATAACATTATTGGAAACAAAGAAATCCAATCACCTTGTAATCCTGTTGGAAACTCATGTCCTAGGTTAATGGTGTGACTAAGAATTTGTATTATGGCTCTGGACTTCTTGCATTTTGAAGCACAATAGTTCTTGAATTTTCTCACTGTTGTCAAACTGCAAGTTAGAACATGGCATATATACTTCATTAGTCATCACAGTCTGTGGTCAGGAAAATGTCAGGTCCACTGAAAATCATTTCTAAGCACAGAAGAATATGGAGACATTTCTGTCGTAGGACTAGCCTGAGGCAGGAAAAAGTGGATGTGACAAGCACTGACATTTAAACCTTGAATCAAAGTTATAGGTTTGAAGAGAAGAGCAAGATTTTGTTTAGCTGGTGACTACCATCTCTCCTACAACATATTTGCTGGTTACCCAACTCGTAGATGCAGGTAGCACACGGCTGTTTGCTTCTCTGTACCAGCCAGAGAAGTGTCCCAATTAGATTCTGCAACTTGTTTGAGTAAAAGCCAGCAAAGGTGGATTCTCCCTGCTGGCTTTGCAGCACCAACAGTGTCATTTTTCTTGGTGCTATTGTTGTTGTGGTGTGATGATGAATTCTACCTTGTATCCAGCTCTTGCACTAACTAACCACTGACAACAACAGGAAAATCAAGCTTAGGATCTTCTGTGGTTGGTTGATCTGGTTAGCAACTAAGCCTTGACCCAGCCTTTTGCTTACTCCCTCCCCTCAGCAGGATGGGGGAGAGAGAATTAGCAGAGCAAAAGTGAGAAAACTGCAAGGTTGAGATAAACTCAGTTGAGTCAATGAAGGGATGTAAGAGAGTGAAAAAAAATGATGCAATGGATAATCATCCCCATGATGCCAAGTTGGTCTCTGAGCAATGGCTAGTTTGGAAAGTTGCCATTTGAAAAACTGGTCTTTCCAGGTTTATATGGTGTGGAAAATTCCTTTAGATAATTCAGGTCATCTATCCCAGCTGTTCCCCTCCCAGCTTCTTGCCCACCCTCAGCCTGCTCCCTGGTGGGTAGGGTGAGGAGCAGAGAAAGCCTTGGTGCTGTGCAGGCACTGCTCATCAATACCTAAAAAACTGGCATGTTACCAATGCTGTTTTAGTCACAAATCCAAGCCATGGCACCATATGAAATGTTATGAAAAAAGTTAACTCCATCCCAGCCAGACACAGTGCAATTTCATACCAGTGCTTCCTTGTGAAATTCTAGGACTGAGACTCGGGTTCACCTTCAGCTCTCCCGCTCTCATGCTATGGGGCCAAGTCACAGCCCTGACCAGAAGCTGGAGCTCAAAGTGGGTCTGAAGATCATGTTTGTTTCTGTCTTCTCTGGTGACTCTGCAGTGACTGTGGTCCTGCTGTAGGTCTGTGGTCCTGCTGATGGTGAGCAGCACTGTAGAACAATGCTAGAGCATTTCCAGCATTTCTAGCAGAGATAGAAAAATGCATATAGAATGACTGAGTGGAATACTGTGGTTGAAAGCTTCAAGCATCAAAAGATACAAAATGACATGATTAGGTTGCCGGTACAGGGGATCATCACACATCCCTTGTTTGCCCTATGACTGTCTTCAGCTCCACAGTCACACACCACTTTCTCCGTGGGCAACTTTAATTCAAGCCTTTTCTTAAGTGCTTGCCTGTGCAACAGTAATGTTCTTAGTAGTTTGTCTTTAACATAGTGTGGGTGACCTAGGGATATTTACATGAAGTTTTTACACTTTTTGTTTCTTTCTTTTCAATAAAACTTATTTTCAGGAAACAAAACTGAAGAGCATTGTGTTAAGCAGGGTCATAATGAGAAATGTCAAGATCTTATTAAAAAGCATTCATAGTCTGGGCATCCAGCTCAACCAGTAGGTCTCCTAATTTTTTCTTGCAATCTGTTTGAGAAGTGAGCTTCTTCAGCAAGTAAATGTTAGCAGGAAATTAGGGGAAAGTTTCCAGCAGTTAAGAATTCTTATGTTCAAGTGTTATTTTGAAAATATTTCTGGTTAAGTACTAACACATTTTCAAGTGTCATTTAACAGGTATGATGGCATTTCATGTGGGAGGTGAGTGTACACCAACAACAGTACTGCTCCCTCAGCATGACACATATGTTCATTTTGTGTGCTGGAACAGTATGGTTTTGCAGGCACTTGACAATACCTACATTGGCATAATTCACAGAATAATCCTATGGGGATTGTAAATTTAATTACTGTCAGAGTGTTTAGAGGCATTTTTGCTTATCACGTCAATATACATAAATAAATAAATAAGGCAAACTTTTCTCTTCAGTAAAGACACTTCCTTCAAGCAATGGCTCCAAGTTCTGCTGCCAGCTGCCTACCAGCTACCCCATCCCTATCTGTGGATCTGGGTGCAGGAGAAAAGCCCGTCCGCATCAGTAGCCACATCACCTTTGGTGTGCTCTGTGGACAGGGCAGTTTGTGCCCAACTGCAAGAACAAGTTAAACAGAGCTGTTAGTAAATATATTTGGTCTGGAAACAGAGTTCTGACTGGCTGAGGGTAAAGGTCGGGAGCAGCCTTCAATAAAACAGTCCATCCAGGTGGAAGTTTGGCAGAGCTTAGTGTACTCCTGGGAGGGATTACGTGGCTTTTGGAGGAAAGCTTTCACTGGGGTCCTTGCTTTATTTTTCCTGTGGTGGCAAAGGACAGTCTTTACATCATTCTGCCCACTACCTTTTTTCCTCAGTTCTTCTTATGTTGACACCATGGCATTTTTCTTCTGGGCAATTCCCTTCTTATGCAGTTTAGCAGCTGGTAGTAGTGATCATCAAAGGTCATGGCAAATACGTGAATTTTACCTTCTTTTATTGTGACTGTAGGATTTATCCTCTTACCATTGGCCTCTGTGGAACACCAGAGAGGCAGTAACTTTATTCATTGACTAGTGAGCTTATGTACATTTTCTGTATCAGTATTCTGCTGCTGTTTAGGTAGTTCTGAACCATGACAATTTTTATTAATATAAACACAGCACTTTGAACAAGCAAACCTCTTCAACAGTTAATGCTTCTAGCACATTTTATAAAGAAAGATCAAAGGTGACAGTGGATAAATATTTTTCCTCTTCTCTTGTTTCTAAATGTCTTTGTAATCTTCTGTGGATTCAGGGTTCTTGAATAAGGATATTCTAAAAATAGAGGTGTAAAATTAGGGCTGCATGACTAATTGATAGCTGGCAAAATGGAGAACAAATTGTGTTCAGGTTGAACTATGTGTAACTGCCCTCCTTTTCTTTTCACAGAACCATAAATCCTGAACATCTTGGTGGCAGTGGCTCCTGTTTAGATCAGTAACTCAAGGGCAGGAGCATTCTCTACCACATTAAGAAAGTTGCTGGGTCAGCTTTAAACCCCTGAAAAGTAGTTTCCAAGTCTACACTTCTAAGTGTCTCAGAGATTGTTTTAATGTGTAGATTATTAATGTGTGGAGATCCCAGTCTAACTGATTCAAGAACTAGTGTGCAAGCCCTATTAAAAATTTTGATTTAAAAAATGTTTGGATCATTGACTTTTCCCTTTCCAGAAATGCCAGTCCTCACTGTATTGACTGCTGTCTGAGAGATCTTACAGACTTCTGCCCAAAGGCAACACCACACCATAGTATGAAAGGGAAGAAATCCAACTGACCTGGAGATCAAGAAAGTATTTTCATCTGTTTCAATGGATTTTGTACAAAGCTTGATGATAAGGGATGTTTATTCACCATATTTATGAGCATTTAACTTCTTGCTTTATGCCTGAAAGAAAAATATGTAAACCCTTGTCGTTATGTAGCATGAAAAGTATGCTACACTGATTTTCTTCTCTCTTAGACTAAGTTCTTGCAGGTTACAAGCCTAGTGATATCACTGGTACTATCCACATAACTCACTGATGCCGAGTGAGACTTATGGACTAATTGATATTAGCTGAGGACAAAACTGGCATGCTTTATTTTAACAGTGGCACAGAAGTTCCCCTCATTCTTTAATTAATAAGTCAGTTGCATTCAAACATTCATCAGAATAAGGCCCAGAGGAAAATTTGAATAAATCTATTGTTGTTTCTATATCTTGGATGCATAAACATTTTGTGATATGAACTTTTCTGTCAATTAGCATTTAATACATAGAGAGCTAGTATAATTTAAAAAAACCCCAAAAAGTTGCTGTTATTTTTTACAGATAAACTCATTTAATTTCCTTTTTTATCATATACTACTTTTTTTTCAGATGATTCTTCTTTTTTTTTTAATTTCTACTATCTATTCAGGAGAATCAGAACATGAAAGGCATAAACTATAACATTTTACTTACATTTACTTAAATGAAGAGGAAATGATAAATATTTGTGAGTAAATTTCAGTATCTTGTCAAGCACAGTTTTTTTAAAAAAAGTCCATTTTTTAAAGGGCAAGATAGTGAAATGCTTGTAAAACAGTATTGGTGCTGCTGGCCTAAGTCTACTTTTCATGACTTTATTGTTGATGGCTTACTTTTCTTTCTCCTTGCTTTCCCCCCACGATTTGGTCTCTTTTCGCCATGGTGTGTTTTAGAGCAAGATCCCTGGAAGATGCAGGCTTTTTAAGATTGAGCATCTTGGAACTGACAGGCAGCATCAGCAAAAGTCTGTATGCTTGACTTTAGAGCACAGGGGTCTTGGTTTGAATTTTGTAGGCATTAAGGGAGTAATAGTCTGCAAGGATAAATGTAAGGAGCAAAGTAGAGAGGAGTTACTAGGCATGCTCAAAGATCTGGGCAAGGGGATTTCAGGAAGCTTCAACCTGATGTGACTCAGAAATGCTCATAAGTGAGGATTCCTGACGAAAGGTCAAGAAATACGATCTCAAGAGCCACACTTGGAGCTGCAGTTTCTAAATGGCAGTCAATGTTTGGTACTGGCTTTTTTTACAAAACCCAATTCTGGTCCTTCCTTTGTCAACCTTTGAAAAATCCTGGTGTTTGGGATCATTTTAATTCAGCATTCTGACAAGATTTCACGCATGAGCAGAAACCAGCCCCTGTGAGCAAAGGCGTTTGGTTCTGACATTCAATGAGGCAAAATTTTTTGAAAGGTTTGCTTTTTTCCTTGTATACTTTGAAAAAGCTGGTGAGGCCTTTCCTAAGCATTGTGTGTCTAAACACTGCAACACTGGCCAGGGAGCAAACAAATAACCTGAACAAATTGCAGAGTTTTTTGTTTTGTTTTGGGTTTGTTTTTGTTTTTTAACCTGCTATGTGTTGGAAGTTTGTAAATGAAATACTTTTGTTCAAATATCAGGAAGCATTCCTAAACATAATGATGATGTGTGAGAAATGGGAAACTGGGTCTGAATAAGGAGTCAGCTCAGGAGGGACTCCTAGAGAACTTCCTAACTTCGGGACATGCTGAGTTATCTGCTTGATTTCTGAGGGTATAAGTGAGAACAAGTTCTTCTGGGTACCTTAAAAGGTAGATGAGTGCTGAATGCGCCCAAAGAATCTGAGACACTTTATGTTTGGTCTGGGAGAAAAACAGTAAGGACTGACTGGCACAGACTGCAACAGTTAGGTAAGTTCTTCAGCCCTCCAACATTAGACGGGAAAGGGAAAACTGACAGAGTTTACGGATGTATTTAAAGTAAAGGTCACTGATTTGATTTATTTCTATTGGATACTGAGCACCTTCTCTTTCAGAAGTAGGTATTGCAAAAGTCAGCTTGAGCCTTTCAGGTATAGGTGAGGTGCATCATTCTGAGAAAGGTCAGAGCAAGCAACAGCTACTCTTCTTGAAAGGTGCCAAGAAACAAATAGGCTTCTATGAGGACTTGTTCTGCAAAGTTATGCCTAGAATCTGCACAGAGTATTTTCAGATGTAAAGAGCAAGTTTTCCTTACAGGAAAATTCTCGATCTTTCAGGTATTTTAAGGTGTTACACTGAGCCAGTCTGTTAGACAACAGCTGTCTGATGATAAACTAGCACTAAACCATTTTAAAGTGAGAACATAACAGTGTTACTTATGAAGGTTATGTTTATTTTTCTACCAGAAATTAAACTTCTTAGATTTTCTTTTATTCAGATGAAGCCATGACAATTGAGAATTAACAGTATAGGATATTGTCAAGTTGATGTGCCTGGAAGAGATTTTTTGTAGTTACAGTAAAATCAAAAGTGAGGAATTCAGATCTATAGAAGACCCTGTGAGACTCAAGGCAGCTAAGAATAAACAAGTCACAGCTGCTTGGAGGAGTTAGCTATGCATGGGAGCTCCTCAGGTTTCTCACAGCACACCGGAGAGGTTCTTGAAAACATCTAGGATAAGTTCTCCAAAACATGGGACTTCTGAGATATGAGTTCTAACCAATTGAAGTTTCTAGCGTGGTGGTGGTGTGTAACTCTTTTTAGCCAATAAGCTGTAGTTCTAACCCTATATAAACTGTGTGCTATGTGTAATAAAATGTCTTCACTCTAAATCTCATAGATTTGTTGTGTGAAGTCCTTTCTCTCCACATTATATTGTTTACTTTAATTTTTCAATTTTCCTGTTGACTAAATATTTATTACCACAATTAATGAAATATAGAGTACTTTGTATGTCAGTGGTTATTCCATTTATTTAAAGTCATAATTTCATAACTGCTACTTTTTAACATTAAAAATAGTGAGTGACATTAAAATGGCAAACTGTAAATGTGCCCACAACTTGCTGGGAGCAGATAAAAAAATATGAGAATGTGATTCAGGAGTAGAAAAATTGGTTCAAGGGAAGTGTAGCTGACAATCAGTGCTTTTTCACATATAAAGAAATTTTATACATAGCATACACAACTGAGTGTTGTGAGCTGGTTGCTGTTAATTAGATGTCTATGCTAAGTGCATATGGTATTTAAGGTCAGTTTTAAAATTGGTCTGATACGTAATTTATAGCCATACCCCAGTAGGCTGTGAGCACATCAGACCTCATTTGCTGGGTAACTGCGGAGTCTATTACAAATCCAAGACTAATTTCAGGAATAGGCTGAAAGGTTCCAACCAACTTTCACTTGTGCAGATATTTACATCAGCCAGAATATATGTATGTATATGTAATTCTGGCCCCATAGCCTCCTGTTTTAGTCCACCATGGAGTAAAATCACACACTGTCACCAGTGGTAGGATTGTTGAGACAGAGAATCCACCCTTTTTTCCTGTTTGCTTTGAGTTCAAACACAACATTTCTGGCAATATGGACCATAGAGACTTTGTGGTTTGCTGAGAATCAGGTTATGCCAAGGCCAATGAAGAACTAGACTGGTTATGACTTTTAACTTGAAGAAAAGCAAGAAACCCATGCAAGCCTATTTGTCTGTTTGATGATCTACATCTTGTCTCAGTGAAGTTGATTTTACTAAAGCTGAACCGCCTCTTTGTCACATCATTCTTTTTGCTTCAGACTTATAAACTGAATGAATGAATGAATGATGTCCAGAGGTGCTATCAGAGTCTGCCCAAAGGCAGTTGTTCTGGTGCAAGATTCATTCTGGAGAGAACTCATCCACCTTAGAGAACTGCAGCTCTTGAGACATCCTGGTAAAGTTACAGTGACAAGATGACCCTGACATAATTAGGTGAGCTGATGGAGAAGTACAAATAACTGGAGAGTTTGTTCTGAATCTGGAACATAAGAAGGTGGTGCTTGGACCAGGTAACTTGAGCAAAGCCAAACTGTATCCACTAATTTGCATCATTTAATGGATGACCCAGATGCTGATTCCTTTTCTCTGCTCAGGTCTTTGGCATCTTGGGCCGTCATGTAAAGCTGTGCTGAGGGATTGTGTTAAGATAAATCGCTTTCCATTTACTTGGCAATCAATGGGGGCAGAGGTTCTGGAGGAGCTCTGAGATATCCAAATCCTACTGAATTTCTTTGGAGATAAGGTGTCTGCCTCCCACAGGCCCTTTTGAATATCACTTCCATAACTTCTCAATCAGATGTAAGACTGGAGGGAGCAGAGCCAAGAATTGGCCAAGAACAATGGTAATAACTTAAGTGACTTCAAGTGAGGTAAATACTAAATATAAATTTCCAGTTTGACACAGAATCCACTGACAGCACCATAATCTCAGATCCTTTCATCATGCATGATTATAAGCACTCATTGGCATGAGGCACCTATCTGTCACATTTATAGTTAGAAGCAGTGGAGGCAGCTGACATCTGACAGGGATGAGGCAGACCTGACAGGCACCCCCATCCTGGCTTGCTGCTCCTCTCTCTTTCATTCCTGTCTTTCAGAGGTTGGTACGACAACTCCTCCCTATGGCACAGGCTCTGCCTGCCCTGGTCTCCCTGCCACTGGAGGGAAACATGCCTTTATGGAATGAATTCATGACCTTGAGGGCAGCCATCACGGCATGGGGCTTCAAAATGGGCAGGTAATTTCTCAGAGAGCAGAAGCCCACTTAAGACAGGGCATGTGCAGATTCTGTTTACTCATGGTGAGGGACTTCTCCATCTCTGTATCCTTTAAAGACTCAGTGGTAGGGGGATCCTTCCTGAACATGGGCTTGGTAATATGAATTCCTTGGCCATGTGTATTTACCAGCTTCAGAGTGTGGTGATCCTTCCAGACCAGGCTGGGTGCAGGATCTCTGCTATAACAAACATGCAGCTTATGAGCTTGTTAGCACTACACAAATCAGTCCTACATTGTTGTAGAAGAAGAATAACCAAATAATGACTAAAAAAGATTTTTAAACTCTGCTTCTTTTTTCATTCTTTGAAGAGGATAATGTTTGCCTGCTCTTTTCCTGGCAAAGTTCACCTCTTTCCTCACACTTGTTTACTGCTCGAAGTATCACCTTGGTGGAGGTCACTGCCCATCCACACCCACTCTGCCATGATTCATGCCCTTCCCATCAGCCAGTGGAGGAGAGAATGAGCCCAGAAGCTGGTGGTATCCAGTTCCCTGTACAAAATTATTATCATTCTAATAGTTGCAAGCATTGCTCAACATATGCATAAAATTGCCTCTGAAATACCTTTAACAAACCAAGGGAGCACAGTGAATGCAGCCAGCGGTAGATGAATGAATATTCTGATCAACATTTGTTCTTATTTCTAGGATGTCCCTTCATCTTTTGCTAAAATTTACTGTGAAAATGACTAGGAATTTCTAACAGTTGATCTCACTGTATTAGACTGATGTCTAAAGCTAAGACTTGCTAATAAATTTTGTCTTTGGTGCCTAACAGGCAACTGTCCTACTTATTCTTCTGAACTGTTATGTCACAACTACAGTTTTATGGTCTTCCCATTGCTAAAACAAGGAAACATAGATTCCTCTTATTATCTTACACTGGTATAAATCTAAAACAACACCACCATTGAAATCAGTGGCAGAATTTGGCCTGTCAACATTTTGTGAGTTTTAAGAAGCAAGGAATTAAAAAGAAGTCCGTTGTCTCCAACTTTAGTAGAGGAACTTGATCTATCAGGCAGCTGCTGTAGTCTACCTGCAGTTGATTGATGTTAGCTTAATAATGATGATCGATTAGAACATCAGTGTCATCCTTAGAAAGAATGTACTTTAGCTGGTGACATCAGTTGACTAATAGATTCCTGTTTAAATGTCAAGGGGCCAGAGAAAGACACTCTGCTAAGTACTTACATTATACCTATTGAAAAAAATCGCATTAAGTCTGCCTTACAAAGGACTTCTGTGCCTTAGTTACAAGCCCTCTATTTCCTTTATTACCCACAAGCAAATTCTGCTTTAAGTTGATGTAAAGCTGGGCGTTACTCCATTTGTCTTCAAAGTTTGGATCAGTCTTTCTGAACACCACGAGGTATAAATCACTGAGCTGTCACCTGAATATTTCTTTCCCCACTGTCATTATAGAGGCCATAAATCCAGCCCTGAAACCAAAGGTGTGGAAGCTGGCTCTTTTGTCCACTGTTGCCTCAGAAAAGAATGTTTTGGCTTAAATTATTCTCTCCCAGTGTGCTTGCTTTTGGATAAACTCAAATTCCCTTCTTCAAATTATATGCACTCCCAATGATCATCTTGAGACTGTCTTCCATCACTATTGCTGTAAACAAACTGCTTTTCGCCTTCCCCTCAAGCAAAAGATTCTAGATGAATTTTACATTAATGTTATGCACAAGTTAATGATTCCAGTCATCTATATTATGCAATGACATTTCCAAACATAACATCCAATTGATTTTAAAATTAGTATTCAAGGAAATACTTGCTTAATGCAGTTTTAGACTAGGTAATATGAATGGGAATGCCATTCTACTACTACCTGATTTATTCCTTATGGAGAGGTACAATTCATGACAAGATATGACTAACATTCAGCTAATTCAAGGAGATGGTTGAATGCAAGACACACTATTTTATGTGCAGATGTGTAATTGCACACAAGAAGAAAATATTGTACTTTGAACTTGAATCAAAATATATAGAACTGTGAGCAAACCAATTCACTTTATTTTGATAGTATGTCTGAAATCTTTCTTATGCTGAAATTTAATTAGCAGACAGATTTATTTCACTCCTTTTCAGAAAATCCCTGCCAGTGTGAAAGTAAGGTGCGAAGCTGATGGAGGCAGCATTACAGATACATATGTAGATTTCATTGTTCACAAACATGTATGCATTAAATTTAGTTGCCCACCACGCAACAGTTGCATTTTTATAACTGGAATTCGAATATGGTTAAATGAATGTATTATTTTCATGGCTCTGGCCTCACTTGAGTCAAAAAACTTCATCAAAAGTTTACTGTAGATGCTGCCTGAGCAAAACAAGCAAACCAAAATTATTGTGCAAGGATATTTGCTTAGAGACCATCACAATTTTTATTGCTGCTGATATTCAGTTCATTTGACCACCTTCCTTTTGGAGCAGGCTGGTCTAAAAGGACTGTTACAGGCAGCAGCAAGGAAAAGGTGAATTAGCAGTGCTGGTTCCCCAGAGAATTGGAACAGAGTCTCTACCTGAAGAATAATCTTTAGCTGCCACTGAGCTCTCAGGGAGGTGGAGCAGGGGGAGAGCTTTGTGGAGGAGAGACAATCTTCCTTGTTTATAACTGACCATAGCAGGGGAGGAAAGGGGTCAAGGAAATAAATATACAGGAAAATTTTCCACCATGCGAGCAAAAATCAGGAGGATGAAACATAGAAGATGATTTGAGTATTTGCAATATTTGCTTTTACATGCCCAACTTAATTGGATAAGGTTATTCAGTGCAGGCTCACCCCAAAGGACTTTTATCAGACTGGACCCTGACTGTCAAAGGACGGTCTACTACATCCTGAATTTATTCCAAGGTTTTTCACCTGGCATCTTTGGCCCTCAGTCACGCAACCTTGCTCTTTCAGCATGGAGGGGTATTCGCAATGTATGAGCATCACAGACTGGTGCTAATTTTAATTTCCCTGCACTGCTGGGAAGGCAAAGACAAAGGCAATCCAGGGCCTAATGCAGCCATGACCTTCCTGGATGTGGAGAAGGATTTTGTTTGTGAAGGTGTCTGCTCTTTACAGGAAGCTATGAAACCTGGAGAGACCTGAGAAAGTTTTAAATGAGCTAGTTCTACTCCCAGAAGAGCTTAGGTACAGCAGTGTGATACTCAGAGTAAAACAGGCTGTGAATAATCTGTCCTTGATGTGGCTCTGCCAGCAGAAGATGTATTGCTCCAGTTTTTCTGTGCTACCCACTCGTAGGGGCCATGGCTACTCTGATCTACTCACTCAGCTACCTGTACAAATGCTCCCACACTAGTGAAAATGAGAAAAAGAAATCAGAATGTGATGTTTAAACTAGTCTTTCTTAACTGACCTGGCTAACAGAAGCAGCTCAGTGGGCAGCAACAGAGAAGCCATTGCCATGACTGCCCAGCTTAGAGAGGCTGGGCAGTCATGGGAAGGGATGAGCTGTAACCACAGCAGTGGGCTGTGAGGAGGTTTGTGTCTGTGGCTGTGGCATCCTCCTCACAGACACATTGTGCTTTCTATCAGAGAAGGCTGCAGCTCTCCAAAGATCCTTCCTGGTAGATGGGAGGGGTTCAGGGTTTTATTTGTAAGCATATTAAGTACCTTCCATATGTGTCTGACTTCAACAGACATTGAGCTGGGACCAAAATCCAGCTACACGTGATTCAAAGATGCTGAGATGCTCCATGACACCCAACTGGAGAAATAACAGCTGTGTACTCAATGCTGCTCAGGTTCTGCTGTGACCCAGTAGAGTTCAGAGAGAAAACAAAATCCTGCTATGAAGGTAACAGCTCAATAAGTGACATGAATTTGAAATTCAACCAGCTATCATCATGAAAGTGATTACAATACAGCTTAAAAGACACAGCAAAGAGCTGTTCTCCTTGCCATTTCAAGATAAGAAGCAGCATTCATTGTTTCATTGCATATTGCACAGTTTGCTCCTTTCACCTTTATCTTACTTAGAAAATAAAAACATACTGAGTCTTTTAGCAAGAAGAAAAACAACTTCAAAAGAACATTTCTATCGCTATCTATCTATCTGTTAATATAAGTCTTTAAAAGAAAATCATATATTGCAATCACCAATCTAGACCTAAAAAGTGTATGAAGAGGAATTTGACATTTTTAGAAGTACTTTTAAAATTTTTTAACATTTTTATTGCCCAAGATCAAAAATTAACTCTTAATAGTGGATTTTGCAAAAGCCTCTTTTTAGATTTCCTGCCCCATGCATCATGCTGTGACTCACAGCATGCAGTTGTATAGGTCACATCAAACTTCTTTCTTTAAGGAAAACATGATGTCACATGCGCAGCCCAGTGTGATGTGTCAGAGCACATGAGAGGCCATGCCTGAAATGTGACAGAAATAATTCTCAAATTCACTTAAAATCTAGGGACAAAGAGCAAAGTGCTAGACAAAGCTGTCTCATGATGTTAGTAGTATTAATTCTTATGCTTTTCTGTAGCACCTTCCATCCTGAAATGTGACTTTCTCTGGAACAAAGAAATAATTTTCTATTTTAAGTATAGTTTTATAGGATTTTTTCCTTAAGAAACAACGAATGAAATCGAATCTCTCTTTTAGTGACCTACCTAGATTTAGTCTAAAACTTAAAAGCTTGTGAGCTTATGAGACCATTAGGTTTACAGTTTTTATTTCACTTGATGTGGTAATGTTTGGCCTAGTTTTGCTTCAGTAATGACATGAAAATAAAGGTACCACCTACGAATCTCTCTCTTTGGAGAGGCTCAAAAGCTGTCCAGTCATTACTGGGCAAAAGACTCCAGGAGGCCCTCCCTGAGCAGGGAAGTGGGACCAGATGCTTTCCAGAGGTCCCTTCAACCTCAGCCATTCTGTACTTCTGTGAAATCAGCAGCAGAACATCGACACACAGCTACAAACACATGCCAAATCCACAACTAATGAAACTTATAATTTTTTTTTAGGTTTAGACTCTCTTTGATGACCACCACCTTGTGCAATGCTTGGGTCAGTTACCAGAAGCCACCTATTACTGTGCTTTGAGTAATGTGTTTGTCTGCTTGCAGGTTGGTTTTTCTACCGAGTAGCACCAGTGACAGGAAAGAGGTTTTGGTTAAAATAGACTGAGAATTACCATATTTAAATTATTCTCCCTCTGAAACTATGAGCACATGTATACACACGCATTCAATGAATTAATAAAAAAACTACTTTTATGCTTCTGAACATAGACACATAGTTCTCAATGTGTTTTATGGAAGTGGTCACTGTCATCATATCAATGAGAGTTTATGGTTAATATTTAATCTCAAAGTTTCTTACAAAAGGGAGGAATCCATTTTACAATATCACATTCTGTGGACAGCATTTGTCTTTGCTTGAGTCCTGGCCTGCCCTATTGCATGCATGCTGGTTTCTGTATATGGTAATTAACTGTTTCTAATTACTCATCTATAAACCACTGCAGCTCTTTTCTTCTCTTGTTGCATTGGTGCAATACTTTTTCCTCTTTACGTGCACTATTGCAACAAAATTATGTACTGTGTCCAGGTTGTGAGTCTATCAATACGGGATCAGTGTCTTTATATTTAAAAGTTTCAGTCAGGATTTCTAAATATTCCTTAACAGAGCAACTGTTAATGGAAATAGTAGTCAGATGAAAATTATTATCTCTAAGTTCTGTGCTTATTAATGTTTAGAAGCCTCTTCGGAGTAATTAATTGTGCTTTCCTATTGAAAGTCTTCATTGTTTGGTAATAGTGCCAGGTTTTTTGAAGTGTGGGACCAAAATTCATTTTATCTCTTTGCCTAAAAAAAAATCTTTAATTTCCTGACTCTTCTGTGAGAACAAGTGTGGTTAAAAAGGGCTGATTGCTCTTTTCTAGCTCTGCAATTGGAGTTATGTTCAGGGAGATGCAAGTCATCATTTCTTCTTCTCCTAAGCTCTTCTAAAATGTCACTCTTGACATATACTGTATATACACTGCAAAGTGTGCCCAGATCCCAGATCCAGGCTTTTATCCAAACCTCTGGTCTGGCCAAGTTTTTGGGGTTTATTGAGCATAATCCCCATGCGTTCTTTGCTTCTATTCTGGTGCTTCAGTTTGAAGAGAGTTTGGTGCAAAGGAGCTGTAGGAACATGTTCCAGAGTCCTTAACAGAGCCACGTGAAGGACTAGCTCCTGAGACAACCTGTATGCCTGTCACCCCCTCAGCCTCCTCTGTGCTCCAGGCTGAACTCGGGCAGGTGTGCCTTTCCCATGGCAGGTGACCGGCTTTACTGAGCTCCCAGTTGTGTCCTGCTTGCTGAGACCAGGAAGTGAGGAGGTGGCATTTTGGTTCTATTTCACTGTAAGGACACCCAAAAATCAGAAAAGGTATGGAAAAGGAAGGCCAGGCTCTGCAGAGGCACAGGGGCCATTGGAGCATGACACAGCTGATAGGTGAGGCTGAGAATGAAAGTGGGGACTGGTCTCCTCTGCTTAGTGGGCATTGCAAAGCAAGAATGGCATGCTGCACTAAAACTAAATAAGTGTTAACAAACAGACATGTTCATACAGCACAGTGTGAGTGAGAAAACACCTGGGTCCGTGCCCAGGGAGCAGTAGCCAGGGCTGTTTATAGTTGAGGAAGGACCCAGTTTATAGGTGAGGAAGGACCAGTGCAGGCACATCTGGGCAGGAGGCAGGGAGTTCTTGGGCTTCAGAGTGAGTCACCAACAGGTTCCTGTCTGACCAGTCTGGCTACCACGGGCTTTGCAGTTTTATAAAGCCAAGCTGCAGAGTCAAGAAAGGTTAAATCCCAAGTAAAATACATTCACTCATTTTCAGAAGTACATCAGGCCTCATGGATAACACTCCATCCCAAACCCTTGTTTCAGTTTGTTCCCTACTCCTATCTATATTCAGAAGAAAGTGGAAGCTAGCTCCTTAAAATATTTATAAAGCATTTTGTGCAACTAGTCCATGTTCTAAATTTAACTTTGCCCCTAAAGCTACAAAACACTTTTGGTAATAAATTCTCTTTTTTCCTACTTGGGAAGGAAAAGGAATTGTTTATTTTTAACAATTTAGTTCAGAGGAAAAATTATAGCATAATGAATAGCAAGTAAATTAGCAATTCTCTCTATTATCCAAACCAGCAGGTCTTCTATTAACAAGGGCAGTTTGTGGCCCTTGGATTACAAGATCAATCAGGCAGCTCATTTTTCTTTAATTTTAGGGAATTAAGTAATTATAAATCAGTCAAAAGCTGCATGTAGGACTTGTATTTACCTGTGCTGAGTTGATTTAACTGATTTAATACCACTTTCTTACTCTTTCTGATTTATTTTCTGAAGCTGGGATTGTATGTAATTTATCCCAGATGAAGAACAGTTATTAAAAACTCTGTCCAGCAAATCTAATGCAAGACAACATCTTCAATCTTGCTTTAAGAAATGTGCTTAGACAGCCTGACACAGCCAAATATGGAACACAGGCTGGAAAAGGAGAACTATTACATCTTCTCTGTTTTGTCTCCAAGTTTAATGGAAGACTTTTGTTTATTTTAATCAGGCATGTACATTGGCACATGGAGCAGCTGGTGGATTAGCTGGACAAAGCAGGTCAAATGAAACTTAAATACAGGCGTTAAGTTTCATATCCCCTTTTTGAGTCTGGATTTTATTCAATTGTAGTAGAAAGTTCTAAGTAGTGCATAGCAGAGGCTACCATTGTGCACCATGTGGGATTAGGAGGAAAATCCATCTCCATATTTTGCCTTTCTAAAAAAAGACAGATGTGACCTAAATGAGTTCTTCTTTACTGTTAGGTTTTTACTGTCTGATGGCCATACATAGGAAGCAGGAAACCTTGCATTTAATTTCTTCTAGGTATATTGGCTGCCCATAAACTTTTTCTGCATGTCAGCTTCCAACATTATGGTCCAAAGACAGAAGCAGCTACATGTGTACATGTGCCTTGCGCTCTTTTTCTGAGTTGGTGCCATTAAGTAGAGTCAGATTCCAGCTGGTTGATGCTGGGAATCTAAGAGTCTGAGCCAGGGAAAAGAGGAGCATGGAGAGACACTATCATCATTGGCTTCATCAGCTCCTGCAGACCAAGAGGGACATGGAGCCCAGCAGAATTCAAGACTGGTCTGAAATCTGCTGTGGTCTAAACCAATTTCTTGGAGCCAGAGGAGAACTGAAGTAGTGTGAAGACATGCTGGCAAGCTCTAGGGCAATTTAAGGCCTGTTTTATGACATAGGTGCAGGACTTGAAATCTTCCTCATAAATTCAAACAGCAATCAACTGTGCTGCTGGATTGTGTCGTTCTGCCTTTGAAGATTAGAAGAATTGGGTGGCTGAGATTACAGTATAATTTTACAGCATGAAGGCATACAATCCACCTACTTAAAGAATTAGATGAGTCATTTGGAAATTCAGTGCATCAATACATTGTTTTTTAAACACAAACAAAATCTGAATTAACAGTGGCAGTGAGTTCAAACAGGCTGTGAATGGGCACATACTTGTTCCTGAGCATTTAGCAGAAAACATTTGTGCTAAAGAAGATGTCAATTTAAAAAAATCAAATGGTTTCTAGACAGGCCAACATTAGAAGAGAGATAGGAGATGTATTTTTTCAGAGTAGTCCCTGCTGCTTGTTCTGTACAATCAAGCACAAAAAAAGTATAATGACAGGTATGAAAATGGAGGATAAAGATGGGTTCATGAAGATTGTAAGTAAAGATGGTATGAAAATCGATATGAAGATTTACAGCCAGAAAGCATTTTTAGATCATTTAGCCTGAAACCCTGAGTCATGACATGTAGGTCATTGTCACCTCTAAGTTGAATTCAGCATGTTTGATGAAAGACCTCCCAGAAACACGCCGAGTCCTGTTTTGAGAGCACTTGAGAAATGGAGAGGCTTGCTCTTGACTAGTCAGTCTGGGATAATGGATATGCTGTTTCACAATAGAAGCAGTGGGTCTCTGCTCTGACTTGGAGTTGTATGGCCCGTGTTTACCTCCAGCGCCCACATCTTCTGATGTGTTTCCCCACTGGGTTAGAGAACTCTGTGTATCAGAGCAGTAGATGCCACCTTTCAGTGGATCAGTTGTCTTAATTACAAAGCCAGCCATAAGGTGATCCAAGAAAGGAACTTTGCTGGAGCACCAAGGGTTGTACCATAAGCTAGGACTGGCTCAGCTGCTCCTTGGAAAGCTGCGTTGCCCTCCACAGCTGTAAAACCAAAATTGTGAAGAAGTGATTCAGCTTTTTAGCATCTGGTACCTCAGGGAGAGCTGTGTTCTATCCTGTCCACATTCTTCCACAGGCTGCAGACTGCTCTCCACCTTCCCTGACCCATGACCAAGGGCAGGGCTCAAACACAGCCTAATGGCAACTGTAAAATGAGTGCAGGTCTATGATGTCTATGATGTACTGTCAAACTGCCTCTTTTCAGCAGCATAAAAGTTCTTCAGTGCTGCTGTGGCAAAGCAGAGACACCCTACAGTGAGGTAACACTTTATTTTGCATTCACTTATATGGATCTTTTCATCATCAAAGCAACAAAAGGAGGCCATAACTGAAATGCAAGCTGATATTTTTGGAGGCTTCATCTAAGCTATGAAAAGGAGAAAAATACAGAAATTCATGGGTCAAGTTCCCTGAGCTGGCTAATACCTACACAACATACAGGACAGTCCTGTGAGACACCAGTAGCTTGTGTTCTCTGGAGAAACCAAGAAGGGACACAGCAAGGTTAGCAGATGTGGGTGTAGTGTGTAGCCAGTACAGACTGCTGCTGGCTACTGAATGAGCTCAGTAAACACCATCACAGGGATCTGCACATCCTCAACAAAGCATCTAAATCAGTAGGTTCAAAACCCTGTGCTCAAGCTTTTGGTCTTGTGCCTGTCAGCAGTCTGTAGGTTCTGTGATGAGATAGGGATGTGTTGATTTGGAGAACTTTCCTACCTTATTCTCATTGAGAGGGTGTACACAGGGACTATACTGCCTGGGCCTCATCTGGAAAAGAAGAAATCTGGCATGTTCTAGTGCTCCTTCAGCTCTGCTGCCTCATCCTTGGGATGACACACATTGCAGGTGATATAATGTTTTCTTCCAGACCTCAGGAGCAGACTTGTTAGTCATTGGAGAACTCAGCACAACTCAATTAAATTTCTTCCACTACTTAATTGACATTTAGTCAGCTGGGAAGCAAACAACACCAGCAGAAAACAGTCCTTCCCTTCACTTAAGATGTTATGAAACTTCATAACATTCCAACTGGCCAAATGTGAGGAAGAAATGAGGAAAATCTAATTAGACATTGCATGGCCTCTCCTTCAAGATTAAATGTAATATATTTCAGATTATAGCTTCCCCTGAGGATCTTCCTACTCATGTCAGGCATGTAGATGTGTTAAAATGTCTGTGACAACGTAGTGCATAATGTAATATGTAATCTGTGGTCACAAGATTGGGGTTAACTCTTCCAGCCAAGGAAGGCAGTATGTCTGCTGAAGGCTGGAGACTCTGAGCTTCTGTGATAAACTTAATCTCTGAAAGGGAGACGGACAAGCACAGCCATTGCCATAGTAATGCAAGGCATGCCTCAGCTTTGGATGTTGTAGGAGATTGGAGGACAGTGTGCCCATCTTTGGGAACACCTTCTTGCAGTTTCCAGCACTTAGCAATACCTAAAGCAGTTCTTTGACCTATTGTGTTTTTTCCCCTAACAATCCCTGAAATCATACAAACTTCAGAAAGCATGTAGTTGTCAGGATCCTACTGCCCCTTAGCCAAAATACTGCAATGTTGGGCCACAAAAATGTATAAAATCTCCCTTTTCTCTAGAACCTGGAGAGGGAGTTACTCACGAAGGAACAGATGAAAATTGACTCCAACAGACTTAATACTCTCTCAGGGGTGTTTGTCTGAAGCAGCATAGAGGAACCTGGTCTAGTTGAAGTTTCTTTTTGGTAGTCTGTGGACCGGTCTCTATTCTTTTGTAATACACCAGAGTTGAGTTGCAAAATGAATACTAACAAAAGTTAAAAAGAAATGTGTGCACACTCCTATGCACGTTGGGAATACAACACAAGGAAGGAGGACAAAAGAGCTTTCACCTGGTTTTCACCACGCCTAAACCTCATGTGGTATCATTGCACAAGATGGTCCATGGATTTTTTTTTTCAAAAAGGGTTGATGGGTTCTTGGTGAATAAGGTTGAAGAAGATTGCTGTAGAAGAAAATGCTACACAGATGGTGCAAGTCTGGTTTTAAAACTCTTGTTCAGAGAGTAGTTATGGTTACCTTTCCAACTGAGGAGCTGCATCCAATGACTTGGGCTTGATATTAAGTATTTCATTAGTGGTTTGGATGATGGAATCAAGAATATACCTGTTAAACCTGCATATGACTCCCATCTGGGAGGGGCAGCATGAACGACAAAGGGCTTAAGTGTTTCTTAATGA
Source organism: Sakesphorus luctuosus (assembly GCA_013396695.1). Lineage (NCBI taxonomy): Eukaryota > Metazoa > Chordata > Aves > Passeriformes > Thamnophilidae > Sakesphorus > Sakesphorus luctuosus. The sequence continues at coordinate 686,884 of VWZD01001711.1, forward strand.
AAAAACCCCACTGGGTTATAAAGCTGCAGCCCAAAAAGCAAAATTCGTTATTAGGAAGAAAAAAGCACAAGCCTAAAATGAGTCTTCAGTAGACATCGATCTTACTGAAAGACATCTAGGAATTACAGCAGATCCCAACCAAACTAGTGTGACACTGGATAAAAAATCAGATATCACACTGTGTTGTGTGAAAAAGACTGTTTTACTTACTCCTGATAAGGTGTCACTTTAGTCTTGTGTCCAGTCTCGTGTCCAGTCTCATGGCCACCACTCTGCAAGACAAACGTAGAGTCTAGAGGAGAACAGTATGGGTGATGCAGTCCTAGGAAACAAAGTGTAGGTGAGTAGATGAAAGCAGATGAGAGGGGTCAATACAAAGAAGGCTGAGTGAAGCAGTTGCAGTCTGCAAATGATGTTTTGATAGGATGAAAAGTCATGGACTATGGTGATATTGGGGTTAGGTCTTAGGAAACCTTGGCGATAGTAAGGAAGGTTGATGTGAGAGGCTGTGGAGTCTTTGTGATCCTACCTTGGTGCAAGATGATGGTTTGGTGTTTCTCAGCCAGGACCATGAGACAGCTGACGCTGTCTGGACACACAGCTGCCAGCAGCATAGGTGTGCTATCCACCTGCTGCTCCACCACAGTTAACAAGAAATAATTTGTGGTATATTTTGTATACTCTACCCTCTGTTTTCATTTGGGTTGAGCTTCGTGTGTCTAAGGTGCTGGGTTTTCCATCTCACACTTTTCACTCATTGTCTCTATATTAACTGCTAATAGTCTGCTTGAGAGTATTTTTCTGTACAAGTTCTTTATGGTTTCCTACCAAAGAGGAGTTTTTAACTCAGATTTGAGGCTGAGTTAGAAGCAGTAGCTAAACCAAACCAAACCAAACCAAAAAACAACCCCCCAAAACCCCCAAACCAACCCAAACCAAAAACATCTAAAAATCTGCATTTTGCCACATGGTGTAGAAACCACAGAAGGAGTCTTCTACCACTGAGATATTAGAGAGCACAGTAAGTGTTACTCAGAAAACTGAAGTTCATGGTATCTGCAAAGCAGGCAGGTCTCCTGAGTACATAGGAAACAATAATGGAGACTACTCACACTGCACAGAAAGTAGCAGTTAAGAGTAGTCTCTTGAATTAAGTACCTTTGTGGTTGTGTGAGCCAGGCCCAAAGAAACTTGACTCATGTTACATTGTCATGAGATCAGCTTCATCCCTAGTGGTCTTAAGCTTCTCACGTTGATATTGATTAAGCACTTGTCACATGAAATATTGATTTCAACTGAATTATTTTTGTTAGACAATGTGAAGGAGGCGATCTGTCCCTATGTGTGTGGAAGGTTTGTGTGTCCTATGTAGAAATAGCCTGCCCTTCCAGCATTGATTATTGTTTCAATACATGCAGGGACAGGAAAGCATTATGCGTGTGCATTTCCCAATGGCTAGTTTCAGCACTGAAGGGAGAAGTAAGATTTGCATTCCTTAAAGAACTGATTGAGATTCTAAAAACAGATTGGAAACTTAATGGTAAGAAAGGCACAGCTTGAAAGTCTTTACTTTTTGGCATGAAAGTGTGGACCAGATTGACACAATCTGTGACGTAGTTTCTAATGAAGCATTTGTAATGAGACATTTAAAGTAACTCAAGAGGCCTCTCTATCCTGTTAGGAAAAGAACACAAGGAGCACATATTTGAAATTCATTCAGCAGTGAATACATAAGCTGATCTTGACATGAATTTAGAGTAGGATTCAATTGTAGATAGGTGCTTGGGGAAGAAGTTGCTTGTAGGAAAAAAAAAGAAAAAGAAAGAGAGAGAGAGAGAGAGATATAAATTAAGAGCTAAAACAGTTGGAGGAAACTCTTGGGAAAATTACCAAGAATAGAGAGAGAGAGGTTTCTGCTTATTGAACTGTTGAATCATGGAACTGATTTCAATTGGAAAACTTTGTGCTGAAATTTCATACAGAGACAAATTTGGTTTTCTCAGTAGGTAGGTGGGAAGGGTGAGACCTCCTGATTTGTGTTTCTCATTCACATCTTGTTTACCCCAGGCAGGGAGATCTCTGGTGCTCACTAACACACTGTAATAAACCTTTTTAAACCTCTGCTGTAGCTGGGTTGAGTGTGATCTACAGATTTTTTTCCTTATTGTTTACATGTTTATTAATTAGGCAACTCAAAGCATCCCTCTAGGTCTGACCTTGACCCACTAACATCTGTTAAAATCATAGTTTACCTTATTTCCCTGCTGAAAAACACCTGTTTCCCTACTGAACACCACAGCAAATGAATGACTGTGCTCTAATGATCTCACCTTGATTCTGTAGCTCTGTTTTCTGAACCTAAAATATTGTTATTGCTTGCTTCCTTTGCTAATTAGTTAAGGATTAATTTCCACCTAATCTGCTTGTGTAGCTTTTTGAATATAAAGTGTTTTTAAGTGCCAAATATTGTTGTTACTGCTGATTAGGTTATTAGGTAATAATCAGTAGCTGAAATAGGACTTCCCAGAATGAGAAGCAAGCGTGGCACTCCTCCACCTTCCTTCCTGCCTGTGGAATGGCTGACTTGCTCTGAAGCACCCACGCAGCATTCTTGTAAGCACCTTGCTGAGGTGTATATGGCTACATATTTATGGTTATATGACATAGCTGAATTCATAGCTGACTGTAACACCCCATTGCAAAATTTGGATACAGTGGCAGCTATGGCTGTCAGTGACCTGAGTCATATGTCACTCTGCAGCCATCCTTTAGGACTGTAATCCAGAGATGCGAAAACCCAAAAAGACTAATGCCTTGTTTCACATGGCCTGACTCTTGACCCAGTTTCTGAGCCTAATATTTCCTCTTGGCTGGCTGTAGGCCTTCAGAGGTGCTAATTGAAAACACCAGGCAGGAGGAATTAGGTGGAAGTCGGGCTGAGCAAACCTGTGCTCAGGCTGTCTCCTGTAGCAGGTGAACGTCAGAGAAGTATCTAATTACAGAAGCTGTCATCTTCCTCAGTAGTGATGGGCTGACGTCTAGCATGGGCACAGGGCAAGTTCTTGTCCTGGATACACTTTTTGATTGATTTTACTGTCAGGATGTAAGTCGGGATGGTATTCCCAGCTCTAGCCTTTAAGACTAGGTCTGCAGCTTCTTATAGGTCTGGGCTGATGTTCTGCTGCTGAGCTGTGTCAGGGAAGGAGCTGGCTTTATGTTGTCAAGTGTAATAAACCAAAACATTAGTATGAATTTGCTAACAATGAAGGTAATTGGGCTTTTTAGGAGAGAATGAGATGACAGCTTTTACTGTACTTCAAATATCAGTCCCAATTACTGTAAATATGATCATGATGCAAAACATTAATTAGGAAAATCTGAACTGTTTGAAATGTAGAGTCCCATATGAATCATTAACTACATGCAAAATATTGTGCCTGATTAGAGGAATTCTACTGAGACATCCATCTGTGAGCTTGGAAAAATCTGGTAGAAAGAGAGAGAGATCACAGCACTGAGGGACAGGCTTGGTTGAGATGACCTAGGAAGGGACTGGACCATGTGTATCTCATGTAGAGTCATAAGGCTTCTGGGGCAGTAACATCTATGTACCCTGTATTCGTCACTGTGAGCATCTTCAGAAAGAATATTTCAGGTGTAAGGAAGTCAGGCACTGGAACAGTACATGGCTTGTTCATAGTCACCTGGGATGATAGTACGAGAAAAAGGGAATGAGCATCAGTCTACTAGGTCTTATCCTATATCTAGTTCTTATTCCTTACTCAAGAGTGAAAGTGGATCCACAAAAAGGTGGTAAATAAAACTTCTCAAAAAGGACAATGGTGAACATGCAATTATGGAAAGCCCATGAACTACAAAATTGCCTGTAGATCACCCCAAGTGTTTATTCTGGTGCTAATGGTTCTTGTAGTCCTGCATTAGCAAGCATGCATCAATTGCTAATGAAAGAACTCACCTGGAAATGCGCAGCTCCAGGTATTTCTGATAGGATAAACACACCCACCAGTTGTCTTCAGTGAGTCACGGGCAAACTGTAAATGGAGAAGGGTATTCTACTTAAATAATATCTGTACAAGGCCTTTAGGACATAGCTTGGTAACAAAACTGATTTAGGGGCAAAAAAAGGAAAGAAATAATCTCCAACATTGAGACTTAGTTTTATTCATGTGTTCTTTGGCAGAGAGAGGGACCATGAGAGCTCAAAACACTTTGTCTGTTGGGTTGTGTCTTATTTGAAATGCATTGGTCTTCCCAGTTAATTAAAAATACTAAATAACTATGCTATTGCTGTTTTATTATGAAACTTGGGTATATGTTGCCAAATGGGCTATTTTAAGTAAAATATTCAGTTGTAGTCTAAATGTACTATTGTTCCCCATTTGGACATAAGTCCATAGCCAACGAAACATAAAAGCTGACAAAATGGTGCTTCTTTGTCAAAACCATGGTGAAAGAATAAAGCAACAAAGGATAATTGTTCGTACTTTGGACTCTTTTTTCAGTCAGTTCTCAGCATGAAAGTCCCCTCTCTTTTTTTGGTGGTGGTGCCACATTCATTGCTGGTAGAACTGCTCACCACCAGATCACCCACCAATCCAGCTGGAGCATGAATATATGCTCCCATTTCTGTCAAATTACTCGCATCACGTGCTGTGGTATTTATACTGCCTCCATGTTCTGTGCCAGCTTTTGGGGGAACAGATGATACCCAGAGCAGCACAAACCCTGCTGGTACAAAATTAACTTGCTTTTGAAGAATTTTGATCCAGCAGCACTTTGCACCAGGTGGCTGCAGCACTTTTGATCCAATACTAGCAGGCGCCAGGTCAGATTTGCAATACTCAGTACTTGGAGCTGCGTGCCCAGAGCTTGCTCTGATCATAGCATGAGCTTTTCTGCATTTCTTTCTGAGCAGCTTTAGTCTTCTCAGCCTCTCTCAGGTGGATAACCTTCCAAAACCAATGTCCAGTAAACTTCCCCTGCTTGTTATAGTGATGTATGTCTTTGTTGGTGATGTGTGTGCATTTTGGGGATGGAGAATAATATTGCTTATTGTCTGATTCCCTAGAGTGCTATCATTGATGCTTACGTTTATCTCAAAATGGAAGGTGGCCGTTACAGTCATTTGTTCCAAAGAAAATTGATCTAGTGCATAACAGCGCAACGTTATACAAATTATATAAGAATATAATAATGACAAATTTTGTAATGTTGTAGCATTTGAATTTGTTATCTCAGTATGCTCTTCTTATGATGAAATAAACCCAGGTTTATTCATGAGCAGCTTAGGAAAATTTCGCTTTAAGTGTTTTATTAGCTAATTGTTCAGGAGCTCTTCAAGAAATCCCCTAACCATTGACCATGATGCTACATTTTATTAGCTACCTCTTGTTAATTCAGAAGTAACAGTCTTTAGCAGTCTGTTTTCACAGATTAAAGTTGATGAAGGAGGCAAAATTGCCCACATTTTAATGGAGATAAATGTAGAAAACACTGGAAGCTATAAGAGAAGGGTTCGTTTGGGGGCCTTTTAAACTCAGTTGCTAAAGAGTGGTGCAGGTAACAAGTGGTAAGTACTGTTAGCTGATAATAAAAATAGTTATTTACTGCTCTCATGGTCTCTTCTTGGTTTGATTTGTCTGTGCAGTCTGTGCTGCAAAACTGCCACTGAAACCTCATCTTGTGGTTGTCTCAGTAGAGATGTACCTGCTCTTCCTGATATTGCTCAAAGTTCCACTGCAGCATGAAAATTTCCCTTTGAGGATGGCTACATGGAGGGAACAATTCCGTAGGGATCCATTTCTCACTTCAGCCATTCACCTGCAGGGCTAGAAAAGCCCCAGCTATGGCAGATGCTCCTGTCAGTGCTGCTGTAAGTAACTCAGGTGTTCTTGCTGTCTTACTCCCGGTCCTTAACATGAAATGTAGCATCCACTGTCACTGAAAGAGCGTCTGGTAATTCATGCCTAAAGTTGGGCATTTGTCACTGAAGAAAGGCCTGGTGTTAGTTTTAAGCATTGTTTGACTCACACATCTTTGGTAGTGTGTGGCTCTAGTGCTCAGCTTAGGGTAAAAGAGGTGAGAATAACTCATGAATATTTGCATTTGAGGTAATTGACCTCATTATTTTTATAATGTGTCCTTCTGGATGTACAGTTTCAAGAACTCTAGGAAATCAGCAGGAAGAGTTGAGCATGATTGCTTTCCAGAGCAGCTACCTCTAAAACTACAAAACAGGTAGTACAGCACAGACAGCTGAGGGAGACTAAACAGAATAGCTCAAAAATATTATAAAGCACAAGGAGTCCCACCATCTTTTAGAGTTTTTCTACCTTAAAACTAGATGGAATTGATGTTTGCTGGGTACAAGACAGCTGAGTTCTAGCACCACCTCTTGGCTCCCACCTGTAGATATGGGATGATTTCAGCTAAATAAATGAATAATGGGAAATCAGAAAGCTTAGCCTTTTCAGATAAAGATTATTCCATTCCTCTCCTCTTCTCAGAGAGATGTTATTTCCTCAGCTAGAGGCACTGAGTAAATAACTTACCAGCCTCACAAAGCATTCATGGAATTTCTGGTATTTCCACTGAAAATCTGAACTGTAGGTGATAGTCTGTATTGCTTGTGTAGTGGAACAATCAAGGCTTCTACAATCAATTATAAAATCAATTACTTCCTTTTTCAGTGTAAGGGCACAATGTCAGTTGCAAAGATATTTTTCCTAGGAAAAGAAGGATCTTGCCAGTTTTACAGATGGGCTGTATAGCTGCAGTTCTCTTTTTCCCATCATAGTCATGCACGTTAGGATCTGTTATGGGGCTTGCTTATTTTTAATGCAGATGTCATTTACAGACAGAGCACTTCTCAACCAATCTTTGTTCAGACAGATTCACAAAATAAATTTCTACACTATTCTATTTAAATTCTATTATATTAAACACAAAGCCTGTCACTGGATCATCAAGTCCCTAAGCTGTGGACTACTCCTCATCAGAGCCCCTGAGCACAAGCTGTATGATCAGGCCCTTGGATGTGGAGTAGGAGGCAGAGAGCAGTCTTTGACCGAAGGCTCTGGCAAGTGAATGAGAGACCTGTCTGTATTTGTAAAGTATGATAAGCACTGTAATAATTGTTATTTTCTCAGCACTCAGAAGAAGACACACTCAGCACAGTTGAAGACACACCTAACTTATGGCAAGTAAATGAAGCATCTGTTAGTTCCTAAGGGAAACTGCAGTTGGGAGATACACTCTGATACTGGTGTCCTGGGTAGCGAGCAGCATATATTGAAGCTGTGCTTGGCAAATTGGAGAAGACCAGATTATTTAGAGTGGAAAATCTGTATATGCCCCATCTGAAACTGTGCTATCAAAATATTTCTTTATTTTTCCAAAACCACTAGGAATTATATGTGCCATGAGTTCACAGCATTCTCTGTCAGAAGAGAGAAATCACTGGAAGATTCACTTCAGTTTAGGTTCTTGAAAACATCTTAGTCTGTCTCAAACTACACCCTAGCCATAACTGAAGGCTGAAAAATCAGTTGACAGGTTATCAGTAGGTGTCAAAGGGTGTGAAGAGGTTCACCAGACTGATGCCTGCAACAACTCTGCAGTTGGCATCATTTATGTCCAAATCTTACAAGACTGAAGTCAAGCTGAACAGGACCTCTAGGATGCTGTGGAAATACATGCAGATGGAAAACTTATTCCTTGTGGCTCCAGTAATAATGGCAGATAGAGTGTAAAGACATTTAAGCTATGGCATTCGTTCTTTGGAGCATGAGGCAGCTCTGCCTCAAGCTCCATGTGTTATCTTAAGCAGAGTCATGCAGAGAGACAAGGTTGCATTTCAGGATGGTGTTCAAGATTTAAAATCTGGCCTTGATCCCAAACTGGGACTTGGCTGTCATTTGCTACAAAGAAAGAGTCAAATAATGCCTTCTTTCCCATCAGCAGATTTGACTCTGCTTGGTGTTGACTCTAATGGATTTTTTAAGGTATTATCACGTAGCTAATTTTTTGAAATGAAGACCTGTTGTGAGGGCCCAAAACTGGGATATTTACCCCTTAGCTAGGTATCTAGGACATGTTGTTTATTGGAAGTTCATGTCGCCAAGCAGCTGAAGGATGGAGGATAGTCCTGTGCCTGCGGCAAAAGACATAGTACCCGGCTACAACAAAAAACCTGTGGCACAATTCCTTCTATCTCAGAGTGGATAAATGCCCCCTTTTCTTGCTTCTTGGAGTGTTTTCTAGATCTAGATAGAATTATGGTGGACATATTGGTTGATTATGACATACACAGTATTCCTTCTTGCTCATTTATTTAATTTAAGATTTATTTGTTAATAGAAATAGCAAAAGGATCCAGAGAGAAATCCTGCCCTTTATGCACAGCCACTGTAGTGGTGAAATAGGAGGTTATCCTGAGTCACACACATGTAGCTACTGCATTGTTCTTGCTGACATGATAAAGACCTGATGATGCATTTCAATCACCTGTTGCCACTTAGAAGCCAGTTCGTTTACTGCTGCCCTTATTTTCCAGTTCACCAGTTTCTTGTTATTGGCATATCCTTCCCATTCCTGTTCTGTGACACTCAGCCAGCCTCCATCACACAGCTCTGCCAAAAGCTCTGCCAAGACAAATAGGAGGAAAGTGTGTGCTTTTTTCTTTGGGGCCAAGAAAAGTTTAATTACAGTCAGTGTCAAACCCCTAGATTTCAGGGTGCAGAATTTCATCCCTCCTAAGTCAAAACCAGTGTCTTTTCCCCCTTAGGAACCTTGGTACAGTTAGGACAAGCAAGGAACAGCAATGTACTTCCCACACTATGCCCAGGGATCCTCCTTCTCCTATTAACAAGGAGAGAGACCCATCTCACACTCAAGGCTAAAAGAAATCCTAAATTCTAAGTGCTTTTGTGTCAATCCTTTTACTAGTTGTGTTTCTAGATTCCTTTGTATCCATCTCTTGTGGCAGAGGCATTACTGAGCCCACTTCCTGGGGTGGCATCCTTTGGAGGTTCAGATGAGCTGTCTGGTTGAGCCAAGAATTTTTAAAATCTTCCCTGGGGACAAGATACTCATAGGAAACTCAAGAGAGAAACCTCAGGGAGTTTATCATTATTCACACTACTGTGTTAACAGCAACACCCAAAGGTCAATGGCACTCACTGTTAACACCTTAAATTTGGCTGCTCTAAAATTATTTTTCAAACAGCTTTCACTAAGAGAATTGAAGAAGCCTTATAGGGACATTTCCAACCTTTGTATGCCCATATATGTGGCTGACTCAAAAGAGACACTGTCAACTCAAGTATTGCCTAAAATTAGACTTTATTTACTGATTACAGTTCTGATGCTATTTTTTAAGTTTAAAAACATGCTTTGGCCTCTCTGCTGGCAGCTATCTTCTCCCATTGGAAAGCTTCCTAGGAGCATCTGTGAACTTGTAGCTCCTAATGTCTTTGAGACCAACTCATGGCTCTTCACTGTAGTAACTAACTCCTAAGATTTCATCCTTTCTCTGTCCTTTAGTACGAGCTTGGTTACGTTGGAGGTGGGTGCTGAAGAGCTCTTGGCATTTACTCAGATAGTTCTAGCCAAGTTCCAGTTTAACTGGTGATCCCAGGGCATGTACTCCAGCACACAGAGAGAGCACTGAGCCACTGCTGCTCCAAACCCACGTGCTTGCTCTTGCAAAGAAAAGGGAGGAGCCACCAGCCTTCAGCAAGACTCTCACATCAGATGCAGCATTGCACTGCCAGAGCTTGAGTAATCCAAGCACCTCTGCACCCATCACATGGAGTAGGATTGCCTGTAACCCCCATCCTGCAGCTTTGCCTGGGTGCAGGATTCCTACATGTGTCCTGGTGCTAGTTTTAGCTGAGACTGGGCCTTGATCCTGGGTAGGGTTGGACTATCTCAGTACAGAATGCATTTCAGTGCTAAACAAAATTAGTTACATATGGATATTCATTAACTTCAGTGGTGGTATTTGCAAAGCAGTTTGAGATCTGCTTCTTATCAAGTGGCCTGATGTCAGGCCGCTGGTACTGCTGTATGCTGATGAAGGAGAAATCATAAGCTTAGAGTTTAGGAATATTCATAATCCATTTTATTTTACTTTATTTTATTTTATTTTACTTTATTTTATTTTATTTTGTTTTATTTTATTTTATTTTATTTTATTTTATTTTATTTTATTTTATTTTATTTTATTTTATTTTATTTTATTTTATTTTATTTTATTTTCATATTCACTAGGCTTTTAAACTACTAGGATTTAATGACATCCTCAGGCAAAAGATACACCAGCTTCTGAGTTTACTGGAAGGTCTAATTGAAAAGAAGTAACTACAATGCCACATTGCTCAACTTTGCTCTTCCAGCATCAGGAGTTAAGAATAAAGTAGGTATTTTCTTTCACACTAAAATCTTCCTATGATACTGACAAAATGGTAATGTGTGTGTGACAGTGCCATCCACAGCCCCTGTCATGACATGTGTAATGATGACAAGGCAGACGAGCAATGAAGGAAACCATCCAGTGAGTAAATTCATTGAGTACATGCTTTGCAATAACAGTAACCCACAGTGAGACTGGGAAAGGTTGAGAAATTTGGATATTTTGTCTGGTGAAGACTCATAAGTTCTTCCACTTATTGGCTGGCACAATTCATGTTTCTTGTCTATGCTTGGTTCCTTCACCCAGGCTTTCATTTTGGCTGTATCAAAACCTACTCCAGACTCTGCAGCCCTGAATTAGAGGAACCAGACAAAAAGTCCTGCCAAAATCCTAGGAGTAAACTGTAGTTTTGTATTAGCATTGTCTTCTCATAAAATAAAGTCTTTTCAAATAAAACTCCATTGGCCTCTGGCTTAGAGAAATGTTTGTTGATCCTGTATATCGGAGATGCTGATGTAAACCAACTCATGTTCCCAGCTAATTTAACACTACCATTTACTATGATGTACTATTTGAATTGCAGTGGCACTTAGGATTCCTAGTCACAGGCTAGGACACTGCTATGCTAGACACCAGATAGGCATGGAACAAAAAGCAGAGCCCCTTCCCTAAACAATTTGCAGTCTTCAGCATGAGTATTGTCATTATAAAGATAACAATCTTTTTTTCCAAGAAATGCCTCATCTTGTTCATTATCCCTTGCAATTAGTCTCATGGGGCTCCACTGCCAGCAACACGCACCTGTTAAGAGCAGCCTAGTTGGAGCTTAGAGAGATTTTGATTCTTCCATTTTTTAATGAACAACAAATGGTGCATTAGAGATGTTTGCTCCTTCAAATATGCAGACATCTGAATTTCTAATTGTTTAGCATTAGTCATAACTTAAGTAGGACAGAGCAGATTCTATATATAGCTCGTTGCCCAGCCATTCAAGATAGATAGTGTGTTTGTATTTCTTCCCATATTTCCTCACTTGAAAGGAGTGAGAAGGCAGTTGCAACATCTCAAGTATTCCAAAATTGCTTTGCCCTCATCTCCTTTCCCCCTAGATGTTGAGATTGTTTTCAGAATCATAAGATTTTTAAAGAAGATTACATTCTCAGCTCTTCTGGTGTTTATCTGGGGGTTCTCAGCCCTGATGGTATAGCTGGATGATGTCCTTAACCTCAAAAGCTAAGCTTTGTTTTTTTAATTTTCAAAACCAGTTGAAGTCCTAATAAGATTCTAGGAGCAGGAGTTGCCCTTGGTATCCCAAATCCCCTTCAAATTGTACTGTTCATTTCCCCCCTCTAACCAGTTTTAATTTCTCAGTCTTGTTCTCATGTTGTATGTGCTCTTACATGTGAATGTATCATGTATCTTACATTACTGCATCCAGCTCTAGGGTCCTCAGCACAGAAAAGATATGGACCTCCTGGGATGAGTCCAGAGAAGGGCCACAAAAATTGTCACAGGGCCAGGACACCTCTCCTGTGAGGAAAGGCTGAGAATGTTGGGACTGTTCAGCTTGGAAAAGAGAATGCTCTGGGGAGACCTTAGAGCAGCCTCCTAGTACCTAAAGGGGACTTTTGAGAAAGATGGAGACAAACTTTTTAGCAGGGTCTGTTGTGATAGGACAAAGAATAATGGTTTTAAACTAAGAGGGCTGATTTAAATTAGACATAAGGAAGATTTTTTTTTTATGATGAGGGTGATAAAACACTGGAACAGGTTGCCCAGAGATGCTCCATCCCTGGGAACATTCAAGATCAGTGGGAGAGGGCCCTGACTGAGTTGAAGATGTCCTTGTTCTTTGCACAGGGGTTGGACAGACTCCCTGGAACAAGCCTGTCAACAGCCATCTGCAGTTTGGTTACAGCAAGGTGGGCTCCCCTCTGTTCCCCTCTCCCAGTGCTAAGTAAAGGGGCAGTTCTGGGCTTTAACCTCCCAGGACCGAGACATGCCTGGGAAGATGGACTGTAGTATTCCCACCTGCCCTTCCCTGAAGGTCCACCCTGGTCTCCCCTTGGCAGCAGCTTGGCTTGTGTGCCCCATGCACCCCATGTTTGTCCTCCCCTGATTCATCATTCCCCATTTCACTCACTGCAGCCCAAACCCTGCTCTCCTTTGTGTGTCCTTGTTTGCCACTGGCAACTAGGGTGACTCTGGCTATTTCAGTGGGTTGTTCCAGATGCTCGTGAGAGGCAAACCCAAATCCTTGTCCTCACTCCAGTCTGTGCTAAGGACGGACAGACAGACAAACTGAATGCTCAGCTAACCATCAAAATTTCTCTCATGGCCAAATGTACCCAGACACCAAGACAACCAGGAGTAACAATTGCTTGGCACTCCCAGGGAGTGCTCCTCTGATGGATTTCCTTGTTGCTACCAATAACTGGGAGATTAGTTCCTGCAGCATTATCATTAACAGCAGAGAGGGTTCAGGCACGTGCCTGTGCAGCCTTCTCCAGACCTTATCTGAGAGCAAGAATAGCAACTGACAAGTCTTGTGAGGTAAATATAAAGGTCAGCTGTTGCCTCTCTGGGTGAGGGCTGTCAGGAGGACAGAGGCGCAGCCACTGCCACCAGCCACCGTCTGCAACTTCCCTTCCCTGCTCAGAAGCAGATACTGATGCTGTGAGGCCTCCTGAAGTGGTTTTGGTGATGTCCAAGACCATATGGGCGCAGTCTCACTCTGTGTTATATGTGCTATTGGGAATATCCCCCTGGGCATGCAGGGCTTTGGGCAAAGCGAAGGCTCTGGCTGGGCCAGCAGGTCCATGCTTGAGATTCCTGAGCAGCACACACTGGCCCCTGCTCAGCTGGGGGTCAGGATTCTGGAGGAAAACAAATCCACCCGTGAGCGAGCCCCTGTGAACGGCTGTGTTCTTCCCAGACATGGTGGAACCAGGAGGATATTCCTGAGGAATTCTTTCTTCTGCTGGGACCCCCAGGCCCATAAAATTATGTCTTGTGGGCAGCCGCCTGGGATCAAGAGTATGAATATTAAGTTGTGAATTAAAATAGTCCTCTTGTTGAGCTAATGAACTTGGATAATGCAAGATTCATTCCTGCTTTGTACACAAATCCTGGAGGGATACCAGATAAATATCTTCATCCTCTCATGCTGTTTCACCCCACTGCAAAGCTTGGGATATTAAGGTGCTTTCCCCTCTCTCTCACAGGATTGCAGGAAAACCTGTGACAAGGTATAGGTGGAGCTTTCCTGTAAGGGTGAGTGTACCACAGAAAATCCCTGTGACAGGAACATGTGATTTCCTTCCAGGAGGGAGGTGATTGAAAAATGGAAAGACAAATTAAAAGTGAACGAGAGAACTTTGTAGACATCTGGGGTTAGAAGAAAGGGCAGATGGCTGAGCTCCTTATCAATTTTGTTCTTTATCCTGACCTACAACATACTCCTTTGTATTTAATTGATTTATTTTTATTGATTTTTATAAATCACTTTAAGTGAGGTTCTCTCTGATTGTTCTAGCAAACTCAGTCTGCTGAGGAATAACAGGCAAATACATTTTGTTCTTAAAATGACTTATCACCCTCTGACATAGTAAGATACCCTGAATTTTTCTTTTCTTTTTCTCTCAATTGTCCTAGAATCCATCACATTTATGACCATCAAATTTATATTTCTTTGCATCAGGACTACTAAAAGGTGAAATGGAAATGTGATGCATACATGGGTCAGTGTATGATTTCTGGCACCTCAGAGTGGATGAGATGAGCTGAGTTCACCTGAAATAGTCAAAAACTGTAAGAACACATGTTAGAGAGTTGATCACACAGATCAAGAATGATGGGAATCACATGAAGGGGTTCCGTGAGATGATATGGAAATGTTTGCTGAATGCAACAATGAGAATAATCTTTACTGCCTTCTGAAAAAGGCTGGAGTGATCATGAAACCTTGCACTGTGGTAGAAAGCTCATCTACATCTAGTGTGTGTCCCTCCATGTTTGTAGTTGGACATCATCAAAAATACTTGAGGTACGAGCCATGCCCTCAGTTTAACATCATCCCCTCCATTACTATATTTAGGATTGCATGCTCTCTCTGCTATGGTCAGTCAGTGAGGAGAGGATTCTTTGTGCCTCACATTAGCTATCTAAAAATTCAGGGACTAGGCTAAGGTAGTTGTCTGCAGTCCCTTTATAGTCAAGGGGACAAGGTGATCTCCAGAAACCTGAAGGTACTCTATTGCAATGGGCTGTATCATGCTCTGGGTATGGTTTTGCTTTCCCTTAGCTACCTCAGAGTAGCTAAAATTGCTTTTCAGTAGGTGCCTGAGTTTGAGATCACTAAGGTTAAAGGACAGATATACTCAACCCAAGTCAGTGGAGAGGAAATGGGCCTTGCTAGTGCTTTTTATTTCTAGACAATGTTATTTTGTGATTCACTGTAAAATTTCTGTTTGCTCCTGGTGTTTGCAGAATGAGTCAAATATGAATACTTCTCTTACGAAGGGTATGCTAATCTCAAACTGTATCAGTAAACATAAAACTCTAATCCAGATATACCTGATATCCTCATCTTTCTTTTTCACCCCTCCAGTGAGAACCCATGACTTCTTCTGCTCTAATTTCCTTCAGGAGTGACAGCTGAGATTTCACTCATAAACTAGTGACTCTAGAGAACAGAATTCTGTAGTTCTAGGATGTCAGTTCTGCATTTGAAGTGCTGAGGGAAGTACTTTTCGGTTTGTGTATCTATGATATTTTATATTCCTCATTATCAAGGTATCCAAATGCCTCAGCTTTCCCTGCATTTAAGTTGTTGCAAGCCCTCTCATATATCACTCAGAATTTATGAGGAAGGTGGGCTAGTAAGGCCTTATTGGATTAGAAACAAGCTTGCATGAGATACTGCAGACCCTGCTCAGAGCCAGGGGTCAGGAAAAAGGGGAGAAGAAACTGGAAGGTTGTACAGCTCTTGTGAAAATTTGAGCATCTTAGCCCCCTCCTATGTTGCATTTGCTATACCTGGATTTCTGCAGGAGACATAGCAGGACTGCCTAAGGGGACCTAAATAATGCTGTAAATTATTAAAACCATAACATAACCTAAGCCAGTTCTCAGTGGCATTCAATCTTTCTAAGAGATGCAGCTCTGTCTTATTCAGATCCTACCCACAACACTAAAAATGTATTCAGATCAAAATTCTTCCTTCTCTACATTTATGATCAGATTATTTTAAGAGGTTTTGTGTTTTAATGGGTATATTAAACCTAAAAATGGATAAAACCCACCCCAGAGCATATCTGGAGAGTTTGAGTTTAGTAAGTGCCTCCTACATTTTCCATCAACTGATTGAACTTAGCTCCTGTTTCTTTGAACCTCTTGTTCTTACTGAAAGCCATGCTGACATGCTTTAAAAGCATACAAATAGCTTCTGCTGTGACTAGCTACACAATATATTCTGTTCTGTAATACACATTTCAGCTCATGAATGCCTGAGCTAACAGAGGTAATGAAGAGCTAAATCTCTGGTATTACTACTTGTTTTTCCATTTGTTTCTTTGTGATGCACAAGATCTGATTCTTTGGCACCTCACCAAAAGCATCTGAGGCTGGAGGTAAGTATAAGTGAAGTATATAGCATCCCTAAGGAGATGCTCAGAATTAGGCTGCAGCCAACCTCATGCTTTAAGTTGTTTGAACTTTGTTATTGTATTAAGGAGATGGATTGCAGATTTATCACTTATTTAGCATTGATAGAGTATGACCACCTGTTGTATTGCAGCTCCTCACTATGATGGGAGATACGCAGGTGTGAGACCCCAAGCATTTACAGTCTAGGCAAGAAAAAACCAGCAGATTTTCTGTAAAATTTTCCAATTTAAAGAAAAGGACATGATTGATGTTGCAACTGAGGCAGGGGAGAACGATGACTGAGATGCATTGGCAAAGATGATGGAATGCAAAAATGGAAGAACGAACATTACACAGAATGGGTGCTGGGGAGAAGTTCTACAGGCAGTGTTCCTGAAGAGTTCAGAGGGCATGAAACCCAGCTGGAGACATTGGTGTGATATGGTCCAGCGCCTAATGGACAAAGGAGAGCACTTCAAAGGGAACTTCACTTGGGATGAGGACACTCCGGAAGGGAGGGCCTTAGCTGAGGAGGGCAAACAGGGAGGCACACGGCCATGGAGTTGAAGAGGTGGGGAAGATCAGCTAGCGGAGTCGAGGAGGAGAAAAAGAGCAGTTTTTTCCTCCATGCAAGAAGTGGGAAGACAATGGAGAGAAGCACGGGTCAGATCAGGGAATCAGTAGCAGGCAGCGAGGAGCCAGGGCCGGGGCGAGCAGGCGGCGGTGCGGGCGGTGGCCCGGGAGGAAGAGCGGGCGGAGCTCTCCCCGGGCTGCGCTCCCTGCCCAAGCAGGTGATCCCGGCGGCGGCGACCACGGCCCTCCTCACCACCCCGGCGACTTTCTGGCCCCTCTCCCGCTGCCGGGGCCGCGGACATTCCCAGTGCCAGCGATGCCGCGGGTCCCTCCCGCCACCTTCTCTGCCTCTTCCCCGCGGGGCTCGTCTGCACCCCTGCCCGCTTTGCAGGGCAAGGGCGACGTCAGCTCGGGCTACCCCTCGGCGCAGAGCAAAGCGGGTCCCCGGTGGAGCCTCCTGTGCCGACCCGCCACGGTTGCCCCGTGCGGGCGGGCTCGGAGGAGGCGGGGCCCAGGGGGCCGGGGGGGACCGGGGATAGGGAAGGAGTCCGCCCGGGACAGCAGCCCCAGCCCCGTTTGAGTAGGGTCCCTCTCCGCGGGCCGGCCCGTGAGTGGAAAGTTTCCCCGGAGTGACCTCTCATAGTACGCTCTCGCTAGGAAATCTCATTCAAGTATTTTTGTCAATGGGGTGGGGGGGGCACCCTGCTCCCCGGCCCCCGGCCCGGCTGACGTCACTGCAGAGGCGATAAATATCTGTTGATATAATTGGACGTGAGATTTGGGGTTGCGATAGCGAAACTCGGCCCATCGCCGCTCCGACGGGCCCCCATGATTTATTCAGCAGTAGATCGGGGCACGCAATCGGGCTGTCAGGAGAGCGTCAGCTTATTAGGCAAGTTCTGCGTGATTTCAGGAGAGGGTCTAAGCTATAAAAATCCCGCACCCCGGCTCTGATTAGGACCAAATCTGATCCCAAGTTCGCCAGAAGCCGGCTCCGAGGGAGAGAGACAGAGGAAGGGACGCCGGGCACCGCCGAGTACCCCGCCGCCCGCCCTGCCCTGCTGCCACCACCGCCGCCCCAGGTAGGTGCGGGGCCGCGCCTGGGCGCGGAGCGGGATGCGCTGCCCTGCGCTGAGCGGGGCTGAACGGGGCTGAGCGCGGCGTCCCGCGGGACGCGGGGAACTGCCCCGGCCGGGCAGGGAGAGAGGAGACACGGGGGAGCGGGCGCTCGCATCTCGCAGCTCTTGGAGAGAGCCTCCCCGCAGCAAGCTCCCCAAGATCCCCCTCGCCCCGGGTGGGTGAAGAGGCGCGGGTTCTCGCCCACGCGTGGACTCTCCGCAGGCGCTCAGCCCCGCGTGGTCCCCGGGAGCAGCCCGGAGCCACCCCGCAAGGCTGTTCCGCGGGGAGCGGCCGTCTCGACGGCGCGGGTGGACGGGCCGGGGTGAGCGCGGCCGGGCGGCGGTGTGCGAGGCGCGGAGGGGCGCGGAGCGGTGCATTTCAGCACCGGGACAGCGGCGGCGGGGGCGCCCCCTCCGCGGCCCCGCACTGCCCTCTCCGCTGCCGCGGCTCGGCTGTGTAACCCAACTCCCGTCCCCCGTCTGCCCCGCAGGTTTGGGCCCCGACCATGAAGATCCCGCTGCTGGTCTCAACGGGAATCCTGCTGGTCACCCTCTTGCCCTGCCAGGAGTGCAGAGCTCTCAGCAAGAGTCCGGCAGCCGCTTCCGGGGCTCTGCACCAGCCAGATTTCTTCCAGCAACAGCAGCAGCAGCAGCAAACTCTGCCTGTCCTGCTCCGCATGGGAGAAGAATATTTCCTGCGCCTGGGCAACCTCCACAAGAGACCCGTTGGCTCTTTATCCGCCTCCTCCAGCAGCACCAGCCACCTACAGCCCGAAGCCTCCGCCAGCAACTTTTTCCAGGCGGCGGTGCAACAGCTGCAGCAGCTGCCCGAGCGCTCGCCGGGGAGCCCCGAGGACGGCGAAGCCGAGGGTGAGGCCGTGGAGAGGGAGAAGCGATCCGAGGAGCCTCCTATTTCTCTGGATCTGACTTTCCACCTTCTGCGAGAAGTCTTGGAGATGGCCCGAGCCGAGCAGTTAGCGCAGCAAGCTCACAGCAACAGGAAACTGATGGAGATTATCGGGAAGTGAAACGGCCCCTCCCCGCCTTGCCAAAGAGATTCCGCAGTTAGCACAAGAATAATTACACCGTCCGATGTACCATAGTGCTGCTCTGATGTCATCTCTTTATTTTTATATAGCTTTAAACCTAGAAGGGTGTACTCCGAACAGCCTCTGTCCCTTGACTAGCATGCACAACCGTGTACCAAGTGCAGAAACACGAGTGTCGTTTGTAACCTCCCCTACCTTTATTTATTTCTCCATTTCCCAGTTATTCTAGTGCCGTCGCTACGTAGGGATGTGTGAGCTTTGGAAGAAATGGTGCCAAGAAGACAGAAAACTTCTGCTAGGGGCAGGGAGGTGGGAGGGGGAATCTCTGTAAGCTATTTTCAACTCACTTTTTTTCCTGTAAACATTTTCACAATAAAACATCTTTTCAGCGCTCGGTCGATTTGGTTGTGTAAGAGAATGTTTAATATTTATATTTTTAATAAAAGCTGCAAAGTAAAGATGACTTGATAGACTTTCTTGCCTAGACGCCTCAGGGCTGCTCCACCTCCCTCAGCGTTCACGGGAGCGGGGCGGGGCAGGTAACTCTCGTCCGCGGACACCCAGAGCCCCGGGGAGTCCTATAATCGTCCCCCGGGGATGTTTTTCCCCTGCCGGTCCCGGGCAGCCCCCTTCCCCGCGGGCTCTCCCAGAGGCGCTCCCCGACAGGGGCTGCCCCACGCTGCCGCTATCGGTACAAGCTACTCCCGGGAACAAGGTGTCGAGGGCAAATCGGTGCCTCCAAGCGCTGCCGAATCCCACCTCGGCGCCGGGCAGCCTCCTCCTGCCAGAGGGCAGCGATGGGTAAGCAGTGAGGCGCTCCCGTATCTCTTTTGCATTTTCATTCTGGCTCTGCGCATCCTCCCCGCACCTCAAAAGGGCAGGTTCCTCCTCGCTTCGATTTCCCCTGTCTCGGTGGCGGTGCTCAACCGGGCTCCCTTTCAGAGACTCTGAGGAGGCAGCAGTGCGTGCCGAGAAACTTTCCGGGAGGAGATGGGGCAAGTCTCCGGAACGACTGGGAGAAAATAGGAAATCCCTCACCCAAAACCAAATTCCAGGGAAAAACTTCAACAGCCGCAGGCGATGCGCTGGTGGTGCTGGGCGGCGCTCACGCTGGGCTGTGGGACTTCCAAAGTTTTTCATGAAGCTCGCCTGTGCGGCCCTACAAAACTCTCGCAGGAGCGTTCTCCAGGGAAAACAGATACAAATGAGGGTGGTTGTCACTTCTGTCGTTAGTGGCAGGTGTCCAGGATGGGGGCTGACCCCATATAGCCTGCTAACCAGTCTGCACTGCCAGCTCACCAGTCCTGCTGGGGCGCAGCACAGCCCTATGGCCCCACACAGTCCCCTGCCAGAACAGGGCACTGAGGGCCTAGTTAGGGAATCTGGGAAAGATCCACATGTAACCCTAGTGCAGAGCTTGACACCTGGTCCCCTATGGCATCAAGCACTCCTGGCAGCCTGCCAATCTCTCTTAAACACTACTGAGTTTTTAAACCCTGCTCCCAATGACAAAAATTGCAGAGTGTCACCTTAAATACAACTTGTCGAGCTTCTTTTAGGACACAAATCTGATTTCATTAGACAAATAAATATCTGCAATGCACACAGAACAGGACAGTCAGCATCTGCCTTTTCTACAGGGCACCATGGAGCCTTCAAATTAAACTTCACATGAGTAGCTGTGAGCACCTCAACAAATTCTGGTTTCATGTAAGAACATGCCCCCTTTTCTACACACACTGATGACTGAGAAGACATAGACATAGATTACAGCTGGACAGACTGAGCAGAGTTACAGCATCTGCCCCACATACTCAGAGCTGTGTCCCACATCCAGGCATGGGGTCTTGGCCAGTGCTTTTGGTGTGTGCATCTTTCTCATTCCTGACACTGGGAATCTTCCTTACAAATGAAATGTTTGCCCGAGCGTCATCTGTTGTAGCTTAGCAGGAAGAGCAAGTGCAAAGGCAGAAATGGCAGCTTCCTTCTTCCCTCCCATGTTGAGCCTCCACAGCTGCGGAGGCACCAGTGCTGTCAGACACAACCCTGACTTGGGGCTGCCAAGGATGCCATAGTGTCACTGAAGCCACCAGCACCAGCAAGTGGGGACACAGGAGGGTACTGAAGAGAAACACTAAGGATACTACTAGAGAATATCATACCAGCATTTTAGCTAACAACATTGTTGAAGCACTTACACCTACAACGGGATGTGCCAAAAAGTGAGTGACAAAAACACTAGCAGTGCTCAGTCTAAAGCTGTAGGGATCCTCTTGAAGCAAGAAATTATTGGAAAACACTCTGACTACAATATAGTAATTTGTCCCCATGCTCCCATCCCTCTTGAGTCTTTCACCTCAACGGTATGGTGTGAAGGTCAGCTATGTTCTTGGGAATGAAACCTGCTAGGACATCTCTTTCCAGGCCAGTTTCTTTGCTGGCTGCAGCCAGGCTGCCCGTGCTCACAGTCCCTCCGAGGAGAAGCACACCAGAGGCCAGCCAGAGTGAGTCATCATTCATTCAGTGAGTTCAACCAGGAGAAGGAGAAGACATGACGAGCCGGCTCATCACCCCTCTCACTGCTCACCGGGGCTTCCTCCACTTGTCCTTGAGGATATGGTTCAGAACCAGTCTGCAAAGGAAGGAGAGGTTGACAAAGGGAAGAGGAAAATATGAATCGCATTAAAATCCTTAAGATGTCACAACATGCAGGAAAACAGAATGAAGTGGGAAAGATAGGAAAAGGCAGGGAGCATGGAAATTCAGGGAGGCCAGCCAGACTTCTCATGCCAAAGAAGTCAGAAGGACTTTTGCCATGACCACTGGCAGAGGAAGGATTGCGCCAGGTGAGTATGTTGCATCTGTGCAAAGGGCTTAGTCTTGATTTGGACCTCTGGAATATTATTGCACTGAAGGTGATAAATGCCTGTTCAGAAGAGATTCTGAGCCAGGTTGGCTTGTGTAGCTGGGCCTCCAGATTGATGTGAACCAAAGCCAAAATTTATTGCCAGTGCATTGCCACTCAAAATGATACTTGTTCTGCTGTTATGAAATCTGCCTTGGATGTGTTTTCTTTTTTCTTTAAAGTATTTTAATATTTATTTCACTTCAGTTTCAATCAGACCAAGAACAGGAAATAAATAATATAGAGATATAAGCTTCTCTTTATATCCTGCTTTTGTTTGCATAGGTATCCTACACTTACAGTAAAAAAGGGAACCTGGACATGATACACTGTTGCTGCTAATAAAAGGAATTTCTAAAATTAGCTGTATATTTAACTGACCAGTGTAACAGGCAGAAATATTTTACTAGTTCCAGTGTTTTCAGATCCCTTTGGCAGAGAATGAAGACTGCTTTGTGATGGTATCAGAAATCCTATTGAAGATAAAATATATAAAAATAGGTGATTTGTTAGCTAAGGAATGCCTTGTGTCTCCATCGTTAAAAACGCCATTTAACTTGCAATATACTGGAATTTTTTTCCCCTCTACATTCCTAGATATGCACAGACATTATTGTACATTTTTAAAATTAGAACAGCCATATTGCCAACCTCCTTTGTGCAAGGTTTTACCTTATTTTGGGAACTTCGAGATCTCAGATGAACTAATTGATGTCAACATACTACTCAATGAAGAGAAAATGACAAAGTAATATCCTCTGAATTTTAAGGTCTCAATCACTTACAAAATTGTCCTAAACCAGAAAGTTACCGAAATAGTGATGCTGATAGATCCAGCAACAAAGATTGAAGCAGGGATGCCTGTGAGAAAATGAAGCAAGGGATGGATGATTTTCCTAGGTATTTTTGTAAGTACTTACTGTTTAAGTGTACCACAAGAATTAGTAAGAACTTATGCTATGTTAAGTATAAATTCACCATTGGACTTCATTCTGGTAACTGCCTATTTGTCTGGCACGACATCAACAAACAAGACAGAATGAAGCTATGAAAACAGTAGTTCCCTATTTTTTTATTCATATCTAATTAGAGTTCACAGTGCCATTTTTAGACCTTGATTGCTCTAAACTGGAGTAGCCCTATTTATTTCAATGACATATTACTTGAGAAATTGCTTTAATATTTCAAATGCGGACTAATCTTTGACTTAGATTCATATTTTCAAAGCAAGGCACTCATTGCTGCTCACTACAAATACAGGAGTCAGAAAGATATTTTTTGGACAGGGGTCTTGCAGAAGAATTATATATTTTTTATAAAATAAAAAATACAGCTTTTGCTTGCTAACTTTATAATGTACTTTAATGATAGCAAAAGCATGGTGAAAAATGTGGGAGAAGCAGCTGCCTAGTTGAAAGCAGAAATCCGTTTTCATCAATGCTGCTGAGAAGGGTTGTCTCCCAGGCTTATGCAAAAGTATGGTAAAGAATTTGGCCCTGAAAGGCAGGTAGCGATTTGAGTCCCAAATATAGAAGATCTGCCTCTCAGCCCTGCAAAAGTGCTAATTGCAAATCTTTCAACGTGATTATAAAAGTCAGGTATCAGCAGTAAATATATGGCTAGACTTTCTGAGTTACAATGGATTCAGCACTCTCTTGATCTTGGTAGATGTAGGAGTGTAGGTGGTTTATTAGTCTCCAGTGAGGCTCAGAATTTTGGCTTTCTTTTTGGAAGGGCAGTCAGAATGCCTGGACTAGCCAAGAGCCATTTTGAAACCTCTTGTGCAATTTTGTGCACCAAGCCCTTGGTAGTGTGTGTAAGCAGGCATGGGACAGCCCTCCTCACTTCTCACCTGTAAAGGAATAGGACTGGCAAGAAGTTTAAACCAAAATTTCATAGTTTTTATTCTTTTTTTTTACTTAAACCCTTAGTGGTACCTTGTCATTTCTCTTCTTGTGCAAGACAGGCTTCCTTTAGCACTTCCACTTGCTATTGGAACCACCCACTATCCAGAAATTTGCATTAAATCAAGGTTATCTTTGAAGAAAAGTACTATCTATGGGCTTAAAATGATGCAGTTTGTTTCATAGGATTTGGACCTAACATGCTAGAAAGCAAAAAAGCACAGTGTAATGACTTAGACTGGCAAGGTGACTGCATTACCTTGTTAACCAACACTGCTGGTGCTGCATTTCAAACAAAATAATCACTGCCAAAACTGCATTTCATAATGTGTTAACTCCATATTTTGCTGTGATGACATCTTCCTGTGTCAGCAAAACAATGTTGGAACTCCAACACATTCCCACTGGGTTTGGCTGGATGAAGCATTTGCTCCCTGCAGCTCGCTGGACTCAGCAGGCTGCCAGTCTGCAATACCTCAATATGTCTTTCCAAGAGCCATCATTTTTCATCACACCCAGCCAGGAGTGAAGCAAGCACAAAACTGACAATAGGGACATTCCTTGGCTTTTAGACTTGTGTTTTCACACCTGTGACACTTCAGTTTGTGCTCTGAGTTATACAGTGACTGAGGGATGCTCTCTTCATGTAAGACAAGAAATATCAAAGTGTGCCAGCAGCAACTCTGCCCATTTTATTAAGTCTGTTTCCCCCTTCCAGCAGCAGCCCACACAACTCAGTTATACACTGTGCTGGGATTGTCTGAGATAAAGGTTTCAGCTGCAGATTTTACAGAAAACTACTTTTTTGGAACCAGGATGTGATTCTGAAAGGCAGTATGCAGCTGGTCTTCTCAGTGTCAGTGGGATTCAGGCATCTCACTGTTCCCTAGGTCCTTGCAATCTCATTCTGGACTACCTTGCTCTCCCCATTACTGCAGCCCTACTCTGGTAAGAGAGGAAAGCTTTGTGCTGAGTATGGCACAGCCCTTGCCACATGCCTTTAAGACAGTTCGGATACAACACTTAATCATGTCTGTCCATTGCTATTAGGAGACTGTTGTCAAGCTCCTACCTGAACTTTATCTTAGCCTTGGAGATCTCATAGGTGGGGCTTGTTTTTCACATTACGTAGAATAACAAGTCCTAACCCTTGATTTGGATCCCTAACATAATAAGGAATAACTAAAGTCTTTACCTCAGATTACATTCATCACATTAGGCCAATGCTGAGAGAGTGCTGAATACTTACACTTTGATTTATATTTTCCCCCGTGGTGTTGAGTGACATCAGATGATGTTTTCAATAAGCACCAGGAATTTTCACCAGGCCAGCTCATGAAGTAAGGAGTGAAGTACACCATGCATGACTGATGGTTGGGTTTGTTTTTCCCATAAGCAAAGTCCAGACTGGAGTTTACATGCCAATTCTTTGGAGGTGCTGAGCAACCACAACTCCCACTGAGCAACCATTCAGCACTCCTCAGCATCTGGCACACTAGAATTTGCATGAATAAACAGTACAAGGGTCTCAGAGTTGAGCCTGGTAAGTCATTCCAAAGTTGCAGATATTCAGCATCTTTCAGTATTTGCTTTCTTAAGCAGAGTTCTACTTATATCTGTATAAAGTTCTTGTCAAAGGGTGGAGAGAGGAGGAAAGAGGTGAGTGAGATGGCTTTGTCATAGCATTTCTGTTTATTAGGTCCCAGCAATTATCATATTTATGCTGGGAAAAAATATGCTGTCTAGGCCTTCTAAGTATTTGAAATACAATTAAGTCAACTGCTTTTCTGCTTTACCACCATTAATCTCCATAGACTTTAGGTACAAAGACTGGGATCCATATTGCCAAAGTTGAATTATCCAGAAACAAGGTATCCATTCAAGCAAACTGTATTCATCCCCTTCAGTAGGGGTGATGAGAGAAAGGTACAACCAGAGGGTTATTCTATCCTCAAAGAGGTGGATTGCCCTCTGGAGGTATCTGTTATTTTCTGCTGGCACTAGAGACACTTTGTGTGACTAAGTTAGACTAGGTCTGTCTTTTAAGCAATTATACAAGAAAGATTACAGCCAAGTATTTCAGGATGTTGGAACACCGCTTGATAGGAATTGAGAACTTTGACTGCACTAATATTTTTGCATTCTAAATTTAGGAAGTGGGGAGGAAAGGTGAAGAGTCTTCATAATCTATTTTAATGCAGATGGGTGAGATGGTTGGTTACAACCTATATGAATGTTTTCTGGAGCAACAATGCTAACCAAAGCAGGTTTTGCCCCTTGGGTCCCCATCCACTTCTTCCTGCTTTGCTTCCATGATTCACCGCCCATGTGCATTGCTGCAGCTCTTTGCAAGGTTGTGCTAAGAATGGGAATGTCGCTTGAATGACATCAATTTTTTTGCTGATTTTTTGAGGTGAAGGAAGATATTTTTAAAACTGGACCATTTGAATGATTTGATTCCAGCACAGCTAAACAAACAGCTGCCTCAGCACAACTGCCCTGTGAGTGGTGGCATCTGGGCAGCAATAAGAAGCAGGGCCATTTGGCAAGAAACTCCTAAATCACCTTTGCTGCCAGAGGAAAAAATGAATTTAGACTCTTTGAGGCATATGAACTACCCAGTGCTTTTGCTGCATCCTCTTGATCCAGCAGGAGAGCAAGGTTGTGAATTTGTTAGAAAGTGTGGGTCTTGGGAGAGAGATGCAGTGAAAATACAGGTTTTTTGCTTCTAGGGTTTCTGTAGCCTCATAAAATGAGTGTGAAATTAAATTTAATTCCCATTTTTAGCTGGCTTGTTTAGAAACAACCCCCAGTGTTGACAAGAACAGGCATGATTAGAAAATGCTGGCTGGTTGCAAAGCAATCACAGAATCTGTAGGCTATGTTTGTCTGCCTCAAATGTCAAGTGTTACACTTCTGGCACTCAACACTTCCAGGCAGCGGAAACAAAGGGAGCACAACAGGTTATTTTAAAATAGTTTAAACTTTAGTTCAAGCATTTTGTTTTGATATTTTAATGCAGTCTAGCTCCTTCAGCACGACACCTGTCAGCTGTCACACAAATCACAACAGCATTGTTTCAAAGCTATGAGGCTGCTTATTTTGCATGTATCTTTTCTTTTTTATTAGCAGGAACCAACAGAATATTCTCTAAAATAATTGCTACAATTGCCTGACACAGAAATATATAAGGTGTCAGACAAAATAATATGCATAGACAAGCTCCATCACTCACAGAATTAGTTATATCATTCTCTTAATAATGGTCAGTAATGAATTTTAGAAATGCATTGTTAGGAAATGCCTTTCTTAATAGATTTTGATTATATTACAATTAACATCATGTGGATAATATTTAATGCAGAGTCTCTTACATAATGACCTTAAAGAGACCAAATATATTCCAGAGGAAAGCAGCTCAGATAGCTTATTTTGGTATAGGATCCACACATCTCCCATGGGACATGGAGGTCCAGACACTTGAACTTGTGGCAGAAACAGCTTAGAGAATGATGTGGGAAAACAGCTTTCTTCTAATCATTACTTGGGACAAAGGAAACATAGTTCCCTTTTTTAAGTCATCTTTTTTTTCATTACTCAAACAACACAAAAAGGCAGAAATAACATACTTCTGTGAGATTTCACCCATTGCTGCACCTCATTGGTCAAAATTTTTCTTGAGAGTGATTAACTATAGATTTGTATAAAACCTAGTTCTGCCACTGTACAGGAAAATGAAGTAAACCCAAGAGTAAAGTCTTAAAAACACATGAATATTAAGGCTGCAGGACTAGACCAATCTGTCCGGCATTTATCTACATCATTCTTTATTCCTCTTGATGTGAAGTTTTTGGGGACCTCCTGATCAATCAGCCTTCTATAATTTCTGCTCCCTTCCAGCCCTGCGGAAGAACTCTAGAAAAGGAAGGGGGCATATGAGGGGCATGAGTGGCTGTATGAGTAAGTGGTATGTGCTGGCCACCAGTGCCAGAAAGCTACTCATGGCTACCAGTTCTCTCCTCTTCCTCCTACTGCTGCTTTGTCAAACAGTAGGTATGACTTCAGATCAACAGGTTAAATGTGAAGTAAAGACTTCACAAGAACTCCATGGCAGTAACTGATCTAATCCATAACACAGAAACTTTGCTATTAGCTTTCCGTGTAAAGTAGCAAATCTGGTAACAGTTTAAAATCCTTCTTGTCTCTGTCAGGTAATCTTCCCTTTGAATAACATGGACTGCTGAAAGTCAAGGCTTTTTCTTTCTCTGCAAATAGCACTTTTGTAAATCCTATGAATGACACAGAGTGCAAGTTGAGACTGTGAGTCACCCCGGAGCTCCATTCATGGGATCAGATAACAGACCCAGCATAGCTTTGAGGTGTGTAGACACAGCATCATCCTATGCTTGGAGGTTGGAGCACTGCTTTTACATCAAGAGTGACTGACTGACTTGGGCTGTTCTAAGTATGTGGGGCGCAAGGGTGATATATGTCAGCTGTGGACACAGTACATGTTCCCTGAGGGGCAAAACCACAGCAGTGGAGATGCAGGAAGAAAAGCTGAAATGTCAGTTAAAGCACCCAGTGGCCGTTCCTTAAAGCCACGGTGTAACAGAAGAAAGTCTGGGCCACAGTTAAAACATTTTTTCCCTCAGCATCTGTTGCTCCTGCCACTTTTCCTTTGTGTGCTTATTTTAACATGTCTCCACGTGCCTGATCTTCTCCTTACTACAGCCACAGCAGCTAAAGCTGTTAGCCAAGATACAACTCTACTCCAAAAATACATTGCTCGGTGAGTAGCACTGTGAGTTCCCAGATAGGTGCTTGTCACATCACACATTGTAATCTCTGCTTGCCCATTAGCAATGCTGGCTTGCTTGCACAGCACTCGGCCAAGTGATGAGCAAGATATTAAATCAGGTTTTCTTCTGTCCTTCTCACACTGTTGTTAGGTGAAGTCCAAGGAAGCTGTGATAAATGCTGCTCTTAGAGCTTTGGATTAAATCACAGTTATTGACCAGGTTATTAGAGAATATAGAGCACAGATTGCAGTCACTGTCACCAGAGACAAACTTGGAACTGACCTGCATCTGGGCAGGCACCAGGTCAATTTTTTAAAAAAGAAATTTATTTATTTTATAAAATTAAATTTTTAAATAGTACATAGATATAAAAATGAATGCATTTTAAAACATAAATCTGGTGCCAGTTGTTGAAGAGGTTCACCAGCACTGATTGGGTAAATGATAGCCACCTTTCCTAAGTAAGGCTTTTTGTAACAGGGCAAGTCATACAGCAAGTGTTTCATCATGAACGAAAGCCACTTCTGTGTGCAGAAGTGCTGAGCCAGGAGCGCTCTGAGCAACTGATCTGTATGTTGTTGATCACCACCTTCCGTGGTTGAGATAGACTCAGGGAGATTTTAGAGGGTGCTCTCTAAATTGAAAAGAGCAATGAGAAATTTAGATCACTTATACTTAGGGATTGTGAGATCCTCGTTCTCTGCTCAGTCAAAGGTGTGACATCTATGTCGGACATCTGTAGCACAGTTTGAGCACTGCAGCACCTACTGGCTTGTGGCCAGGGATAACAGAGTTTTTTGTTAGTCATTGGTCCCTTACTTAATGACCTGAAGATTATTGTAAAGATGCCAGGAATATACATCACCTGAAAAGAGATGTAAGACTGAATCATCACTGTTTGATGTGTCCCTCTCCCTTTCTTCTGTTTAATTTTGGCTGCACATGCAGCCCCTCAATCTTTATCTCCATTTCAAATGCCTGGTAGAGGTGGGCACTGGATCCTGCAGTGTGCTCCAGTCCAGTCCCTTGCCTGCTCACAAGTCTGGAAAGCCTGGAAGAGGCATGATACACTACCTAAACACAGGGACTCAGGCCCAGTTTACTAATTACCACCACTGGGATTTTCAATCGGGTAGTCTGGCATTTAAATATTGATCCATCTCTAACGGCTATAGGACTACAAGTGTTGCTTTCCATAGGTAAGCGTATGGCTATGCTGAAAGCCTGAACTGTCTCATGGCGGTAGAATAACCATCCAAATATTCCACAAAGAGATGGTTTGTGCTATTGTGACATACATCTACCATAACATGATGTAAACCAGCAACAGTTCATCTGGGTTTAAGAAATCTCTTTTGTTTACATTCTATTTTTTTTTCCAAACACCTTAACAATGAGCAGAATGAGTGATCCTTGGAGGATGAGGTCGCATGAAGGTAGAATTCAATATTTAAATGAGTTAGTCACAGAGACAATGTCTAGGTGAGGGTGGCTTTGTATTAATTTCAACAGGAGAAATAATTTTATCCAAGCTGTCATTATGGAAATCCTTTTGCTAGTAATGGACTGAAGAAAACGAAATATACATAAATCAGATGGTATCTGTGACTCACCAGACAAATCACAGAGCAGACTATCCGAGGTAAAACTTCAAGTGAAGTATTTGCCACTCATATTAATTATGAGAAACTATTGTCTGAAAGCTGGTCTTAATGTATTGCCCTCACGACCCATCACAGCTGCCTCTGAATCACCCCAATAATTCTCAGAAATAAGAAAGGGGAGATGTTAAAAGAGGAACAATGAAGACTTCCTGATTTTCTCAGCATGTATTGCCAAACTGAGGCAGGGCGTGTGTGTGGGGAAGTCTCCCCTGAAGCACAAAGTTAAGATACAAAATGGAAATTTACAGACAGAATTTGCCACCAACTGAACATCAGTCTCAGTGGCCTCAGATCTGGCTACTATCACTGAAGTCCAACAAAAGGCAGATTTTTTGGAGTGCTAACTGACTGTCTTGAACCTAGTGTTTACCCTGTACTTCAGCTACAACCTGAGTGTTTCTTTTTTTTTTCCAAGTGAATTTTAAGAGATATTTAGGTAGAAGCTTCAGAGTTCAATTTGGGCTTGTATACCAGCTGATTCACGGGTCTCCTACAAAAGGCTCATCTTCACAGAGAATAGGTGACCCATTTTCACTCAATCACACTTTGCAGATTTTTTAATGGTACAGAAATAAACCCACCAGATTTTCTACCTAAGAAAAGGTAAAGTACATCAAAACCTAGATGGAAGATACCAAGTTGACTTTTGCTCTCTGCATCCTCAAATCCTTCATTATCACTAAACCCAGCTGTTGCAGGGTGCAGAGAGCTTTCAGAGCAGCAGCTGGTGTCCTAGGAGAGAGCTGCCTAGCCAGTGCCTGCTGCTGGTGCTAACAGGCTGCTTGTCCTGCTCTGTGGGAAATTGTGGGAAGGCTGTATTAGATGGGCCAGAGGGAAGGGAGACCTCAGCATCATTCCTGCAAGATCCAGGCTTGCAAGACTGCCTTCTCTTGAGGAAGAAATTCCCTCTCTTGGAGCAGCTGCCTGAACATGCTTCCTTACCTGAGCAGATTGGAATGACTAAGTTTCCAACTTGGTGAAGAGAAAGGAAATAAATGTCTACTGCTGCCATGCTCATGCAATCATTCTGGTGCAGCACTGTGCTAAGATCTGGGGCCATACCTTTTATATTGTGATGGAAAAGCAGAGGTGCATAGGCAAAGAGCACAGTGTGATCCCTTGGCCTTATTTTGGTTTTAAATTATCTTATTTTGTCCGTATTGTCTGCATATTGACATGACAACCAATCAGCTAAAACTTAGCTAAATACTGACTTCTCTGACATGTGATTTAAAGCTGTCTCATGGGGAAAAAAAATGAAGGATCACCACCTGAAATTGAAGTATTCAGCAGCAGGGCAAAGAGAACTACAGTACATGAATACTGAAAGGACTGTCCTTATGGTAATTCTGGCAGATGGCATAAGGTTGCAAGCAAGTAATAGAAAATTTTAAAACTAATGAAACAAGATTAACATAGGCCACTCCATTAGTATTTCTCCTCCCAAACAGTTCAGTCCTGATTATATTTTATATCCTCATGGAATTAAAGCACTGTACTTACTGGCTGCAAAGGGAAATTAGATCTGACTGCTCTTTGTGGATGATTAATTTGCATTTCCTTTCAAACTAAATGTATGTGCTGGAGTCCTTTGGAGCCACATGCAGCCACTTTACTTGTGGGGAATTTGAGCAACAGAATACAGGGTACAGTACTTCATCTTAGATGAAATAAACTGGGCAACCACAGACCCAGGTGAACACAAGTCTTTCATAAACTCTCACAAATTTGTATGGTGTTACTACATGAGAGATGTTGCCTACAAAATATGATAAGGGACAATTGTGGGACTGCAAGACCTGTTTCTCCCATGCACTGGAAAGGGCTGCTTGATAATGTCTATGTCACCCTCCACTAGTACATTACTCCCTCTGGCAGCAAGGTAGTTCATTGACACTATTCCTGCTCCCTCTGTTTTAGTCATTTGCTCCTGGTTGTCATCTGCAGAGGCTCAGACTTCCCCAGCTTCAGACACTGAGCAGAGGTACCTGTTTGGAGCAATGTCACCTCACGCTCAGCAGGCACATTGAAGAGGTGCGAGGTGGGAGCCAGCAGCAGTTGGTGAACTCTCTCTGACGGGAGATGTCTCACACTCCCCATCAGAGACAGGGAGCAACCTGTAGTGACTATACTTCTGACTTAGGCACTCCCTGAAGCAGGATGCGGCCCTCTAATACGGAGCTCTCCATTTTGCTCATGCTGAATCATCTCCTTCTGTCTCTTCTTAGACCAAGCAATCTGTACACTTGGGAACTGCAACTCCTGTTACCTTATCCCTGCTGATATACCCTCCTGTATCCCGGAGGAAATTTATAGAGGCATCATTACAATTTCTTAGAGTGAAACAACCCTTGAATAAAGTGAATGTTGGGAATTCAATAGGGGAACTGATCTCTTTTTACTGCTGAAAAATGAGGAAATCCCTTTCACTTCATTCTATTAAAATAGCCAAAAATAAATTATATGCTGCTCTTATGATGACAGTCATGCAGATTTATATTATAATTGTGAATTATTATTACAGCTATTCAAAGTAATTTTGTTATTTGACTTTCAGGAGCTTATTACACAAAGGAACAAGGGCACTGAGCTGGTCTGTCACATGAAAGATAAAGACACATAAACTGTCCAAACAACCACCTCACTATAGATGGAGAAGAAAATAATTTTTCTGCAAATAGAATCTCAGACCAAAATGCCTTTTTCCTTCACCTCCTTTCATTATTAAATAAATCATAAAGATG
>VWZD01001711.1:719739-784979 GCA_013396695.1 Sakesphorus luctuosus
ATGCCACTGGAGACCATATACGAAAAGATCTCGAATGGTAGAAATGAGAGCTTTCTGCATTTGTCTATTTTTAATTTCAAAAGGTATTTTGAATTAATAAAAGAGAGGGAAAAAAGAGTACGATGCTATTCGCATGCCTGATTTCCCGGGAGTACAAACAAGCTCTATGTCCTCTTGTAATAATACAACAAATTTTCAAAACCAAACACAAATGAAAATGATTCATACATTAAATTGAGATTCACAATGTTTGATGGTTTTCAAATTCAAATTACTACCATACAGTGCATCTATTTGCATGTGTTATGCAACTAAAGTGTAGGTGATAGCTTCTCCACTCTCCTTTTTTTTTTTTTTTTTTTTTTAATGGAGAGCTATTCTTCAGCCATAGTGCTGGAAATCTTACACATAAAAGCTGAATAATAATTTATCAATTTTCATAGATGCACCATATCATGTGCAGTGCATAGAGCACAGTGCAGAAAGTGAGCAGGGAAAACCAGGAATTTTTGAGCTGAAGAATAGATCAAAATTGAATTTGTCTGTCATTAGAGCAAATACTCAAAGGTAACTACTGTTGTTTTGTGTTAGAGGTCTTTGGTTTTAAATAAATAAGATTAAATGCCCCAACAGCAACACAGAATTCTCTGTAGACCATTCATATTGCTTTGGAAATTGAATGCACGCATATATCTTGCCTAAGAGGGATGTGAATTTGGAATGAAAGAACTAAGTCATGGGCAGTGTCTACCACAAAAAGAGGCTACTCCAGAAGTGATATTATGGAATAGTTACGGTTTAAATTGCAGTGTTTGTATTTGGGACAACTTCACTTGGTAGTGAAATTCCTAGTCTTTGATCTTGTAGGTATTTCAGCTCTTTATGTAACCTAAGGGAAAAAAAGCCCTTGTCTAAATGGGTTGAGACCCCCATAGGTGAATGGGGCTGCATTTCAGGGCCATGACTGGCACTCCATACAGAGAGAGCTTTGTATACCTTTGGTGGGAAAAGGACTGAAGAGGATGTGGAGTGTGCTGTGTGAGATGGGGTGTGAGGGGACACTCTCTCTCCGTGGGCATGTCTGGAAAGCAGGACTTGAGCCATTCCCCCAAGAGACCACTGGTGATTTGCTTGTGATTGGAATCCTGACAGCAGGATTATTCAGTGGATTTGTTTTTTCTGAACTTTACCCCTCTGATGAAAACCATTACTCTCCAGCTCTTCCTCCCCTCCTCCCTGTTGGATTGAACAAGGTTGGTGTTCTTCACATCTATCAACCAATGGTTTCCCCATCCTGATGGTCATCTGAGCAGCAATGGAAACATAAGCCCATGTATCTGAGGGAGTAACTGTCTCTTTTTTTGTTTGGAACCAAGGAGACACAGTGTTTAACCATGCAGGAGTAAGCTGAGGGGTGGCATTTCGAAGGTGCAAGGAAGAAATGTTTTAGGTAGCTGATATTGTGAACTAGCACGATGTTTTTTGTTGGGGAGAAAGGGAAAAATCCTTTAAAGCCATGTAGGAACATCACCAGATACATAATTTGAATTGTTAGTTAATGTAAAATGAAATATTTCCTACCCATGAAAGAACAAATGTATTGAATCAGATTCCAAAGATGATGTAGTATGATAAGAAATGCCAAAAGTGTTATGCAGAATGCTAACTCCTGTGAGAAAATAAGAAGAGTGCTTCACCAGTGTTGTCATGACATGAACTAGTCATTATCACTACTTTCAGTGAAAAAGCTCTGTTTCCACAGCACTTTTCCACTATATACTTTAATTAGAGGAAGGGAGTAAAAAGAGTGGTGTGAAAAACATCAGCTGGGGGTTTAAAGAAAACAAAGGAGTACAATATTTCAGAGTGGGTTGTGTAAAATCACATGCAGGAAAAATATGAAGTTCACATACTTAAAAATGATCACTGCCACACAACAGCAGCCATTTTCTTCATACCATAGACACATCTCAGCTCAGATGCATAAATCTAAACACAGCCTCATCTCATGGGCATCACTGTCACTTGGTCACTCTGCTTTTTCTATTCTTCTGCACACTCTGCACCCTTCTGCTTCCTGAGCTTTCCTATCCCTTCCTCTGTCTCCAGCCCAGGGCCAAGCCCGTTCTCAGCTGTTTCCCCTGCTCCTTCCTCCTCACATTACCAGAACCATGTGCTACTCTTCTCAACATCCTCCTACTCCCAAAGTGTCGAGGTCACCTATGGTCTGGGAAAATATCAAAATGCAGCACCTCCAAACTCACATGCCAATGCAAACTGGTGTCTTTCCCATACGCCAGTTTTCACTCTCGATCTCAACAATGAAGAGAACTGTGTACCAGACTGCTGCTGGTTTTCAAACAACTGCCTACATAAAATGCAATTTTTGTTCCTTTATTTGCTGTAAATTAAGATGGAGAAAAGCAGATCACAGTCAGGCAAGCTCCCAGGAAATTAATCTAGTACAGATTTTGCCTGCCCATGGTGAGGTTTGACTGCTTGATCATCAGTGGAATTGATAGGAAGAAACAACAGCAATGTCACTGTGGATTTTCCTGTTTTCACTAGTTCATTTGAAATATACTTGAGAAGGCAAGGTCATATCAGATTTGTTAATTTTAAAGCCTTTTTTTTAAAAAAAATCCACTCCAATATTCTCAAATCAAACCCTGACTTGAAAAACAGCTACTGAAATTTGGTGGTCAAATGATGCTTTTGTTTAGAAAGTCAGTGAAGTCAGTGAGAATCCTTCAGCCAATAAATTCAAGTGTCACTGACTGAAACCTCAAGCTAGAAGACATGTGCTCCTTTTATTGTATTCCTGTGAACTCCTCCTAACTTTTTGCCTGGCACATTATTGTTTATCATGGTAGGGCTGCTTATGTATGCTATATAGTCAACTCCAACTTTAAGGCAAACATCATTCAATACTTACTACCCACTTGTGCTTTCTCTCACACACACATAATCTCTTCTGATCGCATACATACAGGTAATTGCTTTGTTAAAACATGCAGCCTGGGCCTGTAAATCATGATGGTTTGGTTTAAAAAGTCTGCTCATGGGCTGATCACCAGGCACTGTAGTAGAATACAGCTCCTTCAGCTCTATTCCTTGTATCTTTGGCCCATGTGGAACTTGTATACATACGGAGAAGGAGGAATATTCAAATTCCAGTTATACCAACTCTAACATTTTAATTTTAAGGAAACATCCTCCTGTATCCTCTCTGTTATACCATCATGCTGCTGGCAGTCTGACACTGAACCGGAGTGTATTATCTTCTTGATCTCCTGTAATCAGGTCTCAATAATCCTTGGAGCCACAGGTCTGAACCCAGGAAATCACACTGCTTATTTAGAGGCAATCAAATGCACAAGAAGGTCCTGGGTGTCTGCATAGCTTCGTGTTCACGTGGGGAAGCCGTGCACTCCAGGAGCAGCCACAGAGCTGCAGAAGACAAAGCCAGGCCATAGCTGCTCAGCCAGAAGCGGTAGGATGCCATGTGCACAGGCTTTCAACAGGTGACAAGAGTGATCTCATGCACAGGATTGCTCTGCTACTAACACATGCAAATATCTGATGTGCAGAGACATTGACAGCCTCTTCAACAGCTCCTGAGCCACAGTGTGTGCGCAACTTGGATAGCAGCTCTCACAAGTAAGGTGCACTGGCAGTTAAGCACAAGCAACCACACCACGCTGCTCTGAAGTTGAAGAGTCAGCCTGTCACATATTGAAACCATCTATAAATCCAGCAGACTTGTTGAAATGACAGTTTATGCTGTTCGTGTAATTTTGAAATTATTCTTATTCTTTTGCATGCAGAGGAAAATGAAGCCCCATTTTCCTTAACAAGTGCTGTTCCCGCCTCACTGAATGTCACAGCCCTGTGGGGTGACCTCGGAAGCACTGACCTTCGACGTCGCTGTAGTGGTATTACTTTCCTTACCACTCCCTGGTGCACTCTCCTCGATTGTTGCTGCTGTTGGGGCTTCTGCCTTCTTTCCACTTGTTTCCAGAGAAACAGGAGTCCCTACTTTCCCCAACCCACTCACCGGGGTTGAGCTTGGACTGCTTGGTTGCCGTGACTGAGACTTATACCAGCTAGGGTAAAACAAGGGATCCATGCTTTCTGCTGTGGCCGGCACTTGAGTGTCAGACTCTGGGGTCTGTTGAGAACCACTTGGTGTCACAACCATATCCTTAATCAGGACAGATAAAGAGAAGAACAAGCAGAGTGCACCATGTTACCTTCCTGCTGTAGTCACATTGTTCTACATGTTGTGCTTGTTAGATATCACTGAAAGGCATAGCTTTGTCCTAGTACATGGTCTGAAAGAATTTCAATCAAAATGTAAAGTAAAAACAACTATCACTTGAGTAACACAGACAAGGGAAAGAAAATAAATTGCTCCAAAAATAGAGCAGGAGAGCAGAACTAGCTGGGAGGGGGTGCTAACTGAGAAGGAGTGAGCAAGAGGTTCCTTAATTCAGATCAATGCCCGATTCAACTCTAAAAACATAAGAAATTCTGCATAAGAACCTCATGAAACTATACCAGCCATGAATGACTGGTATAGGTACCTTCAAATGGCTTGTTGGGTTTTATGTTAAGAACAACACCTTTACTAATGAGTCTATTGATATTAGCAGTCAGAAAAAGGGGAATAAAAGGACACTGGAGAGAAACATTTTCTCACCAGCTTTGCCACCAATGCAATAAGCCAAGCACATTTGCTCTGCCAGGAAGAGAAGCAGTCAGCTGAACCTCACCTCTCTACCTGCACAAAAGTTTTTGGTGTTCCCACACACACTACCTGATGTCACCACAGCATTTCTGCTTTGCCTTTCTTACACCAGAAGGCAAAAGCTGAAATACGGGTATCCCTCACACCACAACACCCACATGCCATGTGTGACTCCACTCCAAATGCCTATTGGCATTTTACAATTGCTAAAGCAGTATGCCGTACCTTTCTCATTTTAACCTTAGAAGTGAGAGAATTCATGTTAGTGGGCAGAATAGCTTATGCCTAGTTCTTGTTTGCATAAAACCCTACAACAGTTAGGGAACATTAGTTAAGTTGGTGCAAATCCTCAAAAGACAAATTTTGGTTAAATCAATAAAATATGATTTGAAAGCATCTTCACACAACTGGTGAAAACTCACACGTTATTAGATCAAAGCAAGAATGAATCTATAGTATTTGTTTTCCCTCATTTTATGTGGAGAGCTTGCGACAATCTAAGATTCTCTATATGTTTTCTTGTTTCCACATTGGCCTCCTCAAATATCTTCACAAGAGCCTTTACACACTCAGCAGCTTCATTGGGTAAATTGTGTAAGTGAAGAATTTGCTAATTAAATTTTATCTAAGGCAAGCTAAAGTAGCACGTGAAGTGTATTTTTAATGTAGATATTTTAGAATATGCAGTAATTATGGTCTTATTCTAATCACAATCCCTAAAAAAAGTACTGGCCTAAAATATTCACACCCTGAACCTGTTTGCTGCGAGGTTGTAAGAGGCAGTTTCCTCTTCTGTTTTTTGTGTTTGATACTCCTGCATCCACCTAGACATATCCCTGGGATGACCAGAGCAGAAGGCAGCAAACACCATCCGCAGAAAACAGATCAGAAGTATGATCTGAAAACTGATGGTGAAAAGCTCGCTGAAAGCAGAGGGAACACCAAATTCTCTTAGTATAAATATTTTAACAACCATCTCATTTACAACAGTTAGTCTGAGTTAAATCACAGCAAGCAGAACATCCATTGTAATGCATTTAACTCCCCAAAGGAACTTCTTTTGTTTATAACTTATGTATCCCATATGTATTTTAATTTACCTAGCAGATAATTTTTTGCCTATCAAGTGGTATGTTGAGAGGACAGGGTACAACTGCATATATGTGTACAAGGGCAATAAACAATTTGCTGTCCAGTGTGTTGATTCCCTTAGCCCTGCTCCTGATGTATGGTGCCTACAGGCCACAGGGGAACATTTGCTTGCTGTGCCAGGCTGACTCAGCATAGCTGGCAGGGCAGCAGAGGCACTTACCTGACCAGCTGGGGCAGCGGGCAGTGGCACTGGAATGGGCTCAGCCAGGGGCACTTCCACTGCACTCTGTGGTTCAGGATCTTGTTGAGGTGGCTGTGGTGCTGTCTCAGCCCCTTCCTCCTCCACCTCTTCTTCCTCTTCCTCCTCTCCAGATGACTCTGTGTGGACTTCATCCAAGTCTTCACCATCCTCTGTATTCTCTTCTTCTCTCTCCTCCTCTGATAAGACACATGTAAAAAGACAGAGTTGAGCACCACATGAAGATGATTACAATCTCTGTGTAATTAAAAAGCCAATTGCAATTGCATTGCAAAGTCACTGATGATCTGCTGCCTGGCAGAGAAGGTATTGGTGAGGAGCCTACTCCCACCAGCCTGGACTGGGCACTGCTATGGAGCTGCCAGCAGGTGCTTTGTGGCAGGGAAGACACTGAACACACATCCTGGTTAAAATCTTTAGCTGGGGCTTTCCATGGGAAGGAGTACAGAAAGTCCTGTCGAAGCGGTTATCCTTGGGAGGGATGTACAGCATGGCCCTGCATTTTCTGGCAACAGGATATAAGGGATGTGGCACAATCTGACAGGAAAAACGTCCCTCTTCCTATTCTAGATATATGTTTGTTTTAAATGTCATTGAAGCTGTCATCATGAATCTTTACCCAACCAGTGCTTTGCAATACATGACTGGAGGTTTGGGATACCAACATCTTTAAAAACAAACTGTCAGACTTTGTCAAACCATTGCTTTTGTGCCATTTGACACATCCTGTGGTCTGCAGTTGTGGCTCTGCTTGTTTCCAGAGGAAGCCCTGTACCAATCACTTTTCATTTGCATAACCACACTATTCCTCCTAACAAATGTTGGACATTGTTTAGAGCCATCCTAGCTCTTCAGAGAAATAAACTTAGATGGATGCATCAACCCAAGCTTCAAATTTTGCACAGGTTGTGGGTATGTAGAAAGAATGTAGCTCTGCAAATCAAGTAATGCCCACGTAATGGAAAAATGTTTCTGCAGGCAAACACATTCCTACAAACAAGAGTGCTGCCTCTGCTTCCATGTCCCCGTGGCTGCAGAGCACCTCATGGACTGTAGTAGGAGTTGAAAATGCAGGAGTGTATCACCAATTGCCAAAGTTCTTGCTAATGCCTTGTCCCCACGAGGTGGGTGCCACATTCCCCATGGAGGTGGTGTGTGTTTAGAGCAGAAGGTCATGATCTTGGCAGATATATGTATGTGGCAGGGATGTGGCAGCTGGAGCTTATCACAGGGTTGAACTGGGCATGAGGCTGTGACTAGGGTTTGTTATTCCTGGGACAAATCCCTGGAGGTTCATGGCTCTGCTCCTCTGCTGCTGACTGGTGCCACAGCTGCTGTCCTGCTGACTCATGTGCCAAGTCCAGGCAGTCCATGGATTCCAACCTACAGACCAACATCTCCATAAAGGACATGCAGGGTCCGTTTTAGGGAACAGTCATGAATTCTGAATTTGGTGTGAGTTGTGGCAGTGGAGTAAGAGATGGATGACAACTGCAGGAGTCTTAACTGGGCTGACAAAGGTAAATGTCAATATAGCAGAATCCAGTGCTAGCAAGCAAATTAGAGGTATCAAGATGATGATTAACACTGGCTATTAGTAGGACAGGTCTGCTTATCTAAAATATTTATCTCTATTAACTTGTGGCTTGCCCTATGAGAAAAGCATAGGTGAGCCTAGATTTCAGGCTACATTGGTAAATGTAGAATCACAACTTTGCATTATTCTATAGATATATTAGGTAAGATTAATCATGATGTCATGAAAAATTACATGACCAAGGTGTTAAATGCATGAAAGGTTATGACAATTTTTTCTTCCCTCTGTAACTCTGTGATGTTGAAATCCAATTGTGTTTCTGTTATATTTCTTGATTATTACAAGAATAGAATTTTTAAACAAGTGTATTGAATGAATACTTCTTCTAGCAATAAACATTCTATTTCTTTAATGACTTTATAGAGAAGGCATGTCATATAATAACGACATATTTTAGGGAAGGAAAAAGACTTTACAGACCAAGAGAAAAGCTGAATTTTGTGGTCTCTTCACATGAGGAGTCAGTAAAGACTATGGGCTCAGTAAAATGTTGAGGCCGCATAAACGGTAAGATTAATGGTGTCAACAGGTTATGTGTTTTTTAACTGTGATGGATTTTTGGTTTTGATTATAATTAATACAAAATGCTCTGTTTTCATTTTGGGATGGAGAGAAATATCTGATTCAAGGTTTCCTACTCAGTGTCATCATGTAAATCGCACACATCTTCAATTTAAGAAAGCAATTCTAGTAAAAGAAATTGTATACCTCTGTCAAAATCAATTTCTCGTATTATCTTTTCTTCTCTACTGAGGTTCACTGTGAACTGGTTCATGTTTTCATACCCATCCTCTATTTTTAACATTTGAAATCCTTTAGAAGCTTCAGTAATTCTAAAACAGAGAGATTGGTTATTGGCATTTGGATTTGCAGATAAATTTATAATTTGTAATTGGTTATAAAGAACAAGATTCTGAAGTTTAAATACTTACTTTTGTAGCAACGTTTTGGCATTCTGTAAAAACAAAAAGGAAATAACTGACTTTTTAAATGGTTCCATTTTTTTTTTTTACAAATGTTTTGCTTTGAGATCTAATTCTTACACTGGCTGTTTCTAGATGCACTAATACAGATCTCCTAAATGACAGCTATGACATGTATGAATGAGATCAAATTTGGATGGTAGTTAATACACAGCTGAGTAACCCTTTCAGTTCATGGAAGACTTTTTAATTAAGACCTGAATATGATGGGAAATGTGTAGGATTGTTAAAAAGAAACAAAATGGAAATATTTTTCCTCTTTTTTTGTTGTGTCTTTGGTAAAAGGCAATTGCTCTGTTACCATCTTTAGTCTCAGTAGCTGTATCTTTGACTATCCATAAGGGCATGGCTTCTGGAGATACAAAATTCTATTTGTCTTAAAAGAATATTGTTCTCTTCAAAGGCGATTCTTTGATGAAAGTCAGTAGGGATTGGGTTGGT
This sequence comes from Sakesphorus luctuosus, assembly GCA_013396695.1. Taxonomy (NCBI): domain Eukaryota; kingdom Metazoa; phylum Chordata; class Aves; order Passeriformes; family Thamnophilidae; genus Sakesphorus; species Sakesphorus luctuosus. The sequence continues at coordinate 728,862 of VWZD01001711.1, forward strand.
TTGTTTTGGGGTTTGAGTTTTTAATTTGTTTGGTTTTTTGAAGGGTTTGTTTGGTTTTTTTGTTTTGTTGTGTTTTGTTTTGTTTTGTAGAAAACACCCTACCAGACTTTAATCTAGAGGAATTGTAAGCTTGCAAGACAAAAACCCTACAGTGGACAGGCTAACAGTTTCCTACTTACCTCTCCTAAGTTTATAGTAAAAAAAACAGAAGGAAAAAAATTAAGGCATAAAAATGTAACTTAGAACATAAATATTTACTCCTTGAAACATTAATAATTTTGTCAATATGCAAATGAAATCTATAATTCACAGAAATTCATGTACAGATGGACATGTTGTCCTGCCATGATACTGGCAGGAAAATACAGATTTGTTGGAAAATGTTTAAATTCCTGTTTCTCTTTGGGGACCAGAAATTCATTCACAGGATACCATATTTTGGTGAAAATTGCAAATATGCATGTTCTAGATCTGGATACTTTTCACAAGAAGACTTGTCATTTGGCTGAGCTAAGTGTTCACTTAACCAAATTGTGAATGGGCCTAAAATGGAGAAATTCTTAAGTAGTGCATCAATAAACTCATAGTTCTTTTTGTATTTCTATTTATAGACTTTATACCTGCAAAAACACGGCCATTTCTGGTTCTTCCATGAACTGGATTCCTGACTCAACTAGTTTTGACACAGCTTCCAAATGATCTGCATACTTCTTCATCAGGGAGCGGACGTGTTCCAGTTTCTCTTCTTGGGTTCTAGTGATTATTTGTGTCATCTCATTTTTTCTTTCTTCCAGGACAGAATAGAGATAATCAAATTTTTCACACAACTGCTCTTTCTGTCGTCTGCAGCATTCCTGCAAATCATTTGGTTTATGTTAAACATGTTATGTCCTTAAAAGAGTTTCTATTTTTACAGTTACTTGGAAGCATTTTCATCAAAGAAATTTCTCTTTCTGATCAGCGCAAAGGACTCTGAGTGACCTCAGAGACTTTTGTAATTTTCAAAGTCCAGGCTATTGGAAGAAAAGTTTAAAAACTGTTCTCAAACTCTGAATTTCAAGCAACTAAAAGCCCCCGAACAGGTTATTGTATAACTTGTCAGTCTGCTAAAAAATGTAAAAGGTATTTATGATGTCTGTAGTGATACATCAAAGTCTGCAGAAAAAGCAAAAGCTCCCTCCGTATTAACAGCAGGTTCATTTGGGTGAACAGAATGGTTTTAAAAGGAATGGTCGTCTCAAATCAGCTCTGGAGAATTTTTTTTTNGGTTGGTTTGTTTTGGGGTTTGAGTTTTTAATTTGTTTGGTTTTTTGAAGGGTTTGTTTGGTTTTTTTGTTTTGTTGTGTTTTGTTTTGTTTTGTAGAAAACACCCTACCAGACTTTAATCTAGAGGAATTGTAAGCTTGCAAGACAAAAACCCTACAGTGGACAGGCTAACAGTTTCCTACTTACCTCTCCTAAGTTTATAGTAAAAAAAACAGAAGGAAAAAAATTAAGGCATAAAAATGTAACTTAGAACATAAATATTTACTCCTTGAAACATTAATAATTTTGTCAATATGCAAATGAAATCTATAATTCACAGAAATTCATGTACAGATGGACATGTTGTCCTGCCATGATACTGGCAGGAAAATACAGATTTGTTGGAAAATGTTTAAATTCCTGTTTCTCTTTGGGGACCAGAAATTCATTCACAGGATACCATATTTTGGTGAAAATTGCAAATATGCATGTTCTAGATCTGGATACTTTTCACAAGAAGACTTGTCATTTGGCTGAGCTAAGTGTTCACTTAACCAAATTGTGAATGGGCCTAAAATGGAGAAATTCTTAAGTAGTGCATCAATAAACTCATAGTTCTTTTTGTATTTCTATTTATAGACTTTATACCTGCAAAAACACGGCCATTTCTGGTTCTTCCATGAACTGGATTCCTGACTCAACTAGTTTTGACACAGCTTCCAAATGATCTGCATACTTCTTCATCAGGGAGCGGACGTGTTCCAGTTTCTCTTCTTGGGTTCTAGTGATTATTTGTGTCATCTCATTTTTTCTTTCTTCCAGGACAGAATAGAGATAATCAAATTTTTCACACAACTGCTCTTTCTGTCGTCTGCAGCATTCCTGCAAATCATTTGGTTTATGTTAAACATGTTATGTCCTTAAAAGAGTTTCTATTTTTACAGTTACTTGGAAGCATTTTCATCAAAGAAATTTCTCTTTCTGATCAGCGCAAAGGACTCTGAGTGACCTCAGAGACTTTTGTAATTTTCAAAGTCCAGGCTATTGGAAGAAAAGTTTAAAAACTGTTCTCAAACTCTGAATTTCAAGCAACTAAAAGCCCCCGAACAGGTTATTGTATAACTTGTCAGTCTGCTAAAAAATGTAAAAGGTATTTATGATGTCTGTAGTGATACATCAAAGTCTGCAGAAAAAGCAAAAGCTCCCTCCGTATTAACAGCAGGTTCATTTGGGTGAACAGAATGGTTTTAAAAGGAATGGTCGTCTCAAATCAGCTCTGGAGAATTTTTTTTCTGCCAGAGTACCTGGAACAATCGTGGCTGGGCTTGATTTTTACATACACTCTTTTAGACTCTATTTAGACAATAGGTGTCCATTATATCCATTTACTCTGCACTGAATAAGGTAGAGGTTCTGTGAAGAAAATGGTGTGTGACAGAAGCACAAAGAAAAGGAAGAGGAATCAGTTTTGGACCCTAAGTTCAGGCACTGATTTTCACATCACTTTTTGAGACACTTTTATTGCCCTCCCAATGAGACAACAGCATATTTCACTGAGGAAGGAGGATGTGTTTGAAGGGTGCTACATCGAGTGCTCTCTAAAAAGAACAAACTGCACTTGTAAGGGAGGATTTATGGGGAGGAAATGGGAGACAGGTTATGTATAATGTCTGAGGTCTACCAAACAGAAGTACTTGAGTCATCTGTGTGCCCCATTTTATTGCAGTTATACCCGGTTTTGGATGGTGGTGATTATTTAAATCTCTTTCCTAGGAACTGAGGCCGGATCAGTTCCTCATCTTTGTCCCTTGAGGCATAATGCTGAGATCCTGCCAGCACAGGATTATTAACAGTCCCCCAGTACTTTTAGAAGTGATAAGTGATTATTCTTAGCACTTTGCCAGAGAGAATCCTGCTTTTTTCTTGACTTTCAGTCAGAGCTCATTCCTACAAGTGGTGACAGTCTATTCTGTATTGTTCAAGGGAGAAAGACTTTCTAAGATGAGCATTTGGCCAAAAATCACTGTCTACATTGGTGGAGCAGAGGTGGGGAGTGGAAGGAAATGAATACACGTCTCGTTGCATTGACCCAAGTGTCTGCCTCTGCTTCCCAATGAAGCAGGCTAGGTGAAACAGGCACTCCTAATTTAAAACTCCTAGAAGAGGATGTAGGCTTGTCCTGCCCTTCTGGAGGTCCTACCACTTCCCAGAAATTCCTGATTAGTGCAGTTATAAGGTAGGGTTAAGGAAGTTTTCAAACAAAGTGTCATGGTTTCTGGGTGTCATTCTGTCGTTCTCACCTCAAATAATTTTCTTCTCTTCTTTCACTCTCTCCTAGTTTTCTCCTAATGAAATGTCATTCAGATCACTTGTAAAATAACCTTGATTTCAAGACAGGTGTATGCTATCTTTGTCTTTTGACACAGGATAAGTGTTAGGTTAAGAAGAGCAAGCAAGTGATAGCTGGGTGCCCTGAGAGATCCTTCCCTGTCTTTAAGCTCTAATATAAAATATTTCCTGCCAGTAGATGTTACAGAGTTGTGATTCTCAAGAGTGAGAGTGCAAAGCAGGTTCCTAACTGCAAATGTTGAAATATTTCTGAAATATACTCTTTCTGCATAAAATGTTCACATACAAAGTCTCTGCCTGATAGAATTACCCTAATCAGATTCTGTGTAATCAAAAAGGTTAACAAATACATGACTCTCCATTCTAAAAAGTTCCCAGCCTTTTTGAGTTTTTTTAAAGCACAGCTACAGCAAAAAGAAAGAAGTCCTTGCTACTGAGCATGAGACTCACCGCTTGTTCCCAAGTGTCTGCGTTAACTGGCCTAAGTTATTAGCATTTGAAAGAAACACTGTAATTTTTCCTTCATTATTTGACTCATATTGTTTACAGGGCTAAACACTGCTTAATTATTTATTATAGTTTTCCAGTATTTAGCATTTTATATTCTTTTCTCAATTTTCAGTACAATATGTGGATTTGTTCTACTTTTCAATGAGTTAAAGTATTGGTCAATTTTTTTGTTGTTTTTCAGTTTTTAGGTTTGCATAAGAGCAATAGCTAAACATTGAACTGTAGGGTAATTACTTAGCCCATCTAAAAGGAAAATAATCGTGTGTTTTCTACTAAAGCAGGTATTTATTGTTCTCTGCCAAGTGTTAAGCAGAGAGAAGAGACAACCCAGGACTGGAAATGTTATTTCCATGTGTGAACATTTCTCAGTTACAGCTGTTGCTTTTCATCTTCAAGGACAAACTGATGTCAATTCAGACAAAGCTCTTGTATGGTACGAAATGTGATTTGCTTGAAATGTAACATGGAAGTGCCAAGGTAAACTCTGAGATCTATTTTCCACAGTCTTTGACTTTAAAGATGAAAACCCTGCTAAAACATCTGAAGGTAAAATGGCTGCACTTTCTTTGGGTTTTGACTTTGAAGTTTACACTTTAAATGGAGTGGATCACTCTGAGGAAGCTGGTTTTAGACACTGTTTTGTTTCTTAAGGTATTTTTAGTGCAATGTTTTCTCCATACTTCAGACTAGATGTTTGAAACTTTGTTTGTAGTTCAACTTGAATGAGTGTAAGATTTTGCTTTTGTATTATTCAAATTTCTGCAGTTAACCTACTTGAAAGGCTTGTTTCTGTCTGTAAGGTCGTGAGAGCAGTCCATTTCATCCTTGTGTTGGGAAGGATTTTGACTGCCAAGTTCTGACTGCCACTAACATGCTCTCCTTTACTTGGGCTAATGTTTTATGTTCTTTGAACCAAACTTGGGTAACTTTTGTTCTTCCTTGCTCTGAGAAATAAGAGCTTTGGGGAACTGTGTACATAGATTGTGTAATCAATTTTTCTTACCAGTTAGAATCTTTACATCTTGGATTAACTTTCTTTTCTCTACTGTTTCTCTTTTCTGCTCCAGCTCTGAAGGGTCAATATAATTCTAATTGGGCTGAGAGGGATGCAATTCCTTCACTAAATGCTTCATCAAACTCTGATCACAAAATCAATTCATATGAGCTCCTTTCAGCCTATTGCTCTGTGATGCTCAAATTGGTCAAAGTTGATATTTATACTTGCTTTGCTGATGCAAAGCTCTTGGAGGAAATGAAAGCAACTTCTGCTATTGAATGACACAAAACTAATTCCAGCTCTTTCAGAGAGAGGCCTTTACTAGAAAATCCAGTGAGAACCCAAACTCTTCCTCTCCCATGAACAATAAAACAAGACTCCTCAAAGGACAATGTAAGTATATTAAAACACTACTTCTGCACAGCAGGCAAAGCAACCAAATACAGAGCTCAGACATACCCGTGAGCCATGATGTGCCTACTCTGTGGCATAGACTAAGGCTCTGTTCACAGGACCACTCAGGATTCTGACTAATAATGGTCTTTTACAGCTCTAGTGCCTGATCTTAGATGTTAAATGAGCTGGGAGTTGATGGCATTTTACTGCTTTTAAATTTGTCAATATCCTATTCCACTAAGAATGTTGAGTAAGACGAGTTGATATCAATTATCCTTACTCTATATCCTCCACCACATGGCCTATGTCAGAGGTGTGGAGCAGGATCTATCCTTTGGTTGAGGCAGTACGGCTTGATAATGTGCAAAGCCACAACTAATGGTTTAGTGAAACGATGTGCGAATGTATTTGGATCAAGTGAGGTCTATTACAGAATGGTCATTACCAGAAGTTTAAAAAATGGGACTTCACACTGAAAAACCTGCTTTTAAAGAGGTGGTACTTACCTCAACCATCTTGCAGGTCTCCTCCAGCTGCGTGACTATCCCTTGCACTCTATCATTGCTCCCCACCAGGACTGCAATGCCATCACTCAGCTCAGACTAAACAGTAGGGAGAGAGCAAGCAGGAGGGTGTTAGATACTGTTCCACTTCAGGGTGGCACTTGTAACAGTGGGAAGCAGGAGTCAAATAAACCATATGAGGGTATTAGCTTGTCTTTCCATCAGAACTGAGGAAAACTGGAGCCCTATGTGCCCACAAGATCACTGCTAATACTTTGACATTTGTTTCCTCTCCTAACACAGTATGAAAACACCGACATTTGGAAACTTTTAATGGAGAAGAAGCTGCAGTTTTGAAACTTTTAATGGAAAAGAAACTGAAAAGGAGGAAGCACTTTGTTCTTGGAAAATCTTCAAAATACTTTTGTCTGAAGAGCTGTTTCAACAGACCCAAAATATTTCATTTGGGTTTGTTGAGAGAAAAGGCTTTGTCCCTGAGGAGTTGGGTTTTTTTCAGCATCTGGAGCTAGTGACACCGCTGCGGTATTTTCTTGAGGGCTGTAGCACTTGGCCTTGGAGAGGAGAAGAGGTGGCCCATGGACCTAGAGGTACCAAGGTGTTATTGAGTCCCTGGTGCGTGGGCAGTGAGTTTGGGGCTTTGGTGAGAAGGGAAGGGCGAAAAAGAGGAGAAGAAAGTGGAGGCTGAGCCACTGGCACAAGGGAAATGAATGGAGGAAGGAAATTACCTTGAGCATGGGGATGGAGAGGACTATGAGGTATCCTTAGGAGAGACAGAGACACCTAGAGTCCCTAGGGAACTTGGGAAAGATGGTGGAAAGGGCAAGGGGCCCTTGGCACACTCCTATAGTAACAGAAACAACCATGTATGGGGCTCCCACAGCTTTCTAAAGAATCCTTTGAAGCACACATCCTGCAGCCTCCAACTTACACTTCCCGTCTTGGGCACGACAGCCCCTTTTCACAGGCACTCTGGGAAGGAAACCACAGCTTGCAAATCTCCATGCAAAAGGTGTTACTAGGGGCATGGATTCAGTCCAAGAAACCTCTCCTCCTTCTTCCACCTTTTTTGATTGAAAAGGATGTTTGTAACTACTTTCCTAAAGTGACTTCTCATTTGTAGTTTACACACACACATGCATCTGTGTGACAAAGTTAGAGGCTGGGATTGCGAACTTGGCCTGTCTGATTGCTTGGCCCACTGGAGCTCTCCAGAAAAATGAGCTGTTTATCTCAGGAGATTAACCCAGTGACTCAGGTTTTAAATTAATACTGTATTAAAAATAAACAAGTCTTTTACTGGTGACAGCAAGGGCAGAGGATATGAGGTACATCCTGTGTTGCCAACTATTGAATATTCCTGCATTCCCTTTCCGGAAGAGGTTTTCCACTTAACTTTTCTTAAAAATGGGATGCTTAAATGTAAAAGTCCCTGATAGAAAACTATTTGATTTGAAATGGTCTGTTGTGTTTTCAGTTCATGTGTTGGAAATCCCATTTGTTTCTCTGATCTAAAAGCGCTGATAAAAGTTTTAGGCACATTGAAAGAGAGATCCACAGCTTCACATCAAATTGCTCTTTAAAATATTTGCGTGTTATAATAACAAAATTTGGGAAAATGTAATATATTTCTATATGATGTCTCATAAATTTGTTTTCCTGTATTTCTAAGGAGTTCTTACAGATTTATAAGAACCTTTCACTCACACACAGGAGTTCCAAAGGCACTCCCAGACCCTTTTGGAAACTGGTAGGAAGCCCATGGGAATACTCCCTTGGGGATAGTCCTGTCAGTTTCTGGGAGGACTTTGAGATGCACCAAAATATTTACCTTCTGTTGTTGGTAAACGTTTGTGAGAGGAGCAACTTGACAGTCTTTGTGGGCACCAAAGACTTTGCACAAGGAGCAGGTGGGCATTTCACAGTTCAAACAGTAAATATTAATTCTCTCATCTTCGTGCTCTTCACACATTGGCTGGTCACACTTCCTTTCAGGTCTGCAAAAGAAAAAAGTTTAAAACAAACTCAGTGCTTATGAGTGTCTGATGAAAACACTTATGGTATTAGCATGAAATACCGTACATTTGAAGAGCAGCATCCAAGTCTGACTTGAGCATGAGCATAGACTTAAACCTGTTCCATGGGATGACTAAATAGGCAGTGGTACAGCTTAATGTCCTGACCCAAAAGGATGTGATGACAATTTAGCAATATGACTTCATATGGGCATTCCCATATGAATGAGGAATGAGACTGGGAGTGTGACAAACCCCTTGCTCATATTTAAAAATTTAAATAACCTCACTAAGCCTGATCTCAGACTACTCACGTATTTTAATTAGCATGTTATCTAACAGCTGTCTGAAATATGAAACATATGTAATTTCTTTATGGTTCATCATGCAAAATGTCAGACACTTGGCCTTAATGCAGCAAAGCTTTTATGAAGAGGGCTCATTTGAAGAAAGAGTCGTAGATATACATGAATATTCAGGCCCTTAACTCTGTATCTCTGCTGATGAGCTTTGTGAGGTGCTGGTCAGAACTGTAAATATCAGTCAGGACTGGGTCACTGTAGCCTTTAACACAAGCCAGCAAGCAAAACAAGGTGTCACTGTCAGATAACAGACTTACACCTCACTAACGGATTGGTCCATTTTATCCATGTGTGACTCTTTCTGCTTTTAATCTATCCTTCTTTATTCTTTTCTTCCTCTTGTGGGTAACTTAAACACTCATTTTCTGTAAGTAATCGGCACCTCACTTAAGTGGTATGGGGTTTGTGTTTGTTGGGTTTAATAGAAGTTCCTTACTATAGCAAATGCTTGTTAGTCCTGGTAATCTGCTGTAATGCTTTTATGACGTTGCATGTTTATTTCTGTAAAACCCTTCTTGCCAAAACACCTGTTTTCTCACCAAGTTAAAAGAACCATCTTAGAGATTTCTTAGAGATAATGTGTGGTTTTTCTCTAGACATGAATTCAAGGTACCAAAGAACCAATGGCTTTACTAGGCTTCATGTGAGCGAAATCTCTTGAAGCCTAAAAGTAAAATGTAACACCAGCTAAAACTTAGGCCATCAGGACCAGAGTGTAACAGTCATCCAAATGAAGTTTGTGGCACATGTCTGGCTTATACAGTGTCAAACATTTAATGGTAGGTTACTCCATTGCACCTGTCACAGAGGGCACATGTTACACAAGAATTGTTCCTCTCATTGCTTCTCTTCACCAAAACGATTCAGCTGTGCACACACAAGTCTACACAACCTGCTATTTTAGGAACCAGTTTAATTGCAGCTTCCTTCAAATGAGCCCCTTAGCTGATGTTCCCAGTGCAAGTGGGAGCTCTGGTCCAGTGTGCATGGGCAGGGCGATGCTTTTCTGAGCCCATGCTACAGGCCTAACACCCTGTGCACTCTGTGGTAAGCACATGAGTGTGTGATGATGTAGTAGCAGAAGACAGGGTCAGTAGACTGATGGACAGAGTGTGCCTGGGTGTTCAAGCTTCCAAAAGCCACCACTTCTACTGTGGCAATGTTAAATATTTCCAGCATAAACCATTAATCCCCTTCTGCTACTGTTTGGAAGGGGAACTATGACTTACCTGCAGCAAGCGTAGCAATGACATCATATAAATATATCTTTTCATCATTAGATAGAAAATACTTTCCTAAATTTTAGAATTTAATGGAACTATGTGGGAACATTTATTAAAGCCATTCTACAGAGCTCTGTAGCAAGGAGGCAAGCAGTCATTCTATAAAAGCTTAAAAAGTATGGAAAAATCATTATTTTATATTGTATTACAGTAGAATTTTTTCCATTCATTTTGGTAGATTGGATACAGCATTTATTTTTTAATGACAAAATATATATTTTTTTTCTTCTGAAGAGAATGGAATGTGATCAGTTAGATGCATACTTAAAAAATTAGGCAAGAAAGATAATGTCTCACATACTTTTTTTTTTTTTTGGTAATTCAAGAGGGCCCTGGGACTTAAAGGGTTCATAAGGAAAACTTGTAATATGAAATATAACATAGTATACCAGAATAAAAGAAGACAAACACATCTGAACAAAGCCTGTATGATTTGGGTCAGATTTCCAGCACTCATTAACATAAGGCACTTTGTCAAATCCATCATCGTTTCAATACTAGTCAAAAGAGGTATGTTTCCTCCATAAAAAATGCTTTACATTGTTTGCAAGTGACTGCAAACAGCCCCTAATATATTCATGTTATAGTGTACCAGTAGGAGGGCCCATGTGTGAGTGCAATACAATGAATTTCAAAGTGATTAATTAGGCCTGAAATAGTGGCTCTTCCTATAAATATTTACAAGACCAGACCCAGAAACTACTAGAATTTTATTGGACACTGGAGTAGTGCCAATTGCATGAAAGACACGTTGCACAGAGCAAAAAGGTGACCGTGTCAAGCAAGTTCAGCCAGAAGCAGCCAACCTTCAAAGGTGCCGCAGACAGCTGGAAGAAACCTGGCAGAACTCCCTGAACTAGTAGGGCCCTGAAGACAGTGTCAGAAGACTAGAAATAAACAGATTTACAGTCTCCTTTGTATGCTGTGCAAAAGGAAAGGACTTTAGCACCACATTCTTCACTGACTTCAGAGGGGATCCTCTCGGTGTGTGTTGGTGTAGCAACGGCCAAAACACAACCTCTAAGTTTAAAATGGAGATAGCTTCTGAAAGAGGAGATCAAAAAGTAGCTGATAGGAAAATGACTGCATGGCCTTAAAAAGAGAAAGGGTTCACCACAGCTGTGCTTATGACCAAAGAAATGGCAGGTTGCTGAAATGTCCTGATATCTTTGTGGTCTCATTGTTGGACTCCTGTTCTTTAAGATCCTAGGACTGTGTTTGACTGTTACAGGCTTATTCTTTCCCATTAAAACTGGGTTTGGACCTTAATGTGCAGAGTGTTGTGTGTGTTTTGTAGAGAGGAGGATTCTCAGGTAAGTAATTGCTGGTAGGGCCACACCAAGAGTACTGGCTGTGCCCAGTTCCAGACTCACCAGTACATGAGAGACATTGACATAGTCGAGAGAGTCCAGCAAAGGGACTGGAAGATGACTAAGGGTCTACAACAGCTTTCCTGTGAGGAAAGGCTGAGCGAGCTGAAACTTTCAACCTCGACAAGAGGTTAAGCAGAATCTTATCAATGATCTTGATCTTATCAATACCTCCAGGTATCTAAATACCTGAATGGAGGGCATAAGGAAGATGAAGTCAGGCATTTTTGGTGGTTGCCAGTGCCAGGACCAGAGGCAACGGGTACAAACTGAAATACAAACTGAAACTGTTCCCTCTGAACATCAGGAAACACTTGTACTGTGAGAGCAACTGAGCACTGACACGGGTTGCCCAGTGAGATTGTGAGATACTCATAAGCCATCTGGACATGGTCCTGGGCAACAGGCTCTAGGTGGTCCTGCCTGAACAAGGGGTGTTTTGACCAGATGACCTCCAGAGAGAAGTCCCTTCCAATCTCAACCATTCTGTGACTGTGATTCTGTGAAGAAATGCAAAATTGATGGTCACATAAAGAAGCACATTTTAATTAAGAACCTAGTAAGACCTTAGGAAAGCTACTGTTTAGTTAGAAGGCATGTTTGCCTTAGGATTTTTTTCAAATCCAAAAAGGTCCCTACTAAAATCCTGAATCCAGCTTTGATAGTCTTTTTACTGAGGACCCTAAGATAGCTGTAGCCCTTCCTGTATCATCACATCACCTATAGTCAGGGGATGAAGAGAGTCTGCATGATTTTATGAGGCACATTATGTGAAGTCATCAGTTATTAAACTGTATTTGCCTCAGTATCAATCTTGGACATACAACACTAATGACTGGTCTTCAGCTGACTTCACACTGCTTACCATGACCCTTTGAGTCTGCTGGTAAAGCCAGTTTCCACTGTGCAGTTAACTTTCCACTGTCCACTCTAGACCTTATTTCAACAGTTTGTCAGTAAAGATGTCACAGGAGGTGGTCTCTAAAGTCTAGATAAACAACATCTTCGCATGCACAGAGTCCTCTCGCTATAAAAGGCTATCAGGTTGGTTGGGCTGATTTCCTCTTCATAAGTCCATGCTGACTGTTTCTGATCACCTTCTTGTCTTTTATGTATTTGAAAAGGGTTTCCAGGAGGATTTGCTTGACATAGTTTCTAGGAACCAGTGGGAATGTGGCCCTGTTGCACTTCTTGAAGATTGGAGGAACATTTGTTTTCTTCCAGTCCTGTGCAACCCACAGGAAACTATTCAAATTACCATAGCCTTTCAAAGGTTATTGAGAGTGACCATGAAATGACATCAGGTCACTCCCTCACTAGTTATGGATTCCTCCCATCAGGACAACCAACTTTTTTTAATATTTCCTAACCTAATCCCCCTCCACCAAAGGTAAATCTTCCTTGCTCTAAACTTTCCCACTGGTTTCAGGGTCTTGATTCCTGAAGACTGAACTTATTAGTAAAGTCTGAGGTGAAGGTGGCATCCAACACCTTGGCATTTCCTATTTCCTTTTTTTACATTAGCCCCTCCTCCATTTAGCAGTGAACTCACACTCCCTGTCCCACCTTTGGCTGCTGATGTACCTGTAGAAGTGCTCATTTGCCTTCATGTCCCCTGTCAGATTCAGTTCCAGGTAGGCCTTGGCTTTTTTAATTTCATCTGTACATGCCTGGACAGTGTCTCAAAATCTTCCCGAATCACCTGACCACCTTATTTTGGCTTATTTTTTTATTTTTTTTTTCTTTTTTGACGTTTTATTTTTATCAGGAGTTACCTGTTAGTCAGTGCAGATAGCCTGTCACCATTGCTTGAGTTCCTGTATGTGGGGATATACCGTTTTTGCCCTTGGAGGAGGTAGTCCTTGAAAATCAACTACAGTGATGGACTCTCTCAAAAGAAGTGAAAAGCCCACTAATACCTGGGGTAGAAACGGGACTTGAAAAATGAGAAGACTGTAGAAGTTCATACAGACATAAGGATTCCTGTAGCTCTGTTACAGCACTATCGTGAATGCCCAGCCCAAGAAAACTATTGGTGCAGGTGAGCTTGGGTTTTTGTGTCTGTGGGGAGCTGGAGAAGATCCAAGTGATCTTGCTCCTCACCTCTTTCACTGCACAGCCTGCGGTACTCCTCTTGCAGCATCCTTGCTTGGTCACCAGTGGTCAGGGAGCCCAGTTCCCTGGCCCAGTCTATCTGAGATCCCCAGAAACCCTTGCAGCCTGTCCTGAGGAGCCACATTCTCCCCTGAAAGCTCAGACTAAGACCTCAGAGGTGTCAGGGACAGCTGCTTCTGGAAGTTCTGGCTACCCAGCCCTGCAGCAGGTCACCATCATCACAAAGTGCCCACAGGCTGCCCTCGGCACAGTGCCTGCTCCCTGCTGCACACACTGGCGCTGCAGGAACAGCCTATACCTCGGGCTCTCTCTGGTAGGTGCAAGGCAGAAAGAGTGCTTGACTCTCCCTGATCAGGATTCAGCTGGTGACAAAGCCCAAAGCACCTTTTGATCTGGAACAGCCAGCTGAGCTGATTAGAGGCTGTCAGGTCTTACAAAAAGTCACAGTGTCCTGTTGCTATCCTTTCCTGGTGGCAGCAGGCATTCTGATATTCCTCAGATTGTTCAGGGTATTAGTGGCCTACAGACTTTCAAAGATTGGTTTAATTTTTAGCCAACTCTATTTCCACTGGGTTCAGTCCTTTGCCGTTCTTTAAAGCTTTGTAGGACCCCCCTCCTGCTTGAAGATTTCTTTCCTTTGTTGCTAATACATTCTAAATTGGGTGACAGGCTATGCTGCCATCAGCTGGAATTTGATGAGCAATGAGATAAAAGACCATATGATGTGATATTTAGTAATAGGAGGGGCTGTATGCGATGGCTCAGGCAGATCCTCCCAACCCCATAGCCCAGTGCCTGCCCCAGCTTTTATTAAAAAAAACCCCAAACCATTCTTTAATTAAAATAGAAATTCCAACTGCCAAAAAAAAAACAATCAAAGAAACAAAAATACTCTAAACCCAAAAATCTTTTAAATTAAGCTATTTTTGTTTAAGCAGGAGAAAAGCCTTGCTACCTAGATGAATTCCCCTCATTCTCCTAAGTTTATGTAAAATACAGCTAGGTGATGGCATCATTCTGGGACATGTAGTTGTAGTGAATTATACCCACAGAAGGACTTGAGGGGAAGAGGTTCCTGTCTATACATCACAAGTGCTCCCAGTGTGAAGGGTTGCCTTGGAAGAAACAAGGAGGCAAAGATTACATCTTATCTTTCCTCCTATGTACCTCTGCCAGACCCCAATGGAAGGGACTAGTAAAAAAGGGAGAAGTGGAGAAGACGATTTCCCTTGACTTTTTGGGTTCAGTGGGACAGCAAAGGGTAAGGCCATGGCAGATCTTGTTCACACTCAGAGGGGCCTGAGGAATGTTGGGCAGAGGGAGATAGGCAGCTGAGGCCCACAAAGGGCCAAATAGTTTAGATAATGCTGTTATGCATTGCTGCTGCTACATAGCCCTGACAATAACTTTCATTCCAAGGACAGACATGAAGGTTAGAAAAGCACATTAACAGATTGACTAAATGAACCATTTGGACAAATATAAAAGCAAACAGGTGTTTAGATTTTTTCCTTATTCTCCGCTTTTATTCATCATATGTTTTACTTCTGTGGAATTTTAAACAAATCTATTAAATGTATTCTTACATCTCTTTTACTGAATTTTGTTCCAATTGCCCATGAACTACATGGGAAAAAGGAGCTGTATTTCTTTATTTTTTTATAAGTGAAATACAACTCTGAGCTGGGGGAAAAAAAAAAAAGCAAAAGCAAAACCAAGGAAGCCATGAGGCCACACATTTTCAGCTTATTTGGTAAAAGCAAAGTCTACCATCACAGCTTTGCTGATTAATTTCCTCTGAGATTTTCCTGACTAAAATAATATTCGGGTATCAATGACACACACAGGGGTAGATGACCTTCACTCGTCACTAAGCGCAAAGGGCAGCAGAAAAAACAGTTTTAAGCCAGCTTCGTGCTCTCCAACCCTTTGGAGCTCCAACCTATGCATGACTACGACAGTCCTCAGAGGAATTCAAACCACCAAGAATAGCCAAAGCCACTGTTAGGCTCCAAAATTCTCTCTGCTGGTGACTGTCTTCCTCCACCCCCTTTAGGTACTTGAAAGGTGCTCTGAAGTGTCCCTGGAGCCTTATCTTCTCCAGGTTGAACAACCTCAACTCTCTCAACCTGTCTTCAGAGAAGAAGTGCTGCAGCCCCCTGACCATCTTTGGGTCCTTCCTCTGGCCTCACTGCAGCAGGTCCATGTCTTTCTTGTGCTAAGGACCCCAGAACTGGACGGAGTACTCCAGGTGAGGTCTCATAGGAGCAGAGTAGAGAGAGAGAATCATCTCCGTCTTACCTCCCCCCATACTAAGTTCTCTACAGTGATATCATGCACCCACCCTATCCTAGGAAGAGAGATGAGAAAACATTTGTCTGTTGCTGAATCCATTACACATCAAATGCAGGAAATTAACATCCAGGAGTAGTCTTATTTTTTTAGGATTAACCCATTACTCTGCCCTGAGGGGTTGATTCTTGTGCACAGCCACACAGCTCTGATATGTACTATTTCTGGCTATTTCTTCTCCTTTGTGGACTCTTAAATAAGACTTGATTTCATAAGTTCACATCCCAAGCTGACAAGAATGGAGATCTTTTTATTACTGGGTTTTGATTTGACATTATGATGCAGCGTACCTTCTGCGTGAATTTCAGTTTTCTTCTTGTTTGCACTGTCTGTCCCTCAGGATTTCTAACAAGATTTGAAATTTTTTTCCTTCTTTAGCATGAGAACACACAGGTTAAAGACAAATAAAGATTGTCTGAACTGTTTTTGCAACAAATTATATGAACCAAGTTACTTTCCCCTTATTTATGTGAGTAGCTGTGCTGACCTCAAGGGCTTTGCTTGCATTGGTAAGTGTTGCTCATGTGAATAAGCCCAATCTTCTACTGCAAGGGAAGCTCAGGGAAGCTCAACATCTATTTGAATACAGTTTTCTGTACTCAGTAAGAACTAACTTTATTGCACTAAAAGCAGACAGGCATGCATGGCAGCGGGATCCCTTTCCACATTTCCAAGACAGAAAACAATCAATCTCTTGTGTTCCAAATTGGAAGACCAAGGGTTAGTCCCCTAAGCCATGTCTGCTTTTCTGTCAAACCCCTTCTGAAAGACACACATTCCCTCACTACCTTGTGGACTCTTGCTTGTAGATGTCAATGATGTTCTCCACCAGCAGGTTCCTCTGCAGCCCGTAGACACCATGTCGGTCCAGGACCACCTCGTGCCTGCAGGAGGGACAGCGGAAGCGGCCACCAGATGCCACAGTTGTACCTCCCCTGGTTGGCAGGTAGGGGTTGGCAGCCTGTTCTTGCCAAGTAGCACAAGGAGAGGAGGGTAAGGCCATGAAAACCCATGAAAACCTCTTCCAAAAGCACCAAATGGTAGGAAACCATTTGTCACCATGCCCAATCATTGGGTAGGTCTCACATACCAGCCCTTGGGAAAGCACCTGGTGAGGGGCCAGTCCCTCAGCTCACACTTGGCCATGTCCCTACAGCACACAGGGGACCCTTTCACCCGCTGTGACCTCAGCCCTGGCCCCTGGGGACATCAACTTTGGCTTTAAATCATTACCCCCACCTCATCTCACCAACTGTTGAAATCAATCAGCCAAAACATGTAAAAATCCTGCTTTCCCATTCATTCCAGCTGGTGCTGCTTGGGAAACAGAGCTCTGTGGGAAAAAACCTACCTGGAAGATGTCACTGGCGCATTTCCTACAGAGGTTATGCTGGCAGGGCAGGATGACCACTGGCTTGGTGAACATCTCCAAGCAGATGGGGCAGATCAGCTGTTTCTCCAGGTTATCCATAGTTTGCTGCTCTTTGGAGAAGGACTTGTAGCTCAGGGAGGTGCTCATCCCTAGCTTTTCCAAGGGCATATGCTCAGGACCACGGCCTTGTGGAGAAGTTTCCGTGTTAATTTCCCTTGAAATAAGTCCAAGGCTGTGATGGGATCAGAGACTCTCTGGGTTCCTCTGGCTGGAGGACATTGTTTAAGCGAGGGGCTGGAAGGAGCTGGGGCTGTTTTTAGCAGCACTGCGTCACAAGACGCAGTCCTGCCATGCCCATATATGCGCGTGAGAGGAGGACAGGCTGGGACAGGTGACAGCTGCTGGTGGAAGGGGGGAGGCTGGAGAGGCCCTGGCTCTCCTCACTCACACATGGCAGCCTTCACCCCTTGAGGAGGAGGGGCAGCAATAAGCAAAGGCCATCCGCTCCCTTCCCTTGTCTTTGCAGGGCAGCAGCGAGTGAAGGACTGCCCCAGCCACATGCTGAAGCCTAATAAATGCTCTGATCAAGCAGCCACGGCCATGAGATGCAGGATGTAATTTTGCCCAAGTGTTTTGGCAGGCTCCAGGGTCTTACCTTTCCAAGGTGTGAAGCACATGTGGCTATTGGAGAAGACAATAGGAGCAATGGCTGTGCTGGGGCTTGGACACTTCTGGGTATACATGTCTCATCACCTTGAAAACCAGATAAAAAAAATTGTCTGCCTATAACTGTGCCTAAGTTTCTTCTGGTAAAATTTTGGTTTTAGTAACTGTAGGACAAGCCTCTAACATGACTATTCATACCATTAACTCCCCAGCAGCTTAAATATGCATGAAAAACATTATTTGAATTTCCTGATGAGAAAGAAGCTGAAGAAATACAGTGTGAAAAGCTTTCATTTGTGCTGCTAGAGAATAGGTACTAATTGTATATACTCTCTCTCTGCATAGTTTAATTAAAATGTATTTTAGTTTGGGGCACTGCTGTGTTTATATCTGTTTATTAGACACTGATATCCCTCTCAGCTTGGCACTTATTCCAGAGTTATTTTTAAAATGACAATTTCCCAGATAATTTGTGACATGTGATGCCTGATCTTAAGGGAAAGCCATCTGTGCTTCTACTTGCCAATAATTTATCACACAACTGTACAAGTAATAAATATCTTATCATCAAATTTAAGCCAAAGTTCCTGCATTACTGTATAAAATCACTTTGCTGTGTACTGTACATGTAATCAGAATATTGCCTTCTCTTTTAATCAATAACTACAATGCTTTCTCTGTTAAATGTCTTGTAGAAACCCCCAAAATTTATCCTGCCTCATGCTTGTTATAGGGCTTGCATCTGAAATATGAAATAGAGCAGCTGAGTGAGTCCCTTATGCATCCAGGGGCAGACCCTAATTCCAAAAGAGGGCCCCTTGTCTGCAGGCAACATCAGCCTGGAAATTGTGCACTTCAGGAAAATATAAAAATGAAGGTTTTCATAGATTTCTGCATGAAAATGAATACTATTCTCTGCATTGAATGGTAATGAATCACAATAAATTAAATGTATTATTGACTATTTTATTTTCAATACCTCACATGCTTCTTGAGTATTTGGGTGAACTCCTGTACTCATTTGCAGCTCACCAGCCTGGAAATTCTCCAATTGAAACTTACATGTATGTTTGTCAGCAGTCCCATAAACACAAATAGATTTTTCTGAAGTCTTGCATTCATGGGAAATTAGTGATAACTTAATTAAAGCCATTTGAAGTTATGCTTTTGCTTCAACTTCCTGGAGCAGACAAGAACTCGGAGTAGAGAGGGAGAAGCTGCTCCAGCAGCTGAGCCACAGACAGCTGGGGCTTTGGCAGGGCTGGCAGGGAGCCTTCCCTGGCCGCAGCAAGAAGATATTTGTGTTCTTTCCCTCCCCTCCATGGCTAGGTCAGAGGTGACTTTTGCAACTGGAGGAATTTGAACGCCTCATTCTTGCCCCCCTAACTTTGAGTCAGCTGCCCCTTGCATATCAAAACCTGTTTCAGTAAGGAGCTTTGGATTAGATGAGGAAAGCTGTCCTCACCTGTCGGGGCAGGCACTTCCACCTCACTGCACAGGCAGAAGCAAAGAAATCCTGGGGAGAAACGCTGAAGGCTAGTAATGTCAGTGCACAGAAACACCTGTACATAGTGATGTAGAGAAGGGGGTGTTCATGGCACGGAAAAAAACAGGAGGATCATGCCACTGTGTTGGCTCTTTGGACAATTAACAGAAGCATCCCTCAGGGTGTAACATGCCTCTGGATTGTGATTCTGGTGAATTTATAGCTGCTCATGATAACCCACAGAACCCTTCAGCTTCAGGCTGAGCAGGACATTTGATGCGTCTGCAGAGGACATCTGATGGCAAAGAGGTGAGGGACAGTCTGATGCTGGTTTTCCCCTTTTTGTGTGTGTTGAAGCATGCTGACATGGGACAGGTAATATACAGCAAAACCACAAAAAGGAGTCAAAAGCCCCAAGATAAACCCACCTTCTGCAACCAGGCCTGAGCTGAAATATTTTATGGCAGAAATTTGTAGTTCAGACACATGGAAAGTTAGTACAGGTTTTTCTGTCAAGGTATTACGAGTAAGGAATTTTAGGTGAAGAAATGTGGAAGCTTGACCACACTTGTGGAGGCTGGATGGGAAAGCCACATGTTGTGTGACCAGTCTGCAACAAGGAGGAAGAGAAGAGCAAAGCCCAAGAGCCTGCAGAGGCATGGGAAGGTCCTGCAGCTGGTTTTCAGCGGGGATTACTCAGGATGGGCTTTGAAGGGCTTGCACTGAGAAAGAGCCTGGCACCCTCCTGTCTCTCCCTGGCAGCCCTGCTCCCCTTCCACACCTGTAAGGGAAGAGCACTAGCAGTCCTCCTCCAATGAGCCAAGAAGTCAAGCCATTGGTGAGAAAACCTGCTTTAACCCTGCTCTTGGACAGAAACTCTGGATGTCTGCCAGCCATAACCAAGAAGAAAATATCTTTTTGGTTTTTTCTCCTTACAGTATTTCTTGGTCAGGAACGTTACCTGGCTTTGTTAACACAACCAGAACACCAGTTCCAGAAGATGCTTTTACAGACATTGCTTTGAAGTCCTCTGTTTTGCAGATGATTAACAGCTTGTGGTCTGTGGACTGATGGCCTGGAGAAGTGGAAGGCTAGCTGCAAAGCAGTGGGTTTAGGAGGGGGATTTAGAAGAGGAAGAAGATGCCCAGGTTCCAGTTTCAATGCCATAATGACATTTCTGGGGTTTGCATTCACAGAATTCCGCTCTGCAGCCTCTTATCTTGTACCAGTTCTGTGAAGCTCTTGTGTGTTAGTCAGAAAATCATTTCTGTGACTCTCTTGCATCCCTGGAAAACAAAGAGGAAAAGCGTATTTTTGCCAGAGGATACTGGAAAAAAATAATCCCATGTGACTTGCTTCCCCAGGGAGCCTGGAAGAGACAAAGTTGCTCTGCAAGCAGCAGGCTCCTTGCCCAGGCATCCTGAGCATGATGGGTGCTGAGAAGCATCCCGGTTCATGAGGTGATGGTGCCCTGGCTTGCTGCCACCCCACCTCCCACCTGTCCTGGGGGATGAGTGAGTACCCCACTGCCCCTTCCACCCAGGCTGGGGGTGGGGAATCTACACTGGCAGCTGCATAAAGCAGCTGGCAGCTGTCCATCATCCCTTGGGCAGGAGTCAACACCCACCCCTATCCTGTTGCCCCCCGCAACTCCCTGCAGTCCTGAGTCTGGTGGGAATCACCTGCAGGCTTTCCACACCAGTACAGCTGCTGGATGAGGATAGGCCTGGTGGGTGTCCTCTTGGGGCCAGAGAGGGAACCAGCCACTGCCACCACAAGAGGAGACCACGAGAACCACCTGCCCATCTCCCTGCTGCTTTGCCCTGCCTTTCTCACCTCAAGTGTGAAGTCCTGGCTGCCAAACCAATACAACATCCTAACAAAAATGATGTTGTTGCCTCCAATTCTGTTGGATGTGAGACTTAGGGCAAAATGATAACGCAACCTTTCCCTCTTCCCATACTGCTAACTCTGCTTGTTGTTCTGGCTGGAAAGATTTTCATTTTTAGGTTAGAGGAAGTTCTCCATCCATCTTACCTTTTGTATGTGCCCATTTACCCCACTGCAGACAGTCCCTCAGGAGCAGGTATTCCACCTACGGCCAGTATGTTGCAGAGACTTAAATTTCACTTACACTGGCAACAACTTACTAAGCCAATGAGCCAGCTATAAAATGAAGCCCTTCTACCTATACAAGTGCAAACTGCAAATGGTATTTTGCATTTCATGATTTTATTGTGATCAATATACACCCCATGATAAATACTGAAGCTACCCTTGTACATGACTCAATTTATGTAGAGAACCTTTGTAACAGAGACAAGTGCTTTTCAAAAACAGTTGCCTTTTGAGACTGACATTTTTCCACTCAACACATATATATATATTTGTCTTTGTGTACCTCATATGTGATGACAGGCCATATGCGGTCAGTATTTGGAGACCTTCTAAAAACAATCTGGGAGATGGTTTCAGACTGGCATAGGAGATAATTACATCTTTCAAAATTTCCTTTTGCACATATGAAATCACAGCAGCAGGGGCAAGCTCAAAGCATTTTCAAGGGTGAATCACTGAGAGCACATCAAATGTGCAACACACAAGGTTTCAGGGACAAGCTACAAAGACCAGCCAGAGGGATGATGTCTGCCCTTTTCTTTTGAACAGGGGATGGACACTGACCTGAGCTGAATTGTGCTCAAAAGCAGCCTTCTCTGGGCTTATCCATGCTCATGGAACTTCCACAGTTTGCAGCAAACAGACAGAAAAATGGGATAAAGGGGCAGAGAACTAGATAACTTCTGTTACAAATTCATCAGTGGTAATAACACAAATTATATCAGACAAACCTCAGGGATTTGGATTAAAATACCCTGGGAGGTCAAACAGGGAGACTTTCTGGACAAACTCCATCAAGGAGTTGCTCCTGTGTATTGTGGCTCTGCCATCAGTGGGACACCAAGACATGGGTCACTGCCTGAGAGAAGGAAGATCCTTTAGCTTCCTTCTGTCTTCCAACAGAACCAGTAAGCCAGCGTGAATCTGTCACACAGCTTTAGGGGACACAGGGAAACAAAGCTCTCCCCAAAGAAAGTCCTTGTTTCCTCACAGTCTTCGAGATCAGGATGAGAAATTGTGGTCATGCTGTACCCTTCAGGGTGACCCTGCAATTATCTGTATTCTCTAAAGTCTCAAAATCAGTGAGCCTGAAAAGACAGGCTGTGGGATAACAAACTAGGGATGAGCAGTTCAGCGTCTCCCCAAGCTACACACAACTTTGCAAGCTCAGAGATTCCCAAACCCTCATCCCCTCCACACATTACTGTTAAAAAGAGAGACGTTTCACAGGCAAGGCATAAAAGTATGTCCAAAGTACTTCATAGAGGAAGTACTTTGTGTGGGAAAGAAATAGCACTGCATTACTACCTACCTAAAAATAGGTCCTTTCCAGGGCTAAGGACAAGTTTCACAGATAACAGGCACAGGCTTGCTTTTCCATACCACAAATATGCCCTGCAGTGAAAATGAGACACAAAGGAAGAAAGGATAAAAAAAAACAATAGCAGTTAGATAAATCATAGAATACACCAATTAGAAAAGAGGGCGAATCCCACTTCTGGTTTGGAGAGTAAGCAATCGAGTGTTTTACTATTTTAACACCATCTTCCACTTTTCAAACGAACCCTTGACCCTTTCCCCTCTACTTTGTTATCACAGCATCCCATAGGAGCCTGTTTGAAAATCATGGGGTAGATGTCTCCCCAACTAGCAGAGAGGGAAGAATGGCAGCTCCTCCTGTAGTACCTCCATTTTTTGTTATAACAGGAGTGTTTGGTGCTGGGATAGCAGTTGGTGCTATGGTAGTGGGGATGGACAGAGGTGGCACAGCAGAGGCAGTGCTAGAGGGCCTCCTGAGCATACCAGAACTTAAGGAAAAGGGAACTGCAAAGCTTTAACAGTAGGAATTTCGACTGGGGACAGATTCAATTTCTGCTCTGAACTTAGCCGGTCATAGCACTCTGCTTCAAACCCTGCTGCTGCAACCCCAGGTCTGTCAATAGGAAAGGAGAGTGATGTTCAGTAGAGAAGGGACTTGCATTTCACAGCACAGATCCAGCTCAGACTTCCCAGCTGGCATCAGCTCATCACTTCACAGAGATACAGCCTTGTCCCAGTGTCAGGTTTCTCCCTAGCCTTGGTCTGCTCGACATAAGCCACCCTTGATGCTATTTCAGTATCCTCTCCATTGCTCAGCTGGCAGAGCATAGTATTTTTTTCCAGGACAATGCTGAGGTCTGTAGTTCAAAGGAGAGACTGATTTTAAGTTTATACTCAGCATATGACTTTATACCACGTCAGAGACCTACTGAGACTCCATCCCAAGCCCCCAAGATGGTCCAGGTTATCTTGAGGGTCATTCCTTGAGGACAGAAGAGAGATTCAGTGCTCAAAGGATAGAACATTTCGGTATTACAGCTAAACAAAAATACTGTGCATGGGAGTAGGAAGGTTTTCACACTGTAAGTTGCTACCAGAACCAGTCAAGTGCCTGGTTAACATGTGTCTGGTTATAGACATGACAGGGGTTAGTTTGCTTCTTTTTTTTTCAAATTCCTCTGTTTTCCTTTCATGTGTTCCTTTGCCCTGAAAATGCTCTTAAGGCATGTAGCAAAACCAGCATGACTGTTCATTTCTGAGTACCAATGCCTTTTCTTCCTTTTGAAAGTCAGATGAGAAGAGCAAGTTTCCCTTTTGGCCATTTTCCAGCCAAGTTCTTTCCTCTACTCCTTCATGCAAGACTCGTGTGAGCCTAGGGGAGCACAATGCTTAGGAGAGAGATGCAAGTATTTGCAAGGACAGCAACAGCTGGAAATGCCTTCAAGCCATGCAGAAGTTGAACGAAGGCATTTTTGCCACAGTGAAGAATGCCATCCACTGTTACACTGTGACATTGTGTTCATGGTAGCAAGCAGCAGTCTGTTGGTTAACATCCTTTTGAATTATCACTTCATGAAGTATCTCAGGCTTGTTGGCCCATGTCTGCACCATGTCTGCATCTGTGGTATTGCATCACCCTCTCCCATCAGGCTGTTCCCTAGGAGTTAGCCTTTCTGATTCTGGCAGAGTTTAGGGAATGAAAGGGCAGAAAGGGTGCACAGCAAAAGGAAAGAAAGGGTGCACAGCAAGTTCTTTGGCCATAGAACAATTCAGATTTTGTGTGTCTCTTCAGAGTCTTTGACCTTACCATGGAGTGGGCAGCTTTGCAGTGAGATTTTTGTTTTGCCTGGACTGCCTGATGGGGCACATCTCTCACTATGCAGTTTTACCCTCTGCAGTCAGGGCTGGGAAATAAGCCACAACATAATAGTCTGATACTACCATCTCGGGAGAAGACAGAGTTTGGAGCTGGCTGTCTTCACACACCAGCACCACCCCCACCTCCACCTCAATTCTCTCCCTGCCTCCTCCTCACCCAGCCAAGCACAGCCTACCTTCAGTCCAGAGGGTGACTCCCATGACCCCAGCACTGAAGGACGCTGTTCCAGGACTCTATGCGAAGGAAGATGTGCTGCTGTGACCAGAACATACTCCATTGTCTCACCACTGTGGTCAAGAAGCTGAGAAAACAGGGCACTGCTAGCCCCACATTCCCTGCCACTGCCACCCTTGGATCAGGAGAAGGGAACAGGGAAAGAAGATGGGCATGTGCGGGGCACAGGAAGGGCTAGGATGTGGTAGCAAAGCAGAGAACAGAATCAGTGTTAGCAATGTCAGTAGGCAATCAGTACCATGGAAATACCACTTAATCCAGAAGAGATGAAGTGAAAAATGAAAAAAAAAATCCATGAAAATTCCATTAATAACGATCCAAGATATATTCTATTTACAGGATGCTTAAAAAACCTCTAAAGGCTCCTATCCTTGCTCATCTAAATTGGCAAGGTCTCTCACCCAGGCATGCAGGTGATTGCCCTGAAAAGGTGCAGTGCTTCCTCAGAAGCTTCCTCTGCATGTCTCAGGTTACATTCATTAGGGTGCTCCTGATATGTTAGGTCTCATAGCCAATTCCTTGGCTATGTTCACATGGGCTGCTCATTCCCAGAATTGAAGTCATCAATTATTCACTTTCAGGGAAGTATGTGTCTTTAACAAGCCAGGTGTCACTCAATCAGGCAGGAAGAAGGTGACACCTCTCTCATCCTTTCTCTGGTGACTTCTTAATGTGTTCCCATGTGAAATGCCCTCTACACCTGACCTCACAGAATACACTGGAAATTGTAAAACAGAGCATCTGAAAAGGCCCATGTGTGGATCAGGAAGCTCTACCTTTTTCCCTCTTGCAGTTCTAATTTTTATCCTTCCCCTCATGTTGTCCAGAGAAGGGCAAGGAAGTCAGTGACAGGTCTGGAGCACATTCCCTATGGAAAGCAGCTGAGGGAGCTGGCGTTGTTTAGCCTAGAGAAGAGGAGGCTCAGGGGGATCTTACTTTCTACAATTGCCTGAAAGGAGGTTGTAGCCAGGTGGAGGTCGGTTTCTTCTTGCAGGCAACTAGTGACAGGACGAGAGGTCTTAAGGTGTACCAGGGGAGCTTTAGGTTGGAAATGGAGAAAAATTTATTCACAGAAAGGATGATTAGACATTGGAATGGACTGGCTGGGGAGGTGGTGGAGTTCCCGTCCCTGGAGGTGTTTAAGGAAAGACTGGATGTGGCACTCAGTCTCATGGTTTAGTTGACACAGTGGTGTTTAGTCATAAATTGTACTTGATGATCTCAGAGGTCTTTTCCAACCTAATTGATTCCATATGATTCAGTGATTTACAGCTTTCTGAGGGAATCATGCCTTTCCAGCAAGTGGGAAGTAGCAGGATCAGTACCTCTGCTCTCTGGCCCTGGCCTGGTGTTGTCCCCACTCCTCCCTCAGCCCCAAATCCTGCAGGAGCCATGTAGGAGGGCAGAAAGGCACTGGAACATTTTCTTCCATCTTAAGCAGGAAACTGTGCTGTCAGCTGGCTAATGGACATCTCTGTGTGGTGCCTATGTGAGGCCACTTTGTGAAAATGGCAGGAGAACATTTGCTGGGGTAAGTGGAAGATGCAAAGGAAAATAGACACAACCAGGAGACTGTGTGTGCATGCAGAGTGGTAAGTCTTGGGTTATCCTCTGCATTGAACAAGTCCTTTAAAAGTGATTCAAGCCCAGCACAATAACCCCACCTCCTCTGCTGCTTCTCAGCGCCACAGAAACCTGCTTCTCCTCCTTCCCACATCAACCTTCATCTCCTTTATCCTCTTTCATGAAGGGAGTGGACTGTCTTACCCTCTCCCTGGAAAGACAAGTCCCATGAGCTAAGAAGCAGGCTCTGCTTGAGCAGGCAAGAACTGGCTTCCCTTGCTTCTATTCCCAGCCCTAGACTGAAACAAACTCCAAACCAAATCTGACTAGGCACATACACTTTTCTGTATGTCCAGCAGAATAATGACAGCAAAAAGGGCAAAGAAGAGATGTTTATATTACTATGGAAAAAAATAGAAAGAGAAAAAGAAGATGGTGGCATTGAGACATCATGAACTGAACAAGTGCCTTTCCCATGACAGCACTCTGGCTTAGCACTTGAGCCAAGGTATTGTTAGCCGACCAGGTAATCATAAAGGAATGAAATAATTCTTATTTTTGTGAAGAGAATAGGCTATCCTGTCACTGGAACAGTGAAGAAATAGGAGAAGCCCCATACTATGATGGTGAACGTCCTAGGATTAGAAGAATTTGGAGTTTTAGGAAAAAAATTTTTGGAGGAGAGAGGTGCTTTGTTCTCCCACATGGTAAAACTCTTGATCAACACAGCCTGAGGTGTAATAAGGTGTGAAGAAAGATAGGCTCTCTGCTCCTCATTGTGTCAGGAGAGCCTGTGGCAAAATGCCTAGATATGAGAGAATAGCCTTGCTGATTTAATCTTCAAAGCCAGTAACTGAAGCCTGGTTTTCTCTCATTTCTCCACCTACCTCTTTTATAAGTTTATCTATCTTGGCAACTCTGAGTATATGTTTTTATATGCTTTTTGTCTTAACCTGTCTTGTATTAAGTCTGATTTCAGTGTAATTGGATACTAATGACTTGTTCCTTGCCAAAGGATGTGGCAAACTCCACGTAGAGCTTGAGGCACCTTAGAAGCACTCTGGATTGTCAGCTTGTTCTCCACGATGTCCAAAGTATTTTGTGCAAATATGCAAAGCAGTGTGTCTTCCTTCAGCTGCAGCCCTCCTGATCCCTCCTGGACAAGCAATAGTCAGGAGAAGGAGAAAGTGTCTCTTAGAGATGTATTACCCCCTTCTCATTTCTAGCTCTTATCTGTTTTGACTCCCTTACTGGGATACTAGCCTGATTTTCCAGCTCTGGCTCCAGCTTTCTCCAGGCATTAGGATGGTTTGCTCCTCGACCAAGGCTTTGTCTCAAATCATTAGGCTTGGCTCTAGCCATTTCCTTGGTGCAAGCAGGGCCCATCTCACTGGGTCCTGCTTTCCAAATTGCCAGACCCCACAACACAGCTGTTTTTGAATGCAGTATGTGCTCCATTAGGCAAAATGGAGTGGCCTTGTTTGCTCATAGCATTCTGTTAGAAGTGCATGGAAATCTGAGACTCCCCATGTCCTAATACCATCCTTCATCCCATCATAGCAGTAGGAGTAACATCCCTGGGATCTCTGAGCTAATACATGGGAGCCCTCTATACTGCCTGGCCTGGGTATGCAGTGGATAATTTCTCTGGCTGCCAACAGGAGGAATAGATGCAAGTGCAATATGCTCAAGTAGAAAAAGGCACCACCTCCACCCCTGTGAACTTTTGTTTGCAATTACATTCTTCCTGTTGTTGTATGCTCACCAGCCATGGGATGTACTCACCCCCTTTCATTCACTTTGTGGTTTTTCATAATTAATTCAGGGGAAAAAAGCCAAAACACATCTGCAAAAGAGGAACTATTTGCAAGTCTATGCTTTTGAAGGAGCTGCTCCCCTTAGTGCTTACCCCTCTGCACCAGCCTGAGGCAATCAGGAGAAATTTGACCTCATCTTCACTACCCAACTTACCTCTGGAAAAAATAAAGCAAGCAAGAGTGAAAATGAAGAGACAATGGAAATAACAGGTCTAAAGTGAGGCATCTTTGGATGCAGACAGTGGGTCTACTTCACACCTACTGGATACCTTCCCCACTTCTCACACCTGGCTCCCACTCTATGTCTTCTTCTTTGTTATCTCAGCATGATATTCCTCCTCCAGGCTGCAGTTTGGCAAGCACCTGAAGGAGGCTGAGCTGCCCTGGCCAGCAGGATGGGGCAGCCTGTGCCTCTCACTTCCCTTGTGCTGGCCCTGGCTGCCAGGTCTGGTCCCCTCCTTTGCACAGTCTGAACTGATTCATGTGACTGACCATTAGAAAATTACCTATTTTACTTGGTTATCAAGGTAACTTAGATCTGGAGTGACACAGACCACCAGAGCAAGGACAAGGTAAGTTGTGTAGTTGAGGGCAGTGGAGAAGAGGCGAGGAGCAAGGGGACCTCTTTACTTTGGAGCAAGGAGCTGCTGAACTGGCTCATCCTCCTTTCAAACTTCACCCTCAACATCTCGTTGTTATCTGGAAGGTAGTAACTTCAGTACACCACAAGATGGTCCATGACTTGAGGGACAACTCACAAGCAAGTCAAGCCAAAACTGTCACTTATCACAGTGTAGTCAGGCAAAATCACTGCTGCTGACGAAGTACCATAGCAAGGTATGTACAAATAGTGTTACAGTGATTAATGTCTGTCTTCAACAGCTTCTGGCATTTTCCCGGGCAGCAGGTTGCATGAATTCCATTCTGCTCCTAAGGCATGGAAAAAGGGCCATCCATGTGTTTCCGTACTCCTTAATATCCAACCCCAGTTACCTGCTTGGTTTTGGTTTTTTATTTGCCTAAGCAAGCTAGGGCTAAATATGCAGAGTTTGTTTCCAGTATCCTGTCTCTCTCTGATACAGACTTGTTTATGAAAGCCTGAATGGACAAATGACATTCCAGAAATCAAACAGCAACCAAAAGATACCATTGGAAAAAAGCTTGCAGCTCACTGACACACAGGTTATCAGCAGCAATGAGTCAACACATTTGACTGCTCTAAGGTAAGCAAAGGGCTCAGAAAAGCAGGCAGCAAGCATCACCGAGGAATTCTGAGATTGCACCCAGAATGTTATAAATCCTTGGTTCTTCCTGGAAAAGCAAAACTTACTTTGTATGTGATTGATGAGTAAATACTGGAAAACAATTTCTGGGACCTTGTGGCCTTTGTGGAGCCTATCAAGTGGCCAAGACCACAGTCACTGGGACACTAGTCTCCTTCATGAAGTACCAATGTGATGCTTTGTGTGAAGTCAAAGACAAAGCCTGTTTTGACAGTCCAAAGAGTATTGTCTCTGGCAGCTGAGCTGCAGGAAAAAATTGTGGGACATGGACTCAGAGGCTGAGGCAGGAACCAACGTGCAGATGTGAATCGAGCACATCATAATGGGAGAGGTATTAGTGTGACAGTGGCGTGGGGGTTGCCTGGAAGACAAGGTGCTGATGCTATCTTACTGTCTTCAGAGCTGCCTTTATTCCTCTGAACAGATCAGCTCTGTGCCATACCATACAGCCTGTCCCAGTCCCACAGGTCCTGCAGGCCGTATCTGTCTGCTCTGGGGTCCTTTCGTGGAGGCAGGACCAAGTGCGGAGTGAAGGCTACAAGGCTCCTCTGCTATAACATCATAATAACAGCTTCTCCCGCCAGCAAGGATTCCTCTTCCAGACACCATGGGAACAGGCAGGCTCTGCTGGCCCAAATGGCTGCTAGGGGCAGGGGCATAACAAAGTTTATGAGCTGTCTGTGTCTGTATTATGTTTGGCATGACACAACTGCCAGAATTTGGGAAGCAGATGGTATTATGATGTTTTTCTTATTTCCTTTCAGCATAGATACTGCAGCAGGTGACATGATGTGACTTGTTCTCAGCTTGCACTTGCAAAGCTCTTCGTCACAGTAGAGCAACATCAGATAAGTAGCTTGGACACAGAAATTGGAATTTTCACTGTGCAATCTCTGCATTTCAGTGGCACTGGGAGTCCAGATGCCTCCTTCAGGGCCAGGTGACAGTCCTGAGGTAGGGATCAAGGACCACCCTCATTCACAGCTGTACATTTCTGGGGGGGCCATTGACACAATGGATAATGTATCTGGCTACAGATCAGAACACTGTAGGTTTGACTCCTGCCTGGCTTGCTGCTGTTGGGTTTGTACTCCTTGCCTTCTTCACCTTGCATTTCCTTAAGGATTCCACCCCACCATGCATGGATGAATGGAAAAGCAGACAAGTTTGGTTTTGAAAAAAAAAGATAAAAGGAAGAAGCAAGAAAGCTGGAACTGTGAATTTTCCTTCCTTTATGTTGATACCAGCACACCCTGCTCAGCATCCTTGGGAAGTTTTAATTGGGTCAACTCCATCTCCAAGGAGATTTATAGCTGAAAACATCTTGTTATGACATGGATCTTTCCCAACCCCACTGTGAACCTTTAACATTCATGTCTATTACCAGCATCTTCCAGTTTTCCACTGTCACACTTCAGCTTGGCTGATCCTGGGGGATGCTCATCTATTCAACTCCTCCTGCTGAAATGGGGCAGGAGAATGTCCTGGGGAGCTAAAAGTCACATGTAAGTGCCCAGGATATCACCTGAGAGAGCTGCTGATAGCTGAGTGACAACTAAGTAGATCTGGTGACCCTGAAATTCCACTTGAGTCAGGTGAAGAGTAGGTACAGATAGAAGTATGCGTTTACAATATTCAGATTGGATACACTGACAAGAGTACCTAAGTAAAGGAACAGTAAATCTTCAGGTACTAATGAAATGAGGATAGTGCTGTCTTGTTTTCAGTGGTTTCCCACCTCTGTGATGAGCAGAACATCTTGCCCATTCATGATGCCACGTATCTCAAACTGCATACATCAGGCAGCACCTCGTCATGCAGGAACATTTTCACCATCTCTCCTTTGAAATCCTCAAGGCAGTCTAAACCTTCATACTCCCTTGAGACTTATTTCCCTTTCTCCAGCAGAAGTGACAGCTTTTGCTTGAAATACAAACAAACATTTTCTTACAACACACAAGTGGAAAATTTCTTTTTTGGAGCAATGTCCTCCCCT
This sequence comes from Sakesphorus luctuosus, assembly GCA_013396695.1. Taxonomy (NCBI): domain Eukaryota; kingdom Metazoa; phylum Chordata; class Aves; order Passeriformes; family Thamnophilidae; genus Sakesphorus; species Sakesphorus luctuosus. The sequence goes on from VWZD01001711.1 coordinate 760,111, forward strand.
GTACTGCTATTTAACAACAGCTGATCCCACTGTTTGCCTGTGCTGCCTCACTCTGCTAACTGACCCAGTGTAGGAGAGTGAAGTGTCATATCAATGAGGTTTTCATAACCTCTAGCATTGTTCATTATTAAGGGATGCAAATGATTGAATAGGGTGTACACACACAGCTGGTTATTTGCCCTTGCTGAAGATTAGATACAGAAATAATTAATCACTTGCAGGTCACTGTTCCTAATAACTTGCTTCTAAATGAACTATTTTGCAAGCTACACTATCATCCAAGCACTGAATAGGATGTTACTATTAGATCCATGAGCATGTCCTAGAAGAGTGGAAAGCTGAGCCAAGAAGTCACATAAATGTAACAGGCCATAGCTCAAGAGGCAGAGTAGTTGCTTAGTATAAAGTAAGTCATGAGACCAGTTTATATATTGTGAGAGTTTGGGGGTTTGGATTTTTCTTTCCTGACTATCATTCTACTTTATTGCAGATACACAGTTACACAGAAATGCATGTGTGTCAATACTTTCTCAGTGGGTGGGGGGAAAAAAATCTTAGTTGGAACAGAAAAGGAGATGGTCCCTTCTCCAAAAGAAACTCTGGGTGTGCTTTTATTTTGTGAGCTATCATTTAGGAGAAAAGAGTTTCCACTGAATCAGTGAAAAGGAACTATAGAGTGTAGAGATGTTCATATAGGAAGGAGTGAATCTCAGGAAAAAAATAAATCTTTGGCCCTAGATGGAGTCTGTGCCTTGTCCCACACCAGAGAATGGCACAGGGATGCACTTTTGGACTTTGAATTTAGATGTGACTTCTGTTGAGTGTAAACATGTATGGATAACAGACAGCTATGGAAATGGATGTCTTTCCTCAATTTCTGCTCACCAGGATGCCTCTGTTCCCTGATAGGTAGGGTTTTCATTCTTGCATTTCTCCTGAAACAGTTCCTGAGAAGGATGCACTGCACCATGCTGTAAGAGAAAGGGTTGTTGGTTGGTGTCTGTGTGTGTGTCCATACACATACACAAAAATGCACTGACTAATATAGAGGTGTCCGGGGCCAGAGGTGCAACTCACAAAGTGCATAACTACAGAGAAGCAGCTTGCAGGTCTGACTCCTGCTGAGCTTCATAAACCTGTTTCCCTACTAATAATCTTGCTTGTATTATATTCCCAGAGAGAGTGGATCTTCCTTGCTCTCCTATCAGTAATCTACCCCAGAGAAACATTTCCACATGGAGAGAAGACTCACTCTGTGTTCTGTTCAAGGAAAAAACTTTGCCTCCATTCTTTCTCTGCTATGCAGATATGTTTGCTTTCTTCAAGCCAGGAACTGCTGCCAAGCATGTTTTTCTGCATCCCACATTGCACCTGTAATGGAAAAGAAGACTTGAAGGAAAAAAGGAAACAATAGGAAACACGAAAAAAAGCAGAGTATGAGTGCTGGCTTGCTTATTAACTATGTCCTAAGCAAGCCCATGTCTGTCTGCACTAAACTCCTTCTGTATAAAGGACCTCTGGATCCCCTCTCCCTCTGCTCCATGTTCTCCTACAACATCCTCCTTTATGGCACAACCAAAGGACCAAACATCGTGCCTGTCGCCTAAAGTCAAGAGACTGTGGAGCACTTTTATCCACTCCTATCAGCCAGGATGCTTGCAGCCCTCATTCATAAGGATTATCTGGCATCACAGAAAGCACAATCAGTAAGGATGACTTGGCATCATGTAAAGCAACATGCAAAATGGGGAGAGACTGTCCAGAGCTGAAATAGCACACTAAGGACCACCTTGGAAAAGAGGACCTAACCAAACTAGATAAAATTGAGCTAAACACAAATAATTATTTTGGCTTCACATAGGAGAATGCCAAACATATATTATTAGATTGAGAGGGGATCTCATTAATGCACATAAAATATCTCAAAGGTGGGTGCCATGAAGATGGTGCCAGACCCTTTTCAGTGATGCCCAGGAAAAGGATGAGCAGCAATGGCCATAAAGTAAGAAATAACAAGTTCCACTTTAATATGAGGAAGATTTACACTGAGGGTGGCAGAGCACTGGAACAGGCTGCCCAGAGGGGTGGTGGAGTCTTCCTGTCTGAAGATATTCAAAACCCACCAGGACATGTTCCTGAGTAACTTGCTCTAGGTGACCTTGCCTTGGCAGGGGGTTTGGAATAGATGATCTGCAGAGGTCCCTTCTAACCTTAACAATTCTGTGCTTATTATAACATATCATTAGTTACATATTATTAAATTATAATTAATTGTAGTGTAATTAAATAGAATAATAACTAATGTTGCTATGAAAGACAACTGGCATTTCCAAAAGCATCGCTGTAGCATGGATTTCAGTGCTTGCTGCAGGGCTGTCACCTCTTTACAGTATTTTCTTTTTTTTCTTTTTTCTTTTTTTCTTTTTTCTCTTTTTTTTTCTTTTCCTTCCCCTTCTAAAAAAACAGATGAGAATCGATTGTGCATCACATCCGATCGAAACGTCTCTGGGAGCGTCTGTCTGATCGGGAGCGAAGCTGCGCTCTTACTCCTCCTTACCAAGGGGCCAAACCCGCAAATATTCCTATTACAGCGGAAAAGGAAGAAAAGATACACCGTCTCCTTCGAGCCGGAATCGAACCAGCGACCTAAGGATTACCGCGGACAATGCTCTACAGTCCTCCGCTCTACCAGCTGAGCTATCGAAGGGACCTGCTAACCGCCCCCCAGCGGCCGCAGAAGCCGCCGCTCCGCCCCGCACGCCCCTCGCGCATGCGCTTGGCGCCGCAGGGGGCGAGCCGCCGGGCGGGGGCTCCGTGACGGGGCGATGGCGAATGGTGGAGTCTCACGCGGGGCCAGTGGCGCAATGGATAACGCGTCTGACTACGGATCAGAAGATTGTAGGTTCGACTCCTGCCTGGCTCGTAGTTTTTGGTGCCCCCTCTCATCGTGACTGCCACCAGCGCCCTTCGCAGCATAAGCGCGAGGCAGCGAATCCAACTGTTAATTTAACAGAGCTCATGAGCTGCCTCAGCTACTCATTCACTTCTTTCAGGAAACTGGTGCTCAATCCACAAACTGAGGATCCAGCTGCGGGTTCTCAGAACAGGAGGGAGTCCAGAGAAGGCAGACCGAGATGATGACAGAGCACCTCTCCAATGAAGGCAGACTGAGAGAGCTGGGATTGTTCAGCGTGGGGAAAAAGAGGCTCGTGGGAGATGCTGGAGTGCTTTCCAGTACTTAAAGGGGGCCTGCTAAACAGCTAGAGAGACCTTTTACAAGGACATGCAATAATAGCACAAGGAGCAATGACTTTGAAATGGAAAAGGGAAAGTGTAGGTTTGATATAAGGAAGGAGGTGTGTTTACAATGGGATTGGTGAAACAGTGGAACAAGTAGCCCGGAGAGGTAGTGGATGCCCCATCCCTGGAAACCTCCAGAGCTGGGTTCGGCAGGACTCCGAGCAACCTGACTGAGTTGACAACGTTGCTGCTCAGTGCAGGGGTTGGACTTGGTGGCCTTGAATGGTCCCTTCCAACGCAAACCATTCCATGATTCAGTGGCTGCGGCTACTCTCAAATCTGATCACTGGAGAGGCCTTCCTCAGCTTTTCTGTTTGCAAGCTGTTCTTTATACAATGTATAGCCTTTATATACGCCAAAACCATTTGAGTTTTGTTGCAAAATCACACACTTTTCATTCAGCTGCACAACAAGGCTGCTTTCGCACTTCTCAAGACTAATGGATCATCAGTACACAAACAGGTCATCACAGCAGCGTCACAGCTGCCTTGAGAGACCTCTGTGTTCTTTGCTGTTGTTTGTAAGACTAACCAGTGCCTCAGGCCTATGCCAAGCACACTGCTCCTCTCCTCAGGAAATCCCAAAGGGATTTCCCCCATGTAATGTTTTGGTGCATTCATCGGGTTAATTTACTGGCACAGTTAAAGCATTGGACAGGTTGTATGTTTGGTTTGAAAAGTTTAAGCCTACAATGGTGTTTTGCTTTGGGAGACACAACACTCCAATGATGTGCCAGGATGACAGACGAGGTTAAATCACAGAATCATGGAACATTAAGGGGTTGGAAGGGACCTTAAAGATTTTCTGATCCCAACCCACTGCCATGTGCAGGGACACCTCCCACTAGGCCAGGTTGCTCAAGGCCTCATCCAGCGTGGCCTTGAACACCACCAGAGTTGGGGCATCCACAGCCTCCTGGGGCAACCTGTACCTGTGCCTCACCAGCCTCACAGTGAAGAATTTCTTCCCAATATATACCCGAAATTTCCCTTCTTTCAAATCTTACCCACTACTCCTTGTCCTATGGCTACAGTTTCAGGACGATGAAATTAGATGAGAAAAAGGAGAAAATGAGAAATCGGGACGCTGAGATCACATGAAAAACCACCTGCTCCCCTCCCTACTGATGTTATGGAGGCCGCTGAGAGAAAAACAAATGCGAGCCAGGCAGGAGTCGAACCTACAATCTTCTGATCCGTAGTCAGACGCGTTATCCATTGCGCCACTGGCCCCGCACGGACCAACCGCCTTTTGCTCTTGTGTATAGCCAAACACCATGGGGGCCTGCGCCTGGCATGGCGAGACCCCGCAGCGCCCCCGCGGAGCCCCCGCAGCGCCCCCGCAGCTCTTCTATAGCGCGCCCGCAGCAATCCCATAGTGCCCCCGCGGAGCCTCCGCAGCGCCCCCGCAGCTCTTCTATAGCGCGCCCGCAGCAATCCCATAGTGCCCCCGCGGAGCCTCCGCAGCGCCCCCGCAGCTCTCCCATAGCGCCTCCGCAGCGCCTTCACAGCGCCCCCGCCCCGCCCGGCCCCGCGGGCAGGGGGCGCTCCCGGTACCGCCCGGCCCAACCGGGTCCCTCCGCACGCCCCGGCGCCCCGCGCATGCGCGGAGCAAACCGCTTTTAGTCTTAGGCCACGGCGAGGAGCCAATCTCTGTGTCCCTTCGATAGCTCAGCTGGTAGAGCGGAGGACTGTAGAGGTTTGCTTGCGGTAATCCTTAGGTCGCTGGTTCGATTCCGGCTCGAAGGAGACGGCACGCTTTTTGTCTTCCTTGTCCTTCTTCTCCCCCTTTACGCGAAGTATGTTTTAATACTTTCTGTTTGGCGTTTTGCAAATACAATTGATTCCCTCGCAGAGCTCGGGCTGCATGCACACAGTGCCGGAGCGGCCGTGCCGCGGGAACAGGGAATGCCGTGCCTACTGCGGGACCTCCAAAACCCTCGGAGCCTCCAAAGGAAAACAAGGTGTATGTTATTCATCCTTCAACTTACCACAAAGCAAGTCTGTGCATGAGGATACCTGTTGAGATCCCTTCGTGTCATTGCAGTTAATTAAGATGTTGGAATTCTGAGGGTACTTTTTCCAAGCCTCCTGTCCTCCAAATGTCTAGACACTACTTTTACAGCATAAGGCTGTATCTATATATCTACGTACTGCCGCATCAAGAACACATTTTCAGATCCAGCTCAGTGAAGTGTTCAGGGCCAGGCTCGACAGGGCTCTGAAAAACCTGATGATGGATGGCATTCCTGCCCATGGAAAGGGGCTTGAACTAGATGCTTTTTAAGGACCCTTCCAATCCAAACTATTCTAAGATTAACATGCATTCACTCTTCCCATAAGTGGAAAATCGTATGTCTTTACCAGTGTCTCTCTATTATCTTGTAGGTGTCAGTTACCATGCAGTAGTCCCATATTACTTCCTCCCTAACCCTGGCACAGGTGACGCTTGCCCAGAGGACCTGAGTTGTCTTGCATGAAACTCGGCACTTGTTCGTCTCTCAAAGCTAAAGGAGAAGCCAGATGTGATGACTGAGCTGACTTTAGTTCGTGGAGGGAAGGAAGAGGGTTACCGTCATCTGGTCTTTCTCCCTGATTTGTAACAGCACAATAAACCTTTTCTACAGGAAATGACAACACAGAAAAATAAATCACTAATATTAACTGTACTTAGTTTTGCATGCTTCTTCATTTTTCTATAGTGATATTATTCTAAAAAGAGGCAGAGATGTAACTCTTTTTGACTGAAATCACACCAGTATTCATTCTAATAGAAGGTAGGTAATGAAATTGAATTGTATACCATTATGCTTTAAGCTTGTTGTATTAATCAGGGTGGCTTATTCCACAAACTTGTGGGGTCAAAATTGCCCAAACTATCTAAATAACTAGTTACGTGGTGGTATGCCCAAATCTTCTATGATGCCTCTTCTGTTTGGTATTTTGAGTGAATTTGGGTATATGTTAATACCTGAACCCAAAAAGGGACAAATCTTTAGAACACATCCAGCCAAAACAGTTGTCCCTTGTGTATTTCTCAAACACTTGGGCTTCTGTGACCACAGAGGCTGGATACCATCCTAGTGAGAAATACTCCTGTCATGTAGCATGACCAGATTATCTGGCACTCTGTGCTGGCTCTTGGACCGATGCAAAACCCCAGAGTGAGATGCTGGATGTCTCTGGACTTCTGCTGTTGTACTCAGCAGCATCATGGTTTTAGTCTCTGCACACACCCTTTGCTGAGGTTATTGTTTCAAATAGGCACTGATGCCAATAAAACTGCTGTGTTACATCACTTCATTACACTGAAGGGTTTTTTGTTATGTAGTCAAGCTTTCTCCATTATATAAAGGACTTGTAACATGTGGCTATTGATTTGCATAGGTAGGCACATCTGCTGCAATCCAAGACCTAGTTCCTCTTCGGGGAAATGCTAAGCTGCCACCTGCCAGGGTGCAAAGCTGTAGTTTCGAAGAGCTGCCTCAACAGCTTCTGTTACTGCAATGAGGTTGTTAGTGTGAAAAGATAAAGGGAGTGCTACAATTCATACATACAACCTTTATTAGTCAGAGTGGTTGACAGCCAAGCTAGATTTGAATACATGGTACTTCACATATAAATAAATGTAGCAAAACACAGCAAAAGAATTGAGGATCTGTACATTTTGAGAAGATTATTTGGTATGCAATTGAACTGTACACAGAGACAGATCATGTAAGCAAATGTTCATGTTAGTAACTTTTCTGAAAAGCAAACAAATGAGTAAAATCATATTGAAGAGCTAAGTCCTGAAATCCTTACTCCATATGTCCTCAGAACAGCTGATCTTCACATCAATGAGAGAGGCAAATGCCTGGTACTCTGAAAACTAAGTGTCCTGTTTGAAATAGACCATGGGTTCAGACACTCAGATCTTTAAGCTGCAAATCCTCAGAGGTTTGGTCACTGATTTGTTCCAAGGTCTTTTGCTAACTGAGATAATGCATTGTAGCTCTTCTGCACAGATCCCTATGTCTGTAAAAGGGATTTGCAAACATGCAGCAGCTTGTCCACTTTTTCATCACACTGTGAGATCAAGTCACAAATCTTTCCCGAGAAAAATATCTAATTTAGAAAGTGTAAATAAGAAGCATGTGACTTGCAGTACATCTCAAGCCCATGGATATCATTTCCTTGATTTCAGTGAACTTTGGCTCTGGCCCACAGAGTGGGCTCCTGAGGGACATCAAAGGTATTGCATGTGAAAAAATTCCCCAATTGCTTTTGCTATTATGGGATTTACTTTTTCCTCCCTGGCTTTATGCCTTCTCTGTAGCGGTTGTTGAAATCAAGGGTGCAATTCCCTTTGACTTCCATGGCAGCAGGACAGATTTCACACAGGAAAGGATTCAATAAATAATGTGTAGCTTTAAACCAGCCTTTTCTCCCAATGCCTCTTGCAGCTCTCTGCTGGAAATAGTCACTATGTAGCATTTGGACATTTTCACAGTGAATTTCTTTCCCAGACAGTGAAACTTAGGAAATCACTTTGCCTGCAGATTTGTTATATACTATGTGCTCTCATGGCTCCTTCAGTTGGGAATAATGTCTTACACCAGAGCAAACACCCTGCAAAGGGCAATAGGGAAGAAAGCCAGAAGATGTGTGTGTGCTCTGGGCTGAGCGGTGCAGAGTGCAGGAGGGCAGCCTGGACTTACGTACACAGAAGTGGTCTCAAAAATCATTTTCAATGTGCAAGTGAGTACCAAGAGTAGTCCATGGCTGGCCCCAGTGCCTGCACCCAGAGAACAGATTAATAACCTGAACTGAAAGTAAAAACCTTTAAAATGCCCATGTGGTATGGGACATTGAAAGAAATGTTGAAAGTTGACTTTGAATTTACAGTTGGTGCTATGAAACACTCTTTCCTAATATATTTAGCTACAACTGGATGACATTTGAAGTGGAAGGTGAGAATAGAAGGAAGATAATAATGTTTCACAACCATGGGATCCAATTTTAAGCAAGGGAATAACACTTTTACCTCGTTATATATTCACTGGTCTGTATAATTTAGTGAAACAGTGCAACCCCCTTTAGACCACAGCACATAAAAATAGTAAAAGCACAGAGCTGACAATGATTGATGTAACATGATCAATAAGGGGAAATTCAGCTCTTGGGCTTAAACTACTATGTCAAATCAGTGGAGTGCTAAGTTTAAGATCTAAGTGGTGGCCTAATTTCTTTATGCTTGCTTTAGCTGTACCAACACATATCTCCACTGACTTTTGCAGTGGTACACTTGATCATACACCTCATCCCTACTTCTAAATTTAAATCATGTCATGTGCTGTTAAAGCCCCTGTGACTAGGGCAGAGAAGATTCAGTCTTGCCCCAACGTGCTGGTGAGGAGAACAGTCACTCCTTTGCTGCTTGCCTTCCCTGCCAAGTCCTTGCTGCTCCCACAGCCCCAGTGTCTCCACTGGTGTGATGGCTCCCAGCCCAGTGTCAGCAGGGCAGTGGGGCCAGAAGCCAGGGGCATGGGAATAAGCCAGCTGGCAGAAAGCTTTTGGCTGGGAACCAAATGTGAGAGCTATGCCATAGGCCTACAAGAAGAGAGGAGAGGCTCTGGGGCAGCCCAGGGTGAGCCTTCCTCTCCCTGTGGCATTTGCCCACTGTCTCATGGGTTTGCAGCTTGTGCAGGGGAAGACACAAGGCCTATGTGTGCTTCTGGATGAAGCTCCTGCATTCAGAGAGACCTGCACTATAACCACAAGCAGATCAATTCCTGTGCACTTTATCCTGGCTCAGGTTTATAATTGCCAGAGCTATGTACCCACCAAGTCACTAGCTGCTTTCCAAAGTGCTCTTTCTCTCTAGGAAGGAGAGCTCCATTTGTCTTGCCACCAACTTTTCCCATGAGGTCTGCTAAAGAGCACTTTCAGGGCTCCCTCACAGGAACGTTTCACATCCAGTGAAACTGCTGCTTATAAAGAAAGTTCCTGGAACAGGGAGAGGTGGAGCAAGTGGGTCTGGAAATGGACTTGGGACTGTGCTTGGGAGGTGAAACTACAGCTGAGGGCAGGGAGGAGAGCAACTATGCCAAAGGGAATATTATTAGAGGGAAAGACCATGCTGAGCTTGGCAGTTTGATGCCATGAGAGACCAGCATGCTGGCCTGTAAAGCTCTGTACTGGCCATGGGTATCTGCATGCAGAGTGCAGGTATCAACCTATTGGAAAGAGCCTAGAGGGAGATTCTGCCTTGAAAGGAAATAACTCTCAGGTTACTCTTGTTTAGCTTAAAGACAACTGCAAATACAGGCTGCAGAACTTATCATGTGTTTTTCTCACTGTGAGACTCAATGAGCAGCACCAACAGGTTGTGTTCTCCTGCTCTAGGAGTCTGTGCGATAGCTCCGGTGGCTGTCCCCAATTAGTTGCGTCTTCTCAGTTACATTAGTCAGCTGAAGCACAATAGGAGTTTCTCCATCTAAATTGGAGAGAAGGAGAAAAAGTACTTTAAGAACCTTTCACGTGCTACCAAAGTCAGATTTCTTGTTAGAACCACAACGTTTCATCTGCTGTTCTGGTTACAGCTTAATCTTGGTTTCACAGGCAGCTGTGTGGGTACTGACAAGGTGGCAATGCCCACACTGAGCCTACAAGTGCTCTTCCTCCTTGTCCTCGGATAACAGCAGACATCTGGGTGACTATTGCTGCTGCTGTTACACTGGACATTTGCTGTATCTGGTGCTTTGCAGAGATCACAGGCTCAAGGTTCTTGCCTGTTTCAATTGCAAGCGCTTGCTCCTGCAAATGTCTGAATGTAAAGAGTGCTGTTGTGAGTCAGCAAGCACTAACCTTGACAGCACTTGTGAGAATAAGACAGAAATGAGTCTTGAAGTAGACAGAGTTAACAGTAAAGAAAGAAGGGAGTTAAAAGGAAAAAAATGCATGAGCAGTAATACATTTGAGAGGGAAGAAATCACATATATCCTGAAAGCCAGCTAGTTAAATAAAAATGTTAAATTGAATTTGAAGTCTTATGTAATATATATGCAATAGGACTCTGGGAATTACTATTTTAATGAGTTTGGAACTACCAAACCCTCATATTATCACTATATAAATCCTTGCTACCGTGTACTTTCTCATTCTGTGCAGTTTTGTGTTTGCTTTTCCAATATGTCTATAAAAAAATGCATTTGCTGTAGAGTGGAGGAAAGCGAAATCTTTACATAGTTCCTTGATGGCTATTTTGTTCCCTGTGATAATGAACAAGGTTTGGTTTCCCTTCTCCTGGGCCTCTTTCCAACTCACATTTTTTTTTGGTGGGAGGAAGGGGCTCAGGTCTCAGAGGCTGATTTCTAAAGGTTCAGCCATCTTAGTGAAGTGTTTCATATGAAAAAATCTAGACTATCTATATCTTGATACTAACAGAGCCTTCAGAGTAATTGAATACAAATCATAACTTTTTTTGCCAAATGACTGAATGTTCAGAAAAAAATCTCATCTGACATTTCCTCTTATTTACATGACAGTTGATGGGATGAATCATGGGCAAAAGATGTACTGTACAGGAGTAACTTAACCCAGAGTAGGGATCTAATTGCTTGCCGTACAGCTTCCCCTCAGTGCTGGTAGAACAACTTTGACTCTGTCAAGGTGAAAGGCAAGAATGATTAAATGCCAAGCAGCTTCTCTGTATGGGCAATTCCATATTTAGACACAAGGTCAAAGACAGATATGTTTCATAACTTCTAGGAGTATATGAGTAATTAATGCTTTGAGCTTAGCTCAGGTTCATATTATTTTGGCAGTTTCAATTTTAAGTTTCTGTGTATTCTCTAGATTTCTGAGCAGCACTCCCTCCCACCCTCTGCTGCCTCCAAGTTGTTCATTTTCTGGAAGATCGTTGATGGAGGGGAGAGATCAGCAGTTCATTGTGCTGTGATACCCAGGTGTGCAATAGGAGAGCAGGACCCACTGCAAATCTGTTGCACTGCCTCCAGCTGATCTGCAGACAGCTCTGAGCTGATACCCTCACCAAGCATTTTGCTGCTTGCTCCCTTCTAAGATTTACGATACGTTTTTTTTTAAATTAGAGTAGGGATAATAAACTGTACAAATATAGCCTGCTAATGGCAAGCTGCAGAATGGAGGTGAGGCAGAATTCACAGTTTAAACTGCTTTCTATAGATAGCTCCTGCTCACTGTTCGCCTACATTTGTAACATATGGAGTGCGGAGGAGACAATGAAGTGATAAAAACTTACAGCTTCTGAGTTGAGAAGGTATTTTTTTTATTCAGGTTCTTTTATTCTTTTTCTCTTTTTTTCTCTCCTGGAATTCATTTTCTGTAAAATGCCTTGCATTGTTCTTACAATGATAACCAAATAGGAGAGAACAAACCTGCCAACTGCTTTGAGTGCATCATTACTGTCTGAAGTACCAAGGCAATCCAAATTCCAATGCCACCTCCTCTGGGACCACAAAAGTTAACAAAAATTTTGCCATCAGCTTTAGTGAAAGCAAAATCTGTCAACCTGCCCCGTGTGTGGGGGAAAGTGATGAACTGTTGCATGTGTCTGTGCTGCAGACAAGTGAGGGATACTTCCCTCTGCCAGTGTATTTTCACAGGTCACCTGTGACATCATGGCTTGACACCACAGATTACGCTACTTTACACCTTTCGACTGTCATATTTGATCTGAAACCCTAAAATATTTCATGTTTAAAATGTAATAATCCAGATATACCATTTAATTTTTGTTCTTCCTTATACATTAGGCCACAGTGTTCCTTGTATATTAGGTCACAGTCTTCTGGTACAAATCAATAGTTGTGAGAAGAAATCATTGCAAGCTAAGTACATGCCAGGGCTGGCAATGCCCTAACTGATGGTCATGCTACCCATGGAAGTACATGCCCTAAAATGAATCCTTCAAGGGAGATGTTGAACAACCTAGCACTAGAACTATGTATATATTTGACTAAAACCTTCTTCTAGAAGAATATGAATTCCCCTAGAAATTCTGTCTAGAGAAATAGCATTTCAGCAGAAGTGACATGATTGTGTTGATTTCAGTGACAACTCACTTTGCTTTTACATTTTAGGGAACAGATTACTGAATTTTTCAACTCACATCTTTTTTATTTTTCCCCACTAATAATTGTGGTTTATGGCATGTTAATTTGAGGAATTAAATCAACTCTGTAAAACTTTAATTTTGTTAATAAGAAGTGTGAGTGACTGAAAACTATTATTGTCATGTAAATTCTATAGATGAAGCCTAAATCTCAACTCCCACAAGACACACATGGCCTCGTTTGCGCAGCATGACTGGCACCAGGCAGCTCCCACTGAGCACCTCCCACCGAGCACAGCAGCAGCTGCTGTGGACTCCCTCTCTTGGGGTTTTAGCATCAGCAATGGTAGAGTTTTATCGATGTTGCATTCCTCAGAAAAGCAGTCACTAACTAAAAAATATTTGGATAACTTTAAGTGTGGCCTTAGCTTGAGAATCCTAGCTTGAGAATTTTGACCTTTGCAAAAAGTTCTGGCTAGCAGCAATATAGATGCTGGGGACAGCAGGAAGCAAAGAAATTAATTACTGGCAAGAATGCTCAGTCTGTGGGCAGAGGGCAGGCAAAGAATTTGGATCCTAATAGGATCTCCTCTTCCAAAATGAAATCTGCTGCAGGAGTGATTACAGTTTGTTTCTGAATTACATACAGGAATATTTCTATCATTTACCTAAAGGAAGACACAAGTATTAATTTCTATGGCCCAGCATTTGAAAATATCTGGTGAAAAAGCACAATCTTTTCTATCTTAAAAGTCAGCAGCATCTTTCTGGCCAGCATCCCTAAAGCTGTGGGGTGTGAGGGGAAGAAGGGAGGGAGGAATTGAAGTTTGATCTCATTGTCATTCAGTTTTTTCTAAATGCAGTGTCTGTTTTCCTTTCAGCCGCAGAAAAGACACTTATGTTACCCTTGTCATAAAGTTTTCATTTTTATTCCTGATACATTTCTATCTTCTAATTATTTTAAAACAAAGAGAATTCTACTTTACTGAGGTATGTTGGTTTTGATTGGGAAGAAAATATAGCAAGACAGAGAAGAGTAGAAAAGGTACGAAGATCTTGTTTTTCTTTTCTGAAGAAATATATNTAAACTCCCCATAATTCCACATTGTGTTAATTTTTCAGACTGGTACTTCACTAAACATTTTGAATTATTTTTTAAAATTGATATCTCAGTGAGACTTGGTGGGAGTAAAGGATGTCAAGGTGGCCTAAAATTAAAGAACACCAATACCTTCTGGTACCTGTGGCAGAAGAAGGGAGCAATTTTTTTCTGCCACTGGGAAATTTTTTGCTGGATTTTGAGAGAGATCAAAATATCTGCCAAATTAAAAACAAAAAGAAAGGCAGAATTTAAACATTCTGATTCTTCAAAGTTCCATCTTCAGACTTGGATTTGGTATCATAAACTCATGAAAAGCAAGATCCATTTTAGATTTGTACTTTTCAGGTGCCTAAAGTTACAGAGTTTACAAGGTTTGTTTCAAATAATGCATTGTGGTTATAAAGTTTTCACTAATAGTTTTTTGCAGAGACTGATCAAGTATGATCACTTTTTAAGCTAACTCTATTTACCTTGATATGCCTCTAAGCAAAACCAATTTAAAAACACCACCACGCATTGATATAACAGTTATATAAATAGCGTTTGTTTCAACTACTGCAAGTGTTTTGTTACATATTTATGGAAGGGTAAATTTGTGTGAAAAGCTGGTGGGGTGGAGTGGGGGAATGTCTTCCTGCTAAGGGAACATGACATTTGCAATCTGGCAGCGCTAATTTAAGCTTAATAAATGTAAGACTGTAACAGCAGAGGGTCTTCTATAACAATGGAAGAGAAAGAAAGTTAGCTGACTGCTTAGGTCCTTCCTCATAAAAAAGCATAATCCTAATATCTGCAATTTATATAAATTTGCAACTGAAAAGTGTCCTAGGTCTTCCTGTAATAGCTTGGCTTCTTATTGCTGAAGTAAGAGTCATTGTATGTCTCACTCTGTGCATATCTAACCAATTTGAGATGCTTTTGCTATCCCTGAGAATGAAGGCAAAACTCTGCCATTCTCCAGCAGATTAGGACAGGGATGTTTGCTCAAAGTATGCAACCCACATTAGTGTCAAATTAGGAAATCACCACCACCATTCCTTGGCACAGCCAAAACCTGAATATGCAGCTCAGGTAATGCAGCAAAACCAAGAAAAGACAATGATGTGTAGTGAAGGTCATCCTTCTGCCTCAGGCCCATGTTCCTGGCTGGGTACTCTTGCTCCTGAGCTGGCAGTAGGTCTGCCCCTCCATGAAGCACAGCTGGGAACTGAATGGGCCAGGAACTATATAATATTTGAAAGGATTAGTTCTCATCTGAGTTTTATCCGAGATCTGGGTCCTGGTAAAGTAGCAGAATTGCTACTGCAAGCACAGAAGAGTGAGCAGCTTGAGGGCTGGATGGGAGAGGGGCAGGACCACAGCGGTTCCCATGCAAACTCTCTTGGGTTACTGTGCAACCACATTGCTGGAAACATCTTTTCTTGAAGCCTTTTCTTGAATGGGTACAGGTAGTCCATCCCATGCAGGGACAAATTTTACATGAATAAAACCCAACTGACAGCTTGTTCAAGCCAATCAGATGTGACAAACACCAGTCCAGCAGAACCTGATGCGTGAGTACAGGATCTAGGATATGAAGCAGTGTGGCCATGGGCACTACAGGGTGAACACTGTCTCTTAAAATAAGCCCTGAGACTTTCAATGTTTAAGTGTCTTATAAGAGATATAGGAGATATTTAGTTCTTAGTGCAGTAATTTTATTCTTGCATTAGTACATAACTTGGGAAGTTCCCTGGGTCATTGTCTTAGCTAGAGTGAATTGCCATGTCTCCACAGAAGTCTGGAAGCAGCCTCAGCACTGTGAGCAGAACATCTGGCCTACAGGCTTTAAAGGTTGTTTTGAACAGCTTGGCCACACCGTAAGCCCCTAAAATACACACCTCTTTCCATGTCGTTCTTAATTTGCTCTTCCAAATCTTCTGGTGACACACAAAACTCCTGCTGTTCCCCTTCGGGTGCCTTGGGCTTGCACTTTCCACAGCAGCAGTTGAAGCAGCAGCAGAGGCAGCAGCAGAGGTAGCAGCCCGTCAGCAAGCCACAGACTGCAAACAGGCCCTGGGTTAAACACAGCAGGTCAAAAAACCTGTCAGCAGTGACCATCCTCAAACTCGTGGCAGCCTCTTACAGATGAAGGCAGGTCATCAGAGGAGCTCAGGTTCCAAAGTGCTTGGCACTCAGAGAAGTCCAGCTGCTCACCAAGTGCCTGAACAAGGGCAAGATCTACCAAAGCCCTCCCCATTCACAAGCTCCTACTTGTCACTCAGGACCACATCCACAAAGAAGACACCAATCAACAGACCCCCACATGCTCAGCTTTTGAAAGTCTGTCTTCAGCTGATGGCCCTCAGAAAAACCCTCTAGGCAGTATGCAAAACCCTTCCCACCCTAAAATGACTCATTTCCATCTTTAAAATGACTCATTTGCCCAAGATCACTTTTGCAAACATTTATTTACTGTCAGGTTCTTGTCAATAAAAAAAGCTGAGAGAAAAAGAGGAAAAGACCCAGATGCATCCCACATAACTTCAGGCACTGAACTAAGGAACCCAAATTAGGACTGTAGCCCCTCTGGGCTCCCCCATAGTCACTCTCCCTTCCAAGGAGTCATTCAGTGGAGGATTTGATTTGCCTGTTGGGGGTGTGTCTGTCTCTCCACATTACCCTGTGCAGGACCACACAGGTGACATCTCCTAAATTATACTCCTCAGTCTACAGTTTTTCCATCTGGGGACTCAGGCAGCAAGAAGTTCCCACCCGCATGGCCCTTTGCTCACTCTTGTCCCTGTGGCACAAAGCAGAGGGCCTTCAGCAGAGCCAACACGACTGCCTGGGGCCAAGACCAGAGATCTTAGTCAGAGTAAAAATCTGGAAAAATTTAAGTTACAGAGCTTTTCTTCCTCCAGACCACGTCATTGCCCAGGTTCACAGGACAACTCCCCAGCTGCTTGCATGTGTGCTGCATCACAGCAAGGGGATGGGAGACCTGCAGGAAAGGAGCCTTTCGACTGGCATTGCCACTCTGTGCTCCACTGGGACATGATGGCAGTCTGGCTCCTGACCCAAGGTGGATCTAGGCCTGCAACGAGATGTCTGTAGAGAAAACTCCACAGCTCTTCATAGACATAGTGGTATAAGGCCAAAGGAAAGCCAGTAACATTCCTGAAAAGTGAATCAAAGCTGATATGTAGAAATAAATGGAAAGAGAGTATGTTTAGATTAGATATTAGGAACAAATATTTTACTGTGAGGATGGTAAGACAATGGACCAGGCTTCCCAGAGGAGTGCCCCATCCCTGAAGTGTTCAAGACCACGTTGGATAGGGCTGTAAGCAACCTGGTCTAGTGGAAGGTCTCCCTGCCCCTGGCGGGGGCTTAGAACTAGATGACCTTTAAGGTCCCTTCCAAACCAAACCTTTCTGTGATTCTGTGAATGTGTATGTCAAAGCAGCACAGCTTTGTGGCCAACAGGTACATATGGGTTGGAGGTATAGCCAGGCTTTAGCATTATGGTTATACAGTCTGCCCTTTACTAACTATTCATTATATTCATAAGACAACATGCTGCTGAGGAAGAAAGTAAGCACAAATGTCAGGATATTGTCAAACTTTGACAATGGAGCTATGTAAATAACATTGTTATGTATGCGTGTCTCAGGCAACATTAGTGGGGGCTGACTGGAACACCTTTGAAGGTAATAGGACTATTTATATGCCTAATATTAATATAGGCATGTATCTAGAATGAGCAAGGTGCCTTTATATGAAAGGGACTCTGACTTTTTGTTTTAAAATGTTTTCCTTCCAACAGACACCTAAAACTGTTCTAAATGCCTTAATCCCTAAATTAAGTTATCTAACTGTTTATTGTTTATGCCATAATGGAGAATAAAGCACTATTATGTATAGAATTAAGAAAGGACATAAAGAAGTATATAAAGGGGAAAACCCCTTGAATTTATTCATGATACCTTTAATGGTTCAAGATTTTCTTATGCTTATATTATCACAGTTGGTAAACCAATAATTGTTTTATTGATGGGATGTTATGGGTTTAGCTAGGCCTAAACTTAGGCTTTAGTTTTCAGAGCAGGCCTTAGATTACCAGCTGACTCGAGCTGGGTTAGGCCAGCTGACAGCTGACTCTACTGGTCAGTGGTATTCCATACCATATTCTGATGTCATCTCAAGTATAAAAGTGGGTGTAGGAGGTACCTGGCCAGTTCCCTCATGGCTGTGGTCCCAGTAGGATGCTCTGTGACGTCCCGGGAGGGACGGGAGGACTAGGCCCAGGGCCGGCTTACCACCATGTTATCTTAGGGAAGTAAAATGGTTATTATGTTTTCTCTCTGCTTGGGTTTGTTTCTGGGGAGGCTGAGCTCTTTAGGGAGGTGTCTTTTGGGGTACTTTATGGATCCAGAGTGACGGGATCTGTTTTCAGCAGGAGGTAGAGGATTGTTGTTATATCCAACTTGTGTAGGTGTGTCTTATATTGTAGTTTACTTTTAATTTTCTCTTTTCTGTATAAATATATAAATCTGTTTTAAGTTTTCCAGGGTTTCTTTCCCTTTTCTTGGCAGGGCAAGGGGAACTCTTACTCTGTGTTTGGGTGGTTGGCATTTTGCAGCTCAGCCGAACACATGTGATCAATAAATTGTCTTCATGGTAGAGGGAAAATTGTTTTTTGCTAAAACAGTTAAATGAACAAGCCCTGTGCCTGCCAGTGGAGAAGTAGTTCAATTTTCTCTTATTCATGCCCGCAAGTTCCCAGTTTAACATGCTCACTAGGAAGTCCAGCACTGAAAAAAGGGATCTTCATGTTGCATTTCTCCTTTCAACTTGATTTCCTTACTGCTAATGATAAACCTCCTTACACATGTCAGATTTTCTGAGTATGAGTGTGCTGGAGAAGAGCAATATTTTCAGTTGAAGAGGAAGGGAACTAGTGAAGCCTGTGATCCCTCCTGTCTTCTCCCAGAACGGAGGAAATTAGAGGTTTGGTAGTCATCTGAAGATGATGCCTCAGATTCAAATAGTATAACAACAACAACCATGATAGATAGATAGATAGATAGATAGATAGATAGATAGATAGATAGATAGATAGATAGATAGATAAAAATTTGGTTTCCTCTTTATGTTGTGAAGGTGACAAGATTTTGGGTTGGAGGAGAGAGAGAGAGACTACTTGTGACTATTCTCAAATGAGCCTATACATATTTGGAGGTTTTGTACAAAATTCATAGAAACTAGGAAGCAGTGATTACTTTTGCTATTCAACATACTGAGTCTCATCTATGGGATGCAGCTTGCTTGAAACAATACTCACATTCCTCTGTTAGCTGTTAGTGACTTCTTTCTGTACTCTCTGTTGCTCTCTTTTATGAGTCAAAGTCACAGTTGTTATTTCTGTTCCTGATTTTCTAACCCCAGAGGATTTTATACTTCATAAAAACTCATTAAAGATCAGTAAGTAGAAGAGCAAGTAAAAGCTAAAAAAAAAAGCAGCAAACAGTGAAGAAAATCTTGTTTACTGAGCCTGTTAAAGGAGTCAACATTGCTCCTCTCTCAGCACTGAGGCAATGCTTTCTGGCACCTGAACTGTGACAAAGAAGCCAAAGGAGATGGTGGACAGCAGAAAAGAGGGAATGATCCATTCAGCAGTTATGGTAGGGTGTCCAGCCTGTAGCAGGGGTCAGCCACAGGAGCTGCAGGTGGGCAGCCTCCAGCCTGCCTCTGAGGTGGAAACTGTGCCTTCGCAACTTTAATTTAAATACCAAGTATTTCATTCATTGGTTTCATTCACTGCATTTGAGCAGCTTCTATCTCAACCTGATTCAGCAAACAAATTATGGTTTCTCAGGCCCACAAAATGCCCAAGTGACTTCCCAGTTTGAAAGGGGATTGCAGAGCAGTGCAGCACTGGTCTGATCCGTGCTGAACACAGGAACCTGTGTTCCACAGTTCTCAGATAAAAGATCTCATAGTGTGCTTACTTCAAAGAGTACAGATCATTTTCCTATGTATTCCAGCACAGTCCTTGGTTTCCTGTGCTTCTGCTGATGCAAACAGCTGGGGACAGCATGGATTTTGCACATTTGCAATTCTGTTTGTTGCATATCTGCAACATTTCAATATTTGCAGAAACACTTGAATTTGACATATGCAAACATCAGAGGACACCAGTGAGATAAGAGAGCACATGAACCCAAGTCCTTTATGATTAGAACAGCCCATGATGTGTTTTACCTTGAGCAATATGCAGGGTTTTGGTATATACTTCTCTTCCTTTCCTACTCTCTTCTTCCATTCCACTCTTCTAATCTTTTCTTCTGATTCCTTCCTCTCATACCCTCACCAGGGCACATATATGATGACATAATCACAGTGTTATGTATTATTATTGCTTACTTACATTACGTGCTCTATATAGCAAGTAAGACAGCTAAATTTGTATGGTAATAGTTTATTAACTGGTTATCACATAAGTGGGACTTCTTGTTTTTGAATAGTGAGTCATTTTTATTTAGTCATTGCTGAAAAGAAAGTCTAAATTAACCCAGAGCACTAAATTCAAATCTAATCAATGTTTGAAAGTGTTACAAAATTTTAACAATTTATTTACCAAGTTAGAAGAAAAGAAAACTTTCTATATTAGCACTAGCCTGAGCTTACATTATATTCTGCCTCTGTTGATTTTCCAGATAATGTTGCCTTTGTAAATTTTTAGTAGCAGTTTCAACTCAGATCCTACTATTTGTTAAGCCTGTAGAGAGATCATGTTTTACCATGGGTTCCTTGTTGTATGTAATTGTCCGTGTGCATTACAACCTTTGATTTCCAACAGAAAATAACTTCTTACCTTTGCCCACCAGCTTGAAAGCATGAAGTAGGTATTGACATTTTCCTCACCAAACTGTTCTGCCACATAGAGCCCCAATGATCCATATTTGTCATATATGTTTCGCTTGGACAGATCAGTCAGGGTTGCGTGAGCATTGTTGATCTCTTTAAATTTTTCTGCAGCCTCTGGATTATCTGGATTCTTGTCAGGATGGTATTTCAGAGCCAGTTTTCTTAAACATAAAAAACAAATAAACAAAAAACCAGAGGGAAAATAAGTCTTCTGTATATGTGCATATATATAGACATGCATGTATACAAAACACTACCAAAAATATTTTAATAGAGATATAAAGGTTCTGAACAGTATGTTCAAGCTTCTTTTCTTCCAGCTCTGATGTACTCTGTAGAAGGAAAGTGACACAAAGGAACTGAACATGAAAGTTTTGATAAAAGAGGTGTTTCTATTACACCGAGAATGAACTTTGTGTATTGATACCTAGTCAGCTACTGTGCTAAAGGAGATGGTGATATATATGCTGAAAGCACAGATTGGAGCACGATAATAAATCACAGGCATTTGTTGCATTATGATTGCCAACTCATTTGCATCATTGAGCAGGTTTCAACAAAGATAAAGATTTTTTAAAGGTTGTTTAAAAACATGATGATCACACTGCTTATCCAGGCAACATTATTTTCTTTATGGCAAAGAAAATTCTATATTAAATTGCCTAGCTATAGTAGTTGCGTTAAAATTTTGTAAACAGTGTCTGTGTTTGCAGAAGCCCAGACAGTGATGATGGAAAACACAATTAGGAGTTGCAATAGAAGGAAAGCATCTATCTGAAGCACAAGGTGGAAAAGCATAATGAGTTAACCGTGGTTTCAAGTGCATGTTTTTGGGCCTAATTTCCCACTGCTGCATAGGATTGTTGAATTATTAGGATTAGAAGGAACCTTAAAGGTCATTAGTTCCAGCCCCACCACAAGGAGGGGACACCTTCCACTAGATCACATTGCTTAAAGCCCCATCCAGCCTGGCCTTGAACATTGACAGGGATAAGGCATCCATACTTCTTTGGGGAAATTGTTCCAGTGCCTCAGCAACTCATAATAAATAATTTCTTCCTTATATCTGATCTAAACATACCCTCTTTTTGTTTAAAGCCATTCGCCCTTGTCCTGTCACTACATACCCTTGTGAAAAGTCTGTCTCCAGCAGTCTTGCAGCCCCCTTTAGGTACTGGAAGTTGCTGTAAGTTCTCCCTGGAGCCTTCTCTTCTCCAGGCTGATTCTCTCACCCTATCTCCATGGGAGAGGTCCTCCAGCCCTCTGATCATCTTTGTGTCCTCCTCTGGACTTGCTCCAGCGTGTTCATGTCCTTATGTTGGGGTCCCCACAGCTAAATGCAGTACTCTATTTGGGGTCTCATGAGAGTAGTATTGACTAGTTTGGGCTCTTTGTGCTGGTGGGAAGCCTTTGCTAGGACAGGGCTCAATACTGCCTTTTCCCCCTGCCTGTACTCAGCGCTATGGCACCTGAGGACAGGTACAGCTTGAAAGGTACCGTGTGTGACTGTTGACTGACAGTGCTGGGGAAGCACAGCATAGAGCAGAAAGGGTTTGCTTCCAGCCATGTTGAAGGCTGGCAATGTGAACTCACACACACTTGCAAAACAAGCAAGACAGAAGTGCACCTTTTCAAAAATAGCCAAGCCATGTTGCATTTTGTAATATTCTCTCTGAGTGTTTCGGGAGCTAGCCATGATTGCTATGACCAAAAATACTTGTGGTGCAAAGGCAGTGTGCTCACACTTCCTCTAACAAATTTAACCTCAGAGTGGAGTACTACTTGATTTTCCTCTGAAGCCCCAGTACAGGATATTCCTCCAGTAAAATGTAACTGATTTGTTCCTGATGACAATTCCTGCCTGGAAGACATTCTGCCAGCATCAAGACTGATATAAGCCTGGGATCAGCCTCTGCCAGCAATCTCTTCAGTTCTGCTGAAGTCAAGTCATAGAATCATAGACCATAAATAACTCCTTAAACATGTCTCTAATAGCATGAAAGGGATCCCATTCAATTACATTTAATATAGTGTTCATATTGTTCCTTAAATATAAATTTTTGGTCATGTTTAACATGTGTCCTAAATACAATAAAAAATGAAATATAAGAACTGGAAAAACAAGCTAAGTCTTGCATGACTAATGACATTATATGTCATCAAAGTGTTTAGGTGAATTATGCAACCTATCCAAACTCCAGCAAAGAAAGGGAGAGGTATGACTTCCAAAACTCATGTGTGGCTGCAGGCATCAGACAATCAATAGCCAGCCTTTCTTTTCCCACAGACCCAAAGACATCTTCTGTCCTACCCATATCCCAAATTTATAAAAAATAAGAATTTGAACATAATGTAGTTTCAAAAAGAAACACAAAAAACATAAGTTGCACACTCACTTTGCTTAGTATTTTTTTAGACTGCTAGGAGGATCACTTTCAACAGCTAACAAAAGACGACATATGTTCTTATTTCAATTTCATGAAAACTGTCCTCACTACAAACAGTACATTATCAAAACAACTCTCTACACACCAAGATGATATACGCTAACTGCAGATGATTTAGTAATAGGGAAGAGATCTAGATGGTGGTAGTACAATTCACACGAGTAAGAAAAAACATTGTTAGGTATAACTGAAGAAACAAGAAAAGTAAGGACAAGAGCCATGTGACATAAAAGTATCAGCCATATAGAAGCTTCCCTGTGGGCCCCTGGAAAAGTGACATTTTAGCTATATGATAGTGGGCGTTCATTACGACAAAATGGAATAATACAAAAAATGGAAAGTGAAATGAATACAGGAGCTTGTTGGCTACTTCCTACACCAAATCCATGGATTTATGTCCATTCATATTTTTCTCATGGTGGATGGCCTTCTCCTTCACCACCTGGAGATCACTGTCCACTGCAGCCCTCCACAACAGCAAGCAATGTGATGTGTTTGGGAGACAAAAGTGACGACACACAGAGAACAGCTGTCAGACCAGATGGATAGGGCACTCCTGGAAATGAAGTCAGGGATATCAGCTTAGGATCTCTGTCAATGGGAGACTTAGGCTGAGAGGTGAGATCAGGCCAGGCTCTGATAAAGGGGTAGCTCTGGTGAAGGTACATCTGAATGGAGGTAGCAATACATTGTATAGGGTAAAATATGGCAATGTTATGAAGTATGGGAAGATGTCAGCAACAGGGTCCATGCTTTCTTCAACATCTCAGCCAGTAGAGTGTAGGACTGCAGGCTCCCTTGACATGGCCATCCTTAGGTTGATGGCTTGAAGAGGAGTATCCTTTTGGCTCTGGACCAGACATTGCTGTGCCTTTTGGTCCCAGCCAGGTGGCTCCCTTTCAAAAGGCTGTCCAGCCATGAGCTCTGGCCTGGGTTTGGGAAGATGACCAGCCAAGTAAGTTTTGGGGAACCCTTGGATGGGGATTGTGCTTCTGAGCACAGAGGTTGTAAGGGGCACCTCCAACAAGAAAGCGAGCTGATGATCTGGTCTGAGAGTAATGTCCAACTGAGGCCCAGGCTTTGTGTGCAGGAAATCCTCAATCAGGGGTGGGTGCCCCTGAGGGGAGAGAACCTCAGGCAGAGGCTGCATTGTGGGGAATTAGCTCAAGTGGTAGAGCGCTCGCTTAGCATGCGAGAGGTAGCGGGATCGATGCCCGCATTCTCCAATGCTTTTCATTCCATTTGCCTGGAGAGTTTTGGCAGGGTTCCCTCTGTCCTCTGGGGGTTGCTGGAAGATTTATGATGTGCCCTGGATTTATAGAGAACAAAGATATCCGTGCCTGTATCAAAAGCACTATGGGCAGTTTGACAGAAGAATTGATTTTCTCTGTCTTTGCTTGACAGTTCTCAAATATCAAGCCCAGTACAGAAACAGACCATCAAAGAAATTGAGGAACTTCAGTGGAGGATCATCAGGAATCACAAGAAATGGGCTGAGAAGAGTGAGCCTATACAGCTTGGAGAGAGGTTCAGAGGACTTTCACATGACTTAGTGCTTCAGTGTAGGTTACAGAACAGAGGAATGGCTGTAATTTTGTTTTGTCTAAGCCTTGGCCAGAGGACAAAAGACAGCACAGTGAAAGGGAATGAAGAGAAATTGCAGTAGGATATGGGTAAGCTTTGTGTGGCCATGAGAAAAGTCCAGCTGTAGATGATGCTCAAGGAGGTTGTGGAGTGGTTCTGTTTGTGGTTTGTATGATTGAGCCTACAGTCCTCCTCTCTACCAGCTGAGCTATCGAAGGAAGCACAGGGCCATGCCCATTACCTCGCCCATCATACACTCATCCAGCACTTTGCTAGCCATGGCACAGCATCATGTCTCTGTTACGACATCCTGCTGCAAGCAGAGTCAGCTCCAACATCACATCTTACTCAACACTTTAGCTTAAGTGATGTGATGTTGGAGCTGAGGGTGTTTGAAGCAGGATGTCATAATAGAGACATGATGCTGTGCCATGGCTAGCAAAGTGCTG